>CM070838.1:9429790-9871671 GCA_036326025.1 Chrosomus eos
ACGGTACCGCCACCCTGGTGCACCAGGGTTGCGGTGCCACCGGCTTGGGCCCGTAATCGCTGCTCGCAGCTATATTTTATAATTCTTCTTCTTCTTCTTCTTCTTCTTCTTCTAATTCTTTTTTTACTACCTTTTGGACACTTTTGGAGGCCTTAACATGCTCAAAAACTCCTGAAAACTTTGCACACATGTCAGAACCTGCGGCCATCAGGGCCGGGCTGAAGATGGTACCCGGGCGTGGCAGGGGGGCTCGACAGCGCCCCCTGGAACGGGGTCGGAAAACATGGTCCATAAATCAAACACGCTTGCATGTAATAATATGAAACTCGGTACACATGTAGATCTCATCGTTTCATATATACTTCGCACTCTAACTTTTTACCCCAGCCCAACAGGAAGTCGGCTATTTAGGCTTGTTTGGAAAACGCATGCAAAGGAATGTGAAACACTCCTCCTAGAGAATTCAAACACACGGCACGAAACTCGGTCAGCGTGAAGTCAAGACATTGAGGATGAAAGTTTGCGAGGGGATTTTTGATATCTCGAACGGTTTGGGCGTGGCGAGGAAACGAAATTATGGCGAGAAACGTGAAACGGGAAGTGTGTCATAACTACGGCATACATTAACTAATCTTGATGAAACTTCAGCAGTGTGTTCGTTGTAAGAGCCCGATCACATGGATGTGACTATTGTGAGTCAAAGTTATAGCGCCACCAACTGGCAGCAGGAAGTGTGTCACTTTCAAAATGCTTTGAAATCACCCTCTTATTTTTACCCGATTTGCTTCAAACTTCATCTGTATAATGTAAATACACGGCAGATGAAGACCTGTGAATGGATTCTTGATATCTTTGAAACTGTTGCTGTGGCAATCCATCAAACTTTAATATTCTTTTTGGATGCTTTTGAGACTCTTAGCATGCCTGAAATTGCTTAAAATTGCATGAAACTCGACAGACAGATCATATTTATTAGCCAGGTGACATGTGCATAGTTTCAGAAATGGGCGTGGTGCAGGGACTCAGTAGCGCCACCTTTTGACAAAAGTGGGCGGGTTAGTTTCATCTAGAGTTACAAAAATCTGTATTTATATAGTTCTCCTCCAGCCAGACAACTTTCTAATTTACAGTCATTAGCAATAACCAAGAGGAAGTCAGATATTTTGGTTTGAATATGGTCCTTTCTCTCTGAGCCTACGTCTCTGTGACTGCTGTCTGTTGTGTGTGTCTGTGAGTGTGGGGAGGGGGAGGGGGAGTGGGGCTATGTGCCTGCTCTCTGTGTGTGTGTGTCTGTGAGTGTGGGGAGGGGAGGGGGAGTGGGGCTAGATTAACCATTTCACTGCTGTGTGGTTTGGCCTTCATTAAAAAAGGAAATAAATGTCTTAAGCCTTGTATTTTTTAAATACGTTTTTTTAATAAAGTAAAGGCATATAACAGACATGCTGCATTTAAATTTTTTTAATAAAACATTGTTTTTTATGTTTTTCAAGCCATTTGATTTATGAGGACTTTTGAAATGTCCTCATAAACCACCCATAAGTTGTAATACCAGTGTAATACACGTCATTATACAAATTTGTGTCCTCATAAATCACATAAACCAACCCACACAAACCAACCCACACACATACACACACACACACACACACAACACACACACACACACACACACACACACACACACACACACACCAAATTGACGGTGGGTGGCAATGGTATATTTAAAAGTGCATAATTGTAATATCTGCAAGGCACCCCTAGTCCAGTCTTATTAAATGTATGCTTCATCTTTCATTTTAATTTGTAAATTTGATCAATAAATTCAATTATTTAGAATAATAAGATACTATATGGCTGTTACCCTAGGTAGGGCTGATCAAATTACATCATTTACATTGAAAAATAACAATGCATTAAAAGATGTTATGAGATTGTTTTAAATATGAGTCAATTAAAAATCGTTGGAAAGAATGATACTTTTAAACATAACACTGAACCGTCACTAGGTGTCGCCAGGCTACCGTCTTAATGAGCGAGTCATTGATTCATTCGTTCAAACGATTCGTTCGAACGACTGAGTCATTCATGAATGAGACAGGTATGGATTGGTCATTGAATCTAGGGTTTGCGATGTCTACCAATTTGGCATCAGACGATGTGTACAGTGAAACATCGCGATGGACGATGATATCGGGAGGAGGGGCGGGGCTAACGTTTTAATTTTTCACTTAAGCAATATGCCCCGCAAAGCCTTGTTTTACAGTGGATTTAGAACAGCTAAGGGGCGTAGGCACAACGCGGAGATATTTTCCTCTACATCTCATCAGCCATTTTGATTTCGGCACGCTCTGAGTCTGCAGCAGCTGACCACTAGGAGCGAATGTACATGATGTACAATGTACACGTGACAGAGCAGCCAGATCCAGACTGTGCTTTTGCGCTGTGGCTGGCGCTGAGCCAGAGACAGACGCGTTCAGTGCTTGTCATATTATATCACAACTATTCAGTGTTTTTAACCACATAATGTTTATTTTAGGTTTCAGACATTTAAATGCATATAATTTATAGCAAAACAATACATTTATAGTTTGTAAAATACACAATGGTGTCTATGGAAGCAGCAATAACAACCCATTCAAATATATTTGCCGACGGATTTTATTCATATCAGACACACAGTGTAAGGAACTATAAAGTTAACTCTATTCTTCTCCCAGTTCACCGGCCATGTATTTCGGGAGAAACTGTTTTTTAAACGACAAAACAAACTCACTTACACACATTTGAGAATCAGAATAGAAGATAGTTGATGACATGGTAACCAGGTTTGTTAATATTTATAAATAAAAGCGCTAACGTTACATGTCATACAGCGCTATTTTGGCTGTGGTGAATCACGTGCCAAGCATGACGCGTCACCATGGAAACATGGGGGGGGGGGGGGGGGTCGCGATGCTGGCTTAACTATGATATCGTCTATCGGCACAGATGCGCAATGGTTCTGCTGTGATCTTTGTTTAACTATTTTCGCTGCTGAAACAGAAAAACGTCAATATTGCATCTAAAATGTAAGTGACTTGACGTGTGTGTGTGTGTGTGTGTGTGGTGTGTGTGTGTGTGTGTGAGAGAGAGAGTGTGTCTGTTACAGTGAAAAGAGTTTAACCCTTTAAGGCAGTGGATCTCAATCCTGGTCCTAGGGAGCCACTGCTCTGCATAGTTTGTATGTCTCCCTCATTTAACACACCTGATTCAGATCATCAGCTCGTTAGGAAAGAGCTTTATTAACTGAAGTGGGTGTGTCAGATAAAGGAGACATATAAAATGTGCAGAGCAGTGGCACCCATAGGACCAAGATTGAGAACCACTGCTTTAAGGCCTTGTCTTTTTTGGATATATCTTCTTTTTTTTTTATGTGCATACAACCCATATATTTTAAATGTATTGTTTGCTTTAAATTAAATTAAGATTGTATGTTTGGTAATTGAACCTAAATAAATTTACAATTAATGTGCTATATTTCAGATCAATATAATTGTTTTCTTTCATTTTAATCAACACTAACTTTATTCTCTATCTGTATTATAAATAACTTATTTCTGCATAAATTAAAAAATCCCCAATAATCCAGACCAACCAGAGCGCACTAATTCTACAACATCATCAGTGCTGAAGCGGAACTACCAGAGCGGTTCGGCAGATAGCGAGCAGATATTTTGTGTCACGTCGTGCACAATAACGCTAAAGGCACCAGGCTGGCGGTGCCACTGGCTTTATATATATATATATATATATATATATATATATAATATATATATATATATATATTATATATATATATATATATATATATATATATATAAATATAGCTGCGAGCAGCGATGAAGGGCCAAAGCCGACGGTACCGCCACCCTGGTGCACCAGGGTTGCGGTGCCACCGGCTTGGGCCCGTAATCGCTGCTCGCAGCTATATTTTATTATTATTATTCCTCTAATTATTTTTTTACTACCTTTTGGACACTTTTGGAGGCCTTAACATGCTCAAAAACTCCTGAAACTTTGCACACATGTCAGAACCCGCGGCCATCAGGGCCGGGCAGAAGATGGTACCCGGGCGTGGCAGGGGGGCTCGACAGCGCCCCCTGGAACGGGGTCCGAAAACATGGTCCATAAATCAAACACGCTTGCATGTAATAATATGAAACTCGGTACACATGTAGATCTCATCGTTTCATATATACTTCGCACTCTAACTTTTTACCCCAGCCCAACAGGAAGTCGGCTATTTAGGCTTGTTTGGAAAACGCATGCAAAGGAATGTGAAACACTCCTCCTAGAGAATTCAAACACACGGCACGAAACTCGGTCAGCGTGAAGTCAAGACATTGAGGATGAAAGTTTGCGAGGGGATTTTTGATATCTCGAACGGTTTGGCCGTGGCGAGGAAACGAAATTATGGCGAGAAACGTGAAACAGGAAGTGTGTCATAACTACTGCATACATTAACTAATCTTGATGAAACTTCAGCAGTGTGTTCGTTGTAAGAGCCCGATCACATGGATGTGACTATTGTGAGTCAAAGTTATAGCGCCACCAACTGGCAGCAGGAAGTGTGTCACTTTCAAAATGCTTTTAAATCACCCTCTTATTTTTACCCGATTTGCTTCAAACTTCATGTGCATAATGTAGACACATGCCAGATGTAGACCTGTGAAAGGATTATTGATATCTTAGACACTGTTGCCATGGCAATGCATCAAACATTAATATTCCTTTTTTTAAGCTTTTTCATGCTTTTTTAGGCTTTCGGGCACTTTTGGGGTTCTTAACGTGCTCGAAAACTCTTGAAACTTTGCACACAGGACAAAACCCGCGGCCATCAGGGCCAGGCTGAAGCTGGTACCCGGGCGTGGCAGGGGGGCTCGACAGCGCCCCCTTGAACGGGTCCGACAATTTGGTCCATATATCCAACACGCTTTACCCTATTTGCTTCAAACTTGATGTGTATAATGTAGACACAAGCCAGATGTAGACCTGTGAAAGGATTGTTGATATCTTAGATGCTGTTGCCGTGACAACGCATCAAACTTTAATATTCTTTTTGGATACTTTTGAGATTCTTAGCGCACTTTTGGGGCCCTTAACATGCTCAAAAACTCTTGAAACTTTGCACACGGGTCAGAAACCACGGCCATCAGGGCCGGGCTGAAGCTGGTACCCGGGCGTGGCAGGGGGGCTCGACAGCGCCCCCTGGAACGGGGTCCGAAAACTTGGTCCATAAATCAAACAGGCTTTACCCGATTTGCTTCAAACTTGATGTGTATAATGTAGACACATGCCAGATGTAGACCTGTGAAAGGATTGTTGATATCTTAGATGCTGTTGCCGTGACAACGCATCAAACTTTAATATTCTTTTTGGATACTTTTGAGACTCTCAGCGCACCTTTGGGGCCCTTAACGTGCTCAAAAACTCTTGAATCTTTGCACACGGGTCAGAACCCGCGGCCATCAGGGCCGTGCTGAAGCTGGTACCCGGGCGTGGCAGGGGGGCTCGACAGCGCCCCCTGGAACGGGGTCCGAAAACTTGGTCCATAAATCAAACACGCTTGTATGTAATAATATGAAACTTGGTACACATATAGATCTCATCGATTCATATATCCTTTGTACTTTTACTTTTTACCCCAGCCCAACAGGAAGTCGGCTATTATGGTTTGTTTGAAAGCGTATGCCCCTGGAATTCGATATACTACTCCTAGAGAATTCAACCAATCGCCACGAAACTCAGTCAGTATGAAGTCAAGACATTGAGGATGAAAAATTGCCAGGGGATTTTTGATATCTCGGACGGTTTGGCCGTGGCGAGGAAACGAATTTATGGCGAATAATGGAAACAGGAAGTGTGTTATAACTTCTGCATACATTAACTGATCTTGATGAAACTTCAGCAGTGTGTTCGCTGTAAGAGTCCGATCACATGGATGTGACTATTGTGAGTCAAAGTTATAGCGCCACCAACTGGCAGCAGGAAGTGTGTCACTTCCTAAAGGCTTTGAAATCACCCTCTTATTTTTACCCGATTTGCTTCAAACTTCATCTGTATAATGTAAATACACTGCAGATGAAGACCTGTGAAGGGATTCTTGATATCTTTGAAACTGTTGCTGTGGCAACGCATCAAACTTTAATATTCTTGTTTGATGCTTTTGATGCTCTGAGTCAATATGGCAAGCCGTTTTAACATTTAATCATTTTAACCTACTAGTCTCTTTTTTCATGCTACTAGTACTTATTTTTTTAGATATTAGTATCTATTCCATTAAGTACTAGTACTTATTCATTAGCGACTAATGCTTATTCTGTTTAGAATATTCAAAGTGCTTATTCAATTTGTATGCTTATTTATATTTTCAGAGCAGAAAATCCGATTTTTCTGCTTATTCAATATTGCATCTAAAATGTGACTTGACGTGTGTGTGTGTGTGTGTGTGTGTGTGAGAGAGAGAGATTGTGTCTGTTACAGTGACAAGAGTTTTTAAGCCTTGTCTTTTTGGATATATATATATATTTTATAAAAAAAAAATGTGCATACAACCCATGTATTTTTAATGTATAGTTTGCTTTAAATTAAATTAAGATTGTATGTTTGGTAATTGAACCTAAATAAATGTAAAATGAATGTGCTATATTTCAGATCAATATATTTGTTTTCCTTCATTTTAATCAACACTAACTTTATTCTCATCTGAATTATAAATAACTTATTTCTGTATAAAATAAAAAATCCCGAATAATCCAGACCAACCAGAGCACACTATTTCTACAACATCATCAGTGCTGAAGCGGGACTACCAGAGCCGTTCGGCAGATAGCGAGCAGATATTCTGTGTCACGTCGTGCACAATAACCCTAAAGGCACCAGGGTGGCGATGCCACCGGCTTTATATATATATATATATATATATATATATATATATATATATATATATATATATATATATATATAAAAATAAATATAGCTGCGAGCAGCGATGAAGGGCCAAAGCCGGCGGTACCGCCACCCTGGTGCACCAGGGTTGCGGTGCCACCGGCTTGGGCCCGTAATCGCTGCTCGCAGCTATATTTATTCTTCTTCTTCTTCTTCTCCGCAATGAATCGCATTTTTGAGAGCCTAAACATGCACGAAAACTCACGAAAATTTGCACACGCGGCAGAACTGGCGAAAATTTACATCTGATATGCGTTTCAAAATTGGGCGGGCCAAAATGGCTCGATAGCGCCACCTATAAAGGTTCAACGGAGTGCGCCTCGCGTTACGTTTCACGTACGTGTACGAAATTCGGTACATACATGTAATGGCCCAATACCTACAAAAAAGTCTCTTGGAGCGTAGCCCTAAACACAACAGGAAGTCAGCCATTTTGAACTTCCTCCCAGATTTTTGTGCAGTTTTTGCCATTTTCAGGCCTCGTACTTTAACGAACTCCTCCTACAGTTTTAATCTGATCATCTTCAAATTTGGTGAGTGTAATCTTAAGGCCTTTGCGACGTTAAATTGCGAAGATCTTGAGTTTTCGTCGAAGGGCGTGTCCTCGGCGGCCTGACAAATTTTGATGTTTCGCCATGAAACAGGAAGTTGCTGTAACTCAGGCAAACAATGTCCAATCTGCCCCAAACTTCACATGTTTGATAAGAGTTCTGTCCTGAACACATGTCCATGCTCATATTCAGTTACAGTCACAGCGCCACCTGCTGGCAAACAGGAAGTGACATGTTTAACACTGTTGTGGACTCCTGATAACATATAAAAAAGTGCCAGCAAGTGTTAAACATGCTAACAACATACTTGAAACATGCTAAAACATGCTAGCAAGCACTTAGCTAAGTGCTAAAGCATGCTATTACTGCAATTCAATAGGAATTTGCTGTAACTCAGGTATGGAATGTCCAATCTGCCCCAAACTTCACACGTTTGATAAGAGTTCTGTCCTGAACACATGTCCATGCTCATATTCAGTTACAGTCATAGCGCCACCTGCTGGCAACAGGAAGTGACATGTTTAACACTTTTGTGGACTCCTAATAACATATAAAAAAGTGCCAGCAAGTGCTAAACATGCTATCAACATACTTGAAACATGCTAAAACATGCTAGCAAACACTTAGCTAAGTGCTAAAGCATGCTATTACTGCAATTAAATAGTAATTTGCTGTAACTTCGAACCCCGAAACCCCGAAACTTCACACATTTGATAAGAGTCCTGCCCTGAACACATCTACATGAGAATATTCAGTTATAGTAATAGCGCCACCTACTGGCAACAGGAAGTGACATGTTTAACACTGTGATGCAGTACTAGCAACATATTAAATATGCCATTGAATTATAAACATGTTATAATCATGTTAAAACATGCTAGTAATTCTTAGCTAAGTGCTAAAGCATGCTAATGAAATGAAACAGGAAGTTGTTGTTACTTAAGAAGACAATGTCCAAACTGCCCCAAACTTCACACATTTGATAAGAGTCCTGCCCTGAACACATCTACATTACAATTTTCAGCTATAGTAATAGCGCCACCTACTGGCAACAGGAAGTGACATGTTTAACAGTGTGATGCAGTACTGGCAACATAGTAAATATGCCATTGAGTTATAAACATGTTATAAACATGTTAAAACATGCTAGCAATTCTTAGCTAAGTGCTAAAGCATGCTAATGAAATGAAACAGGAAGTTGTTGTTACTTAAGAAGACAATGTCCAATCTGCCCCAAACTTCACACATTTGATAAGAGTCCTGCCCTAAACACATCTACATTACAATTTTCAGCTATAGTAATAGCACCACCTACTGGCAACAGGAAGTGACATGTTTAACAGTGTGATGCAGTACTGGCAACATAGTAAATATGCCATTGAGTTATAAACATGTTATAAACATGTTAAAACATGCTAGCAATTCTTAGCTAAGTGCTAAAGCATGCTAATGAAATGAAACAGGAAGTTGTTGTTACTTAAGAAGGCAATGTCCAAACTGCCCCAAACTTCACACATTTGATAAGAGTCCTGCCCTGAACACATCTACATTACAATTTTCAGCTATAGTAATAGCGCCACCTACTGGCAACAGGAAGTGACATGTTTAACAGTGTGATGCAGTACTGGCAACATAGTAAATATGCCATTGAGTTATAAACATGTTATAAACATGTTAAAACATGCTAGCAATTCTTAGCTAAGTGCTAAAGCATGCTAATGAAATGAAACAAGAAGTTGTTGTTACTTAAGAAGACAATGTCCAATCTGCCCCAAACTTCACACATTTGATAAGAGTCCTGCCCTGAACTAGCCTCGTGAGACCATCCTGATCTCGCGAGCTTTCAAGGTTTCACTCGCAGATCAGTCTGGATACTTTCCGTTAAAGAAAATTTGGGAGCAGTTCACCAAACGAACGTCCAATCAGCGTTGGCTTTGAGGCGGGTTGAGGTGTGACGCAACGAGAAGCGCGACAGTTCAGTCTAAAGAACATGGCGGCTTCAGTTATTTGTAAATTGTAGTTACATAAACGGCAAATATCCTTTGCCGACATGTTGCTTATTTGCTGAGCTAACGAGCCTTTACCTGCAGCAGCAAGAGTAGCCTGGCTTGTGGTTGTGTTTTCGTCGTAGCTCTGTTAGTACGTCATATGCTTCGTTGATCTGATTGGTTGATTTGGCCCGTCTATCACCAACATAGGCCAATCAGCTAACCAGTATTTTCGCCCCTTACCAAAACTACTTCAACGGAAGGTTTCCAGATGGATATGCTGAGCAAATCCATCTGGCGGAGTCAGGTTAGCCCTGAACACATCTACATTACAATTTTCAGCTATAGTAATAGCGCCACCTACTGGCAACAGGAAGTGACATGTTTAACAGTGTGATGCAGTACTGGCAACATAGTAAATATGCCATTGAGTTATAAACATGTTATAAACATGTTAAACATGCTAGCAATTCTTAGCTAAGTGCTAAAGCATGCTAATGAAATGAAACAGGAAGTTGTTGTTACTTAAGAAGGCAATGTCCAATCTGCCCCAAACTTCACACATTTGATAAGAGTCCTGCCCTGAACACATCTACATGACAATATTCAGTTATAGTAATAGCGCCACCTACTGGCAACAGGAAGTGACATGTTTAACAGTGTGATGCAGTACTGGCAACATAGTAAATATGCCATTGAGTTATAAACATGTTATAAACATGTTAAAACATGCTAGCAATTCTTAGCTAAGTGCTAAAGCATGCTAATGAAATGAAACAGGAAGTTGTTGTTACTTAAGAAGGCAATGTCCAATCTGCCCCAAACTTCACACATTTGATAAGAGTCCTGCCCTGAACACATCTACATGACAATATTCAGTTATAGTAATAGCGCCACCTACTGGCAACAGGAAGTGACATGTTTAACAGTGTGATGCAGTACTGGCAACATAGTAAATATGCCATTGAGTTATAAACATGTTATAAACATGTTAAACATGCTAGCAATTCTTAGCTAAGTGCTAAAGCATGCTAATGCTATGAAACAGGAAGTTGTTTTTACTTAAGAAGGCAAAGTTCAATCTGCCCCAAACTTCACATGTTTGATAAGAGTTCTGTCCTGAACACATGTGCATGCTCATATTCAGTTACAGTCATAGCGCCACCTGCTGGCAACAGGAAGTGACATGTTTAACAGCATGCTATTATACCCATAATAAAGGACATTTTTGTAACTGACTTTGACATACTCCCACTATATTTATCTACTTAAATGCACATTGCCCACCGTGGTCTGTCTTCCTAAAGCCACCGGGTGGCGATGGCACGGGTGCGAGGGCCCTTTCAATGCTGCTTGCAGCTTTAATTATTATTATTATTTTTTTTCTTCTACCTTTTGGACACTTTTGGAGGCCTTAACATGCTCAAAAACTCCTGAAAATTTGCACACATGTCAGAACCCGCGGCCATCAGGGCCGGGCTGAAGATGGTACCCGGGCGTGGCAGGGGGGCTCGACAGCGCCCCCTGGAACGGGGTCCGAAAACATGGTCCATAAATCAAACACGCTTGCATGTAATAATATGAAACTCGGTACACATGTAGATCTCATCGTTTCATATATACTTCGCACTCTAACTTTTTACCCCAGCCCAACAGGAAGTCGGCTATTAAGGGTTGTTTGGAAAACGCATGCAATGGAATGTGAAACACTCCTCCTAGAGAATTCAAACACACGGCACGAAACTCGGTGTGCATGAAGTCAAGACACTGAGGATGAAAAATTGCCAGGGGATTTTTGATATCTCGAACGGTTTGGCCGTGGCGAGGAAACGAAATTATGGCGAGAAACGTGAAACAGGAAGTGTGTTATAACTACTGCATACATTAACTAATCTTGATGAAACTTCAGCAGTGTGTTCGTTGTAAGAGCCCGATCACATGGATGTGACTATTGTGAGTCAAAGTTTAGCGCCACCAACTGGCAGCAGGAAGTGTGTCACTTCCAAAATGCTTTTAAATCACCCTCTTATTTTTACCCGATTTGCTTCAAACTTCATGTGCATAATGTAGACACATGCCAGATGTAGACCTGTGAAAGGATTATTGATATCTTAGACACTGTTGCCATGGCAATGCATCAAACATTAATATTCCTTTTTTTAAGCTTTTTCATGCTTTTTTATGCTTTCGGGCACTTT
Organism: Chrosomus eos; assembly: GCA_036326025.1. NCBI lineage: Eukaryota > Metazoa > Chordata > Actinopteri > Cypriniformes > Leuciscidae > Chrosomus > Chrosomus eos. The sequence continues at coordinate 9,441,515 of CM070838.1, forward strand.
TGGGGTTCTTAACGTGCTCGAAAACTCTTGAAACTTTGCACACAGGACAAAACCCGCGGCCATCAGGGCCAGGCTGAAGCTGGTACCCGGGCGTGGCAGGGGGGCTCGACAGCGCCCCCTTGAACGGGTCCGACAATTTGGTCCATATATCCAACACGCTTTACCCTATTTGCTTCAAACTTGATGTGTATAATGTAGACACAAGCCAGATGTAGACCTGTGAAAGGATTGTTGATATCTTAGATGCTGTTGCCGTGACAACGCATCAAACTTTAATATTCTTTTTGGATACTTTTGAGATTCTTAGCGCACTTTTGGGGCCCTTAACATGCTCAAAAACTCTTGAAACTTTGCACATGGGTCAGAAACCGCGGCCATCAGGGCCGGGCTGAAGCTGGTACCCGGGCGTGGCAGGGGGGCTCGACAGCGCCCCCTGGAACGGGGTCCAAAAACTTGGTCCATAAATCAAACAGGCTTTACCCGATTTGCTTCAAACTTGATGTGTATAATGTAGACACATGCCAGATGTAGACCTGTGAAAGGATTGTTGATATCTTAGATGCTGTTGCCGTGACAACGCATCAAACTTTAATATTCTTTTTGGATACTTTTGAGATTCTTAGCACACTTTTGGGGCCCTTAACATGCTCAAAAACTCTTGAAACTTTGCACACGGGTCAGAAACCGCGGCCATCAGGGCCGGGCTGAAGCTGGTACCCGGGCGTGGCAGGGGGGCTCGACAGCGCCCCCTGGAACGGGGTCCGAAAACTTGGTCCATAAATCAAACACGCTTGCATGTAATAATATGAAACTTGGTACACATATAGATCTCATCGATTCATATATCCTTTGTACTTTTACTTTTTACCCCAGCCCAACAGGAAGTCGGTCTATTATGGTTTGTTTGAAAGCGTATGCCCCTGGAATTCGATATACTACTCCTAGAGAATTCAACCAATCGCCACGAAACTCAGTCAGCATGAAGTCAAGACATTGAGGATGAAAAATTGCCAGGGGATTTTTGATATCTCGAACGGTTTGGCCGTGGCGAGGAAACGAATTTATGGCGAATAATGGAAACAGGAAGTGTGTTATAACTTCTGCATACATTAACTGATCTTGATGAAACTTCAGCAGTGTGTTCGCTGTAAGAGTCCGATCACATGGATGTGACTATTGTGAGTCAAAGTTATAGCGCCACCAACTGGCAGCAGGAAGTGTGTCACTTCCTAAAGGCTTTGAAATCACCCTCTTATTTTTACCCGATTTGCTTCAAACTTCATCTGTATAATGTAAATACACTGCAGATGAAGACCTGTGAAGGGATTCTTGATATCTTTGAAACTGTTGCTGTGGCAACGCATCAAACTTTAATATTCTTGTTTGATGCTTTTGATGCTCTGAGTCAATATGGCAAGCCGTTTTAACATTTAATCATTTTAACCTACTAGTCTCTTTTTTCATGCTACTAGTACTTATTTTTTAGATACTAGTATCTATTCCATTAAGTAATAGTACTTATTCATTAGCGACTAGTGCTTATTCTTTAGTACTAGTGCCTATTCTTTAGATAGTAGTGCTTATTCTTTAGATATTCTTTTGAATACGTATTAGTAGCTAATGAATAAGTACTGGTATCTATTTAATAGGTACTAGTATGTAATGACTTAGAACTAGTATTTATTGAAAAAAATACTAGTATCTATTAATAGGTGCTATTATCTAAAATGTCATTTTCTCTCTCTCTCTCTCTGAGCCAATATGGCAAGCCGTTTTAACATTTAATCATTTTAACATACTAGTCTCTATTTTCATGCTACTAGTACTTATTTTTTAGATATTAGTATCTATTCCATTAAGTACTAGTACTTATTCATTAGCGACTAATGCTTATTCTGTTTAGAATATTCAAAGTGCTTATTCAATTTGTATGCTTATTTATATTTTCAGAGCAGAAAATCCGATTTTTCTGCTTATTCAATATTTCATCTAAAATGTGACTTGACGTGTGTGTGTGTGTGTGTGTGTGTGTGTGTGTGTGTGTGTGTGTGTGTGTGTGTGTGTGTGTGTGTGTGTGTGTGTGTGTGTGTGTGTGTGTGTGTGTGTGTGTGTGTGCGTGTGTGTGTGTTTGTGTGTGTGTGTGTGTGTGTGTGTGTGTGTGTGTGTGTGTGAGAGAGAGATTGTGTCTGTTACAGTGACAAGAGTTTTTAAGCCTTGTCTTTTTGGATATATGTGATGCGATCTGGGAAAACCCACCACATGGTGAAATTTGACATATTACAGGTTTTGCGATCATATTAAAGCTTGGTTCAAGTCCTTTCCAAATCTGTTTTTATTTATTTTATAGTTTGTCTGTAACAAAAGTTATGGTTATCTGAAGTCGGCTGATCGCTGTGATTTTCAGAAATGGAATTTTGAGAAAAACAGGTTTAACTAACTGTCACGTCCTGCTAGCGGGACGACTGGCGCTCTTTTTTTTCATTGCCTTTTTTCATATCACATATTTTAGTAATCATCATAGATTAGGTATCATTCGAATGCTTACAAACTCAAAATTAATCATGTAAAAACCGTTCTGAAATTGGACGATTGAGAGGCGAGCAAGATCTTTTAAACGAGCAGCTTCAGACTCTGTTGTTCTCTTGTGCTCCGCATCACATAACGCTGAATAAAAATAAATAAATAAAAACTTGCGTGCCGTTGTAGTTTACACAGGACTGGCGGGACCTTTATTCTGTTATGTGGTTTATTTTGATAGGCGAAACTGTCTTTGTAGTGTTAAGAGAAGGAGAACTAAATAGCCGTTGTTGTTGTTGTTTTTGCACCTCCGCTCCGCGCGTGTTCTTAAAGAGAAAGACACGTCTTTTCAGCTTGCCACTATAAATCGCTATTTTTCTGCACTAATCTAGTGAATTTTCACTAGATATATTCAGAGATGATAAACAAGATGTTATAGAATAATAATTTATTGAAAACCCAAATTTGACAATAAACTGACATTCAATCTATTTTTAGACTTTACTGAAAATGTACAAGCGCGACATCCGACGGGTTTTCCCAGATCGCATCACATATATATATTTTTTATAAAAAAAAAATGTGCATACAACCCATGTATTTCAAATGTATTGTTTTTAACCAGGGTTGCGGTGCCACCGGCTTGGGCCCGTAATCGCTGCTCGCAGCTATATTTGCTTTTGTTTTCTTTCTTTTTTTTAGGAGCAGGGTTGACCCAGAGTGGGCAGGCTGGCTATCCTTGGAGGGTGCATGGAAACTCTCCTTTTCCAAGAGTGTGTGGTGTAGATTTTCTTGCAGTGGATTTCACTGGAGTGTGTGTGTGTGTGTGTGTGTGTGTGTGTGTGTGTGTGTGTGTGTGTGTGTGTGTGTGTGTGTGTGTGTGTGTGTGTGTGTGTGTGTGTGTGTGTGTGTGTGTGTGTGTGTGTGTGTGTGTGTGTGTGTGTGTGTGTGTGTGTGAGATTTGGTGCACGGGTTACTCAGTGCGGGCTGATTCGAAGCCCACTGCTTAGCCTGCCCAACTACTGGTGCACCCCAGCTCATTGACCAGAGTCTTTCTTTCTGTTTCCTTTCACCAATTTGCTCATATAAAAATCAGTGGCATTGTTTTGCCACCACTAATGTTTTACTGTACCAGTGGTCTTTTAAATTATTTATGATCACTTAATAAAGATCTACTTTTGTACACATCCACGCCTCAGTGTTCTGTGATTGTGGGAAGGAGATCGAACTTGTGTCCCTTAATTGGTGTTTCCCTAGCTGGTTCAATGCTGAGGTGGCGTAGTCGTAACTTGCTGTAGCTCTGTATGTAGCCCCAGACACCGTTTCTCATCATGGTTTAGGCCTATTGTTTTTGTAGATTAGAGACTCATACAAAGTCGTTTATAGCAGGACAGGAAGAAGCTCTTCACATATAATGCTCTATATAGCCATTCTCTCTGACAAACAAGTTGGTCCACCAACAGATCAAACCACATCTCTGAAGAACACCAACCGCAGCATCTTTCAGTTTGACTCAGAAGACAAACTTCAGTATGTGAGATAAGACACACTTTTAACTTTTTCCATACACTAAAAATGAGAGCTGAATAAATATACACAGCCATTTTAAAATTAGAGTTACGCTCCATTTCACTGTACAATGTTCATCATATATTTTGATCCAATTTTCACACAGTATCTTTTACTTATATTATATTATTATATATTATTATATATATTTAACATCGTCAATCAACTACATTTCCAAGATTATCAAAACATTTATAAAAACGTAGTTTTTGTTACATATAATCTTATTATAAGCATATAACAAGCGTACAGAGCGGTTGTGCATGTGCACTATAGGAGGGTCAAACTCTGTCAGGGGAGGATTCACATGCAAGATTAACCGTTCTGTTACGTTTGTTTTAATCAGTTTGAGTTTTCACTGAACAACTGAACATGTTTCACACACTTGTTTTGCTCTGTTTGTGCTGCTGCCGTCTCATTGGTAAGTTATTCATATATTTGTGTGCTGTCATTTATTTGCATTTCAGAGTAATAAGCTACTGCTACAGTTCAAATCAGATTGTTTTCAGCTGCATTTATCATGTAACTTTACATTTATTTTACTACAGAAGATAATTTTAAAACACAATGAAGATAAATATATTGATTCACACATGTCTGATTGTTGATATTGGTCACCTTTCATTTTTTGTCTAGCATTTCTGCTGCTGTTCTTCAATTCATATTTAAAGATTAGCAAATGAGTTCAGGCGTTGTAAGAGCCTTAATCAGTGACAAAACCTCTTCATGTTCATCAGGTGTGTTTGGTGATTCAGTGTCAGTGATGGAGGGAGATTCTGTCACTATAAACACTGATACTGAAATACATGAAGATGAAGACATACTGTGGAAATTTGGAGCTGAAAAGTCTCTCATAGCTCAAATCAGTAAAGCTACTGGAATCTTCTCCACATCTGATGTTCCTGATGGGAGATTCAGAGACAGACTGAAGCTGGACGATCAAACTGGATCTCTGACCATCACAAACACCACAACTGAACATACTGGAGTTTATCAACTAGAGATAAGTGGAGCGAAACGATCATCAAAAACATTCAGTGTTTCTGTCTATGGTGAGTAGAGATCACTATTTACATATTGAAATGTTTAATCATTTCATAGTTTGAGAAGACAGACACACTCAATACAGATTACAATACAGATTGTTTCAAAGCAGCTTTACAGAGATAACAGGAAAATAATGTTGTAATAATATTGTTAAATATAAAAATAAATGTCCCCAAAAAGCCAATGGCGACAAAGGTGAAAAAGGCGACAGTGGCAAGGAACCAAAACTCCATCAGTGACAGAATGGAGAAAAAAAAACCTTGGAGAAAAGAACCCAGGCTCAGTCGGGGGGCCAGTTCTCCTCTGGCCAACGAATGAACAGTGTATGATTATGATTCAGGCAGCATTATAGGTCAGAGGTCAGATTGGATCAGAACTTTCACAATATTTATCCCATTCCATCTGGTTGGGGTCAGAGTCATCACGCCGGTATGGAGATGAGTTTGTTGAGGTGTCCATGAGGCCTTCACAGTGTTGATGAGACGGGCGCTTCAGGGATGCGCTCGTATACAGGCGCAAGTCCACCATCTGATCTGGATACGGCCCGGGTCCGGCTGATTACAGTAAACTTCGGAATAAACAGAAAGACTAAAAATTAGCGTAGATGCTAGGGGTGTGCCATATCATACCGTCCACGATAATACCGGTATACATTTTTACATGATAAAAAAGTGTCATATCGCGATATCAATGATATAGCGACGCGATGACGTATGGCGCATTTACGTTCCCTAGCACGCACAACAACACCCGTCTGAGCGCGAGAGCAGCCTGTCAGCCTCCGATGACGATTTAGCAATTTCACAAACAGCTTGAGTGTTCAGCGGTGCTGCCGAGTGCCGACGCGCGTCTTCTCTCTCGCGTTTAGGAGTCGTGACATGACTGAATGGTCTCTTGCACAATCGGCCATCAGTGCATCGTAACTAAAGTTTATAATTTTCAAGTCTTCTTAATTCTTATCAGTTTAAACATTCAAGCGGTTTTAAACTATCCAGTAAGCTACTCGCGCATTCTCTGAGAGAGTTGCACTGCGTGCATACATAGAGTACAGCTCGCGAGAAACTAAAGTTATTTTTCGCGGATTATATCGCTTTAATGGGGGGAAAAACGCAAAATTGTCTTGGTAAAAGGTCTTGGTAAGTATACTCATAAACACAGTTGGTTATGTATAAAACGCATGTGACAGACAGTATAATGAAAACAGCAATGGATCCGTGCACTAGCTGTAAAAGTGACAGCAGCCATAGGCTATGCGTCTGTCATTAATGTTGTCGTCAAAACAACAAAAGATAGCTTTAATTGTAATGAATGAGAATTATTAGCCTATGTATTTAATTTAATAAGGAAACAGAACTAAAAGACTGTGTTATTTTACATTTGATTACTTTATTATGTTTCTGTAGTATTTCTGAATACTGGTGTTAGACCTACACACATTTAACATTTAATTCAAAGATTGAAATCAAGCTTCCTTGTGTTGTGTAAACTCTTAAAAACAAAATTACCACATTGTAAAAACGCAATGAGTGAGCAAACATTTAGGCGAGATAAACATAAGAAAATTTAATAACAACAAAAAAAATGTCTATATCGTCATAAATTATTATTATCGCAAATATTCTTGAAATATCGTGATAGAATTTTGAGGCTATATCGCCCACCCCTAGTAGATGCCCTTCCTTTTATAATGTAACGAGTACATCAGGTGTTATAGGAAGTGTTCCCGGTTCCGGCTGACCTAATTTATGCAGCCTAATAATCATTTAACTGATTTGAATAATAGGAATGTATAGTGTTCTATGTGTATGCCATGTGTAGTCATCACACTAAACACATTGAACTCAAAATAAGATTGTTTAAAGTAACACCAGGTAACTTTTCAACCTTCATAATATATTTCCAAGTCTCTTGTGATGGTACATCGACTTAAATAGCCTGACGGGGTCTGTAGCGTTTTTAATCATACTTTTAAACTTCGGGTTTCGGGTAGTAACCGGCGAACAAAGAGAACTACAAAACTCGACTGCTTTACGGCATATACGTCACTTCCACCACCACCCCCACTTCCTTAAAATCGCAGGGCTGTCAAGTGTCACGCATTGAGCGTGACAGTCACTCATTTCGGTCTTTTGTCACGCTCTCCCGCCACACATTGTATTTCTCACGCTGAAAAACTATTTGTAATATATTTAATATGCCGCAGCGCCCAAAACTCTGGCCGCGCCGCTCTCACTGTGGAACAGGCATGAATTCAAGCGCGTCTCCTCTGGTGTTGTTCGTCTGGTGTTGTTAGCTAATCAGAAAATAGCACTATTGTATCTGGGTAACATTTAACGCAACAACCAATTGTAAAGACTAATGGGCGGATCTAATTCTTGTGGAATTTGCATAAATTAATTAATAATTGGTAATTAATAATTATTCATACATGTTTGGATTAGATCAGTCTTACATGTTAATAAATCTCCCTCTAAGGGAGGATGTCATTTTACCTGTATGCATACCTGTGTGGATCCTTGTATTTTAACTACAAGTTGATTGCAGTTAATTACACTGATCACGTTTTACAAACAGGCAAATTTAATTAGCTCAATTGCCAGAATAATATTGCGGGGATCCACAATATCATCTTACTTTATAGGATTTCAGGGCACGCAATTCTCTGGCCAGAAGAATTGGGCTTCCCACCCTATAAATTCATACTCTTTAAAGTATCTTTAATTTGTAAAGCTTGTAGCTTAAATTAGACCTTTTGGCACTTAAGGGACTTGAAAATGAGCAAAACAACGCAGTTCATCAATCACATGAATATAATGAATTTAATAAGGCAGAACTACTTATATATTTACTACGTTACAGGAATACATGTATTTACAAACACATAGACATAGACAATACAATAAAACATCAATGAACGAGAAATGCGTAAAGTTTGGACAATGGATAACTTACACGCGTGAGCGAGTAAGAGAGGGAGAGAGAGAGAGAGGGAGGGGGAGAGAGAGAACATTGGCAGAATTCCTCTTAAGACATTCACCTTTCCTTTGACAACACGGACACATCATCTTAATGCTTCTTAGAAGCTCTATAAAAAGATTGTACTTGCACAAGTTATGGGTCTCGCTGTGTTGCTGCATTCCTGAAGGCCTGTCCCAGCCGCGTGAGTGAGCGGAGTCCTTTGTGTGTGTAAGCATCACGGGGTGTTGCTGGGCGCGCGTGTTGCCCGGAGGTTTAAAGTCGTTGAGTAACATTACCAATGGAAAAATAGCTTGGCTAAGTTTGTTTCACTGCGTGGAAGTGAACAGAGTCGACTATGGAAAAACAAACTTTGACTTACAAAGGAAAGAAATCAAGATTCCAAAGGGGAAATCACGCGGAGTTAACTCTTTGCATAACTGGTAAAGAAGCGCGTGTTCGTCTCTCGGCCCGGTGCGTCACGTAGTTACGTGCGCGTGCTTTTCCTTCAGAGAGAGTGCGCGTTTGTTTGAATGTCCCTTGTAGTTGGATTTGCTGAAGAGATATGTCACGCGGTGTTCTTTTCACTCGTCGATCGGAATTAAACCCGGGGACTTATCTTAAGACTGAAAAACACAAACTAAACTAGAACACAAAAGAAAGGCGAAAGGCTCGCCTAGGGACGAGACGTTACATTCTAAGACCGGGACGAGCACGGAAGAGAGAGTTTAAACTGGTGTTCAGTCCTTTTGAAGACCTGACGTTTCCGCCTTCTTTTGGAAGAGGGTCCAATCAGGAGCTTTCTCTTTGGAGGGAGATTTTATGGCCCTTTGTGTTCTAACCAGGCATTTGACTCCCTAATTTCATTGGGTGTTTAAGGGAAGAATCTTCACAATTCTTATGATACTAGTGTGTCACCAAGTTTAGCAAAATGTAATGTCAATTAACAAATGGGGAACGAAGATTGGAGTTTATCATGACCAAACTTGCCACAAATGGATTTGGTTAAACATTAGTTGGCAAAGAATGAAACATTATCCCATTAGAGTTTGGGAAACAGACCAAACAAAATAAAAGACAAATCGTAAGATGATATTAGATACATTGTTCGTACAATTCTAAAGGGAAATATAATAGAATGAATATATATATATATATATATATATGAATGCAGAATTCATTTCTCCTTCGTTAGGATTCAGAGAGGGAGAGAGGGGGGGAGACCCACACCCTCGATGACATTCCTCTGGGAGGTCGTAAACGCTGTTATCTAAGAACGGCAGGCTCTGACAGTAAGTTTTGGTTCTTACTGTCCCAAAAAAACTGGTGCACCTAGAATCATACATTTTACTGTCATTTCTTGTATCTTGATTAATTCAGCTCGACCCTGAGAATTAAAACAAGACCAAGAACGATGTATAACACTTCTGGAAATAGACAGTTATAAGTAAAATGCCTAATGGATAAAAATCACAGTTATTCCACTGTAGCATGGACAAACAAACACATTGACATAAGACACATTGAATATATTTGTTTAAATGTCTTTAAACAAAGAGGAGTTTCTTTTCTCTTTAGAATTCACTTCCTGTGGAACATTCCGATCAATCTTAGTGTCTTGTAAGCGGACACAATGCTCTATCTGAGTGTGGGGGATGTGTGTGTGTGTGTGTGTGTATATCCAGGGTTTTTTCAAGTTCCAAGCCTTTGAAGGCTTTTGGATTTAATGGTTCACCCAGATACCCTACAAAATGACACCCCGTAGTCTGGGGTGTTTTTTTGTCTGCCTGACTATGTTACGGAAGCTATCTTATCCTCCGTTTATCTTCATGAATCAGGTAATGATTATTTGTCTTGCCTCAAGCTATAATGCAAATCGATTTGTAAAATTTGCAGATTTATATATGGTAGCTTGAAATTATAATATTGACGATATATGGTTATTATCTACCACTCAAACATTGCATTGAAGTATCATATAGATTCAGTAAAACGGTAACCAATAGGCTAGACTAGGCTACTATAATGACACTGGCTTGTAAACGTGATCATCGCGATCATTTGTCGTTAGAAAAAAAATAAAACCCATGAAATTATATTCATATGACATGCTGAAATATATGCCACTGTACCTGGGATGAAGACATTTCACACGCGACGCAAGCAGAACACCTGCATGTGACCTCCTCCTACAGTGTTCAGGGCTATCATGGTTGTCAACAAATGCACGATGACAGAGTTTACGACAGTAGTAGAGGACAATACTGTTTCCCAATTGTAGGGGGACCCCGAGAGCAAAAGTTACCTGGTGTTACTTTAAATTTATCCATATTTCTCTTTGTTCACTCATGTTTTTCAGCTCGTCTGCCTGTTCCTGTCATCATCAGTAACTCTACACAATGTTCTTCATCATCATCAAATTGTTCATTGGTGTGTTCATCAGTGTTGAATGTGAGTGATGTGACTCTCTCCTGGTACGCAGGAATGAGTGTATTGTCCAGCATCAGTGTGTGTGATCTCAGCATCGGTCTCTCTCTACCTCTGGAGGTGGAATATCAGGATAAAAACACCTACAGCTGTGTGCTGAACAATCCCATCAGCAACCAGACCACACATCTGGACATCAACACACTCTGTCACACATGTGCAGGTACCACAGCACTGATGATAAATGTGTGTATTTACTGACCTGGACCTTGTTTCCCAAAAGCATTGTGAGCCCAAGTTGATTGTGAAGACCATTGCCATCAGTGTTCTCTGTGATCAACTTATCTTACAATGCTTTTGGAAACACAGCCCTGATCTCTTTAGTTGTAGATCTGACACATTCACTCACATTAATGACTGTCTCTCTTTAGCCGTCACAGCACTGCTCCCACAGACTCTTACACACTCTCCTTCAGTTCCTCCAGTCTCAGTGTCTCTGATAGTGTTGATCTCTGCTGGAACTCTGATGATTGTTGCTGTAGTCTTCTGCATCTGCAGGAAATGTAGAAAAACAGGTCAGGAATTCAATTATTAAATATAAAAAATGCATTTGAATCAGATATACAAAATTCTATACAAGAATCAAGCTCTGTTGTTTTTAACTCATCTCTGTATTATTGTTAAAGCAGTCCAGACCCAGGAGAAAGACAGAACTGATTCAGCATTGTGTAAACCAACAACACCACAAAAGGTAAGATCCTTCATGACTGGGTTGCAAGAAGTTGTTGCAGTCAGATTGAAGTTTGCTGCATCAGACGGTCAATGAACAGACCTGTGAATAACAGTCCATTCATTATTATTATTATTATTATTGCCTTGGGTGCCGATCAAAAAAAATTGTTTTAAGCATGTTTTTATTTATGTACTGTTTGCAACTAAAAAGAGTTAATTAGCATAAATCGAAATGTATTAGCACAGAAAAGTATGGACACGGTGTCTGTACCCAACATTCTGCCACCAACTTTTGTGTTAGCAGAAGATTTTTTTATTTGTTTTAACCTTGGTCATACGTGTTAGTATGACTTCCAAACACTATGGTCATACATGATTTCATCCATCGTGGGTTAAAACGATATACTTTGTTGTTTGCCGTGGTCGAGGAAACTTATGCACAACATGCCCTCAGACGTGTTGTGGAATGCTTGTCCTTCTCTAAGTGCGCTCTTTTATTTACCACAGAAAATAGTTTTCCAGACATGAAAATATACATGGGCGCCTGAAAAACAGGGCAAGTTGGCATTTGACCCAGCATTTTAAGTGGCCCTTACCTCTTGAAGGGCCCTTCATCCCCTAGAAGAAGTTCCCCCTAGACCCCCCTAGAAGTACCGTTTGTACTGACATTCACTCAATTTTTCTTAATCACAAAGTGCAAGTTATCAGCCTTTTATTTTGCAGGAATAAATGCCATGAACAAAACATCCGAACCTATAGGTCTGTCATATAAAATATACACACATATCACTGCATGGACTACATATTAGACAGAAAAATAGAGACAGAATCAGCAGTTGTAAGCGGCTTAAATGAAGTTAGGAAATGCTTCATATGGAGAGCTATTATGCTTTCTCATTCCGTTTGTTCTGTTTTTTCAAACACTGAACTTCAAACTCATCGACGCCATTTGTTCATTCTTGAAGATAACTTGTGCCTGTTTGGTTTATAACAGTTTTGGACTGCTGAGCCCTTCCTCAGCCCTGGGCCCTTAAATTAATGCTGCTCTGAATGTAGACCTAAATGACATGTATGATGTAATTTCCTCTAGCTTATGCTACAGTTCTACATTGTGAAATAATCAGGAGGCATTCAGTTAAATAAAGAGTGAATATGAAGCAAAATTCTATTATTAGCTTTTAAACTGTCGCATCAGCAGGTTCCTAATTGAGTTTGTGTTTCCTTACAGAAATCAAAGTCAGAGCCTGTGTATGAAAATGTCCCCAAAAAACGATGATCAAATACTGTACTGGATCTGATGTTTGAGTTATAGTACTGCACTGACTCGCACCTTTTGACCAGGACAGGATATATCTGATTGGACAGGATAGGATATATCTGTTTTGTTTTCACTCTTTTTGTATCATATATTTTGGAAATGTGATGCATGAAATTTAATTTTAACTTAGTGGTTCCCCAATATAATAGCATCCAGAAACTCAACTAAAATTTTAATCTAAATTTAAATTCTTTTAATTTATCATATGGAAATGTATAAACATTCATTATTAAATATTAAATCACACCCGTCTCCGTGCTCATTTGTCGGTCATTTACTGTTCCTGAATTATTATTTTTAGGCAAATTTAACTGGATATTAACTGCATTACATAGTGACTGCAGTATCACACAATATGATCTGCTGGATATTTTGGCAAATGTAACAAGCACATCATCGCTCTCTAGTGTCCAAAGCAGAAAATCGCATCTCTAAGAATAGCACTACTTTTACTGGCTATAAATAGATGCAGCTGTTCTTATATAGAGGAACCGGCTAAGAACATGACTGATGATGGCTATTTGAACAACAGACCTATTATAATTCAATTGTATTTAATCAGCAGTGTAATTCTTGTAATTCGGCCAAGCTCATGTTCTTTGTGGAGTGACTGCGGTGATAATAAATATCACCAGCAAGAACAACAGCAACACATATTCTTCCTATACCTTATCTTAAGACAGGATATTTCATGATAAAGTATTGTCATTATTACTAGATCGATTGATAATGGGGTTTACTGATATCTTTGACTGGTATTTTCTCTCTTATGGCGCTTTTCCACTGCATGGTACGGTACGGCTCGGCTCGGTACGGCTCACTTGTGGCGCTTTTCCACTGCATGGTACGGTACGGTACGGCTCGCTTTAAATGGTACCAGCTCTGTTGAGGTTCCAAGCGTACCGTACCGATACTAAAATGTGACGTGGAAGCACTGTAGATCACTGATTGGTCAGATAGACAGAATCGTCACTAGCGTCATTGTATTTGCGAGACATCAAACCCGCTAGATTTAAATAGCCAGTAACAGCCACCGCTGTAGCACCTGTTTTAAAACTATTGCTTGACTTGCTTGAAGAAAAAAAACTTCCAAAAAAGAAATGGCTGAATCGTGGTCAGTGGACGAGAAGCGCAGACGTTCCTCTTGTTGGTTGTCAAGGAGCGGATAAACTATAACGATCATCAGTCATAATCCCACCCACTTTGAAGCGGTACTAACTGCAGTGGAAAAGCAACCGAGCTAAAGCGAACCGAGCCGTGCCGCGCCGAGTCGTACCACGCAGTGGAAAAGCGAAGCGAGCCGAACCGTACCGAGCCATACCATGCAGTGGAAAAGCGCCATTATTTGGTCGTGATAAATGTGGGTTTTTGAGGACTACCAGCAGCATCAATGCACAGTGCACAGGAAAACTTACTCATTTATGCCTTTTTATTCAGTGTGATAATTGTGCTACTTGCAGTGCACTTGAAGATGACAGATTATCTCAATTGTATTAAACAAACCCATTGTAATCAATGACTCTGTCTCCACTGGATGCTGAGCCTGCGCGATGTGACAGGACAAATCCGACAGTAAATTGATGTTTAGGGGTGGTTGATTATGATTTTACTTTTCTAATTTTAGTTAGTGAGTAATTTTGCAGTTTTAGCATAAACAACATCTGTAAAGTTCAAAGCAAAGGGAGATATTTTCTTTTAAAGAAATTGCTTTTTTAAGAACTAGCCTATAACAAACGGCTGGTATGGACTACAAGACATTCCTCCCAGGTTAGTGACATCACCAACCCCGCCCCGGGAATGTGATTTATATATTATCAAGACAGAATATGCTAATCAATGACTAAAAGATAACTACACATAAGCTTAGGGTGACCAGATTTCTCGGAGTGGAATACGGGACAGACACAGAACGCATGCGTATTAATGCATCTTACATGTGCTTCATGAGGCACACACACGCAAGGTCTCTCGCTCTCTCTGTCATGGGCGCGCTCTCTCCCTCTCGGTCATGCGTGCGCTACACGGTTTGAACGTAACATATATATATATTCACTTAGCCTTTCGGAAACGAAACCTATTATATATAAAAAATATATTTTAACGATGAAATACGGGACAAAACATGATTTTTTCAGAATAAGTCGGGACACTAAAATTAGAGTGGAAATACAGGACTGTCCCGGGAAAAACGGGACGTCTGGTCACCCTAGTACATAAGCTACATAAATTCATCAACTAACCATTCAGAAATGTTGTCTACACGTTGTCACTTATTGAGTCTCTCCATCTTTCTGACTCTGGTTTGTACATAAAAGGCTAAAAGTTATGGAAATTTCAAGTGCATCTCTGTGTTAGGTAATCGAAGCTGCTGGACAAGAACTCCTGAAGCTCCGTCCCCTGTGCTGGGAGCAGCAGCTCATTTGCATTTACAGAGACAGACACAAAACGAGGCGTTTTTGCTCACCCTCAAAAAGTGACAACTTTAACATGCTATATAAAAATATCAGTGGGGTATTTTGAGCTAAAACTTCACATACGCACTCTGGGGACATCAGAAATTTATTTTAAAGTAGCCTATTTTTTGTCATTAACACACTCACAGTATGACAAACTAGATGATGAGGCCATGTCACTTGGATCATATTTAACTTGATTTAAGCAATTGACAGTTTTGTTGTCGACTAGCTATACTAGTTAGAAAGACGAAGCTGCTAGCAGTTACGTGATTAGCTCTCACTAGGCACGCTACCTTGGCTGTTAACTGATTTTACTGTTGAAATAGTGGCAAGCTAGGACTAAAGTGGACTTGGCTGGTTTCTGCTTGTGTCTAGAAAGGGCTAGGACTTTGAAAGTTGTAAAAAGGTTTACAGTACGGCAAAATATGTAGCGTTGGTCTATATCCTAACAAATCATATCTCTATTCTGCGTTCACTTGCAAAACTTTTGAATTGCTCGAGAAAGTTTTATTCGATCATACTCACATCATAAAATTTCTATGAAAAATTTTCCCAGAGAAACTTTTGGAGAATGAAATAAAGAGCTGGGAGGAAATATATAGCCTATATCAACACAAAAGTTATGCAAGTAAACGCAAAAACTATTATAGCCTAATCTTTCCTGGCATCTCATCTTTTCCCATAACTTTAGGTTTGGTTAACATCTTTAATATATCATTTCACAAGCTATCTTGAACAAACAGAGGCATGGTCTGAGATAATAGTGTATTTACCGGTGTTGAATTCTCGGAAGATGAAGAAAATATCCGTCAGAAAAAAAGAGAGCCATTTCTTCACCAAAATACAAACCGCCACAATGGAACATCCCTCATGGCCTCATCGTCTAGTTTGTCATACTGTGAGTGTGTTAATGACAAAAAAAACAAAACAAATAGGCTACTTACTTGGTTCTCTTACGAGAGTATCTCTCGTACTGCGTAATATCTTACGCTATGGGGAAATACTCTTTCCTCGAGATATTGAAGCCAAAAATTATCCTTAATTTTTTAAACATGCAAAACGCTTTTGCAGCAGCAAGCAGACAAGGGCGAGACAGCTCGCGCGCCCATTGGCTGCCTCGCTGGAAAAGCTGCAGCCTATCGAGTGAGGCACTGCGTGACGTAATGACGAATGAGGACGCTTCGCGCTCATTTCGTCATGTCATGAGCACGCGGCTATCGCGCTCGCGGATGGTGGATGCCCGCACTGCGAACTTCTGCCTATGGTGACTCTGAGGACTCGCCTGGCGTCGTTCTCTGAGCCCGCGTCCCAGCCTTCTGTGCCGCGCCGTAAGAAGCGTCGCGCCCAGCGCGCTCCCGAGCCTTCTCCAGCCCGCCAAAGCTCGCCGGTTCACCCGCCTGCTTCGCCGGCTTCACTTGAGTCGCTCCCGGACGGACAGCGCCCGCCGTCTGCCGCCGCTTCCGCTCCCGAGCTGGACGAGCCTGCCTTAGGTATGCTCTCTTGTGGCTTCTGATAGCGAGGATTGGGCGAGCTCTGTGGACCTCCCCCCCGCTGACGTGTCTAGCCAACCCTCTGGGAAGAGACCCGGCATTGAGGCTGAGCTGATGCGTCTGCTCACCCAGGCCGTGGAGAGCATCGGCCTCGAGTGGGAGGCGCCTGCCTTGCCGCCGCGCAACAGACTCGACGGGCGCTTTCTCAAGAAGGACGAAGCCCCGTCTAAGTCTAGGGCCGCCCCCTTCCTCCCTGAACTCCACGACGAAGTCGCCAAGTCATGGACCGCCCCGTTCTCCGCCAGGCTGCGCACTTCCACCTCTGCGGCTTTTTCTTCTGTCACCGGTGCGGGAGATAAAGGATATCTCTCCATTCCTCCTGTGGAGGCGGCGGTCGCGTCGCATCTCTGCCCGCCCTCTGCGGGACGGCGCGCGCAGACGACGCTTCCTTCTAAAGCCTGCCGGGTGACTTCATCGCTGCACGGGCGTGCTTACACAGCCGCTGGACAGGCGGTCTCAGCGCTGCATACTATGGCGGTCTTGCAGATTTACCAGGCCGACCTTCTCCTTAAATTGGACGAGGAAGGTCCGGGTGCTGTCAGTGTGGCGGATTTACGAGGCGCTACGGACCTTGCTCTACGCGCCGCTAAAGCCGCTGCTCAGGCCATGGGGCGGAATATGGCCTCTCTCACCATTGCCGAGAGACATCTGTGGTTGACGCTGTCTGAGATGAAGGAATGCTGAGCGCTCTGTATTCCTCGACGCGCCCATTTCCCCTGCGGGCCTCTTCGGATCTGCCGTCAAGGATTTCGCGGACAGATTTTCTGAGGAGCAGAAGACTTCGCAGGCCATGAAGCACTTCCTCCCGAAGCGCTCGAGCTCCGCTGCAGGTCGCTCTAAGCAGCCGTCTGCTCGCAGCTCGCAGCCTCGGCCTGCATCGCCCGCAGCCGCCGCTACACAGCGCCGCCAGGCCCGGGATCAGAGACCGCGCTCTCGCTCTGCTGGACGCCGCCCCGCTCAGCGCGGGCCCCGGCCGAAGATTGAGCTCAAGCCCGAGGCCTCGAAGCTTTCCTAGCCACTCTAAGAAAGCGACGGTGTTCGGATCCCGCTGCGGCCGGTTCCCCACCGAAACGATTCGCTCGTTCAGTTCCTTGCGATGTGACTGTGCCAGTGTATTTAGCAGTGAAGCAGCCGGTGTCTCAGCCCGCTTGCCTGCACACAAAAGCCGTTTTTATGGCTACCCAGATAAATCCAATAAAGAGTGTATTTTCTGGTATGCCGGCCACGGCCGATGGTGTTATGAGTGTTGTAAGAATGCCCACGCCCCAGTGCCCATTCCCACACCCAGACACAGCCCGCCACGGTGCGAGGCTAGCACACATAAATCTGACTCAGGTCGATTGTGCAAACAATGTAGTGAATGCGCCCATACAATGCCCGCTCATGCTGCATGCCGCGTGTCCCTTGGTTTCTGTAAAAACGAAACCAACACACAATCTATCGGCTCCGGCCGAAAGCGTGTACAGTGCAGTAGATGTGCCCGTAGGTTTGCGCCCACATCCTCCCGCAAGCACGCCGAATCCCACGGGATTCGCCCCGCTCACTCTCGCTGTGCGTCCCGCCGTAGAGAATTTGAGCGCGGCCAGGCTGCCCGCTGTGTTCAGCGCGCCCCCCGCCTCGAACGCTGTAAGCACGGCGTTGTGTTCCCAGGGTACCGGGGCTCTCGAGCCGTTGCCTGGTCACGGCCAGAGCCCGGTTTGCATCCTACCTCTAGCTATTCACGCAGAAGCGTGGTCAAAGCTACCCGGGGTATCAGACTGGGTGCTGAACACTATAAAGAGAGGCTACTCGCTACAATTCGCACGACGTCCCCGCCGTTATACGGCGCCCGTCGAGACTACGTTGAGAAACGAAGTATCTTATCTACTTCGAGCCGAGTTAGCGAAACTGCTGAGCAAGGGGGCCATAGAGCCCCTTTCTCAGGCTCAGAGCGAAGGGGGCTTATACAGCAGATATTTTCTGGTACCGAAAAAAGATGGGGGCTTCAGACCCATTCTAGATCTGAGACAGCTGAACAAAGCGCTTGTGAAGCGCCAGTTCAGGATGCTTACGACCAGGGGAATCCTCGCGCAAGTGCGCCAAGGAGACTGGTTTATGTCAATAGATCTGAAAGACGCCTATTTCCAAATACAAATAGCGTCCCATCACAGGCGATTCTTGAGATTCGCGTTCGAGGGCCAGGCATATCAATACACAGTCCTGCCGTTCGGCCTGTCCTTGGCACCCCGTACATTTACGAAGTGCATGGACGCGGCTCTCGCACCCCTGAGACTTCAGGGCATGCGAGTTATGAACTACTTGGACGATTGGCTGATTCTAGCTTGATCACGGTCAGAGCTCATAGAACACAGGGCCACACTGCTCGAGCACCTCGAGAAACTGGGCCTGACAGTCAACTGGGAAAAGAGCTCGCTGTGTCCCAGCCAGAGAATTTCTTTCCTGGGAACAGTGTTGGACTCGCTATCCATGACGGCACGCCTGTCACCGGAGCGCGTACTAAGTATTCAGCGCGTCGCGGAATCCTTCCGCCACGGCTCTATAGTCCCGCTCAGACGGTTTCAGAAAATGCTGGGCCTGATGGCCTCAGCATCCTCTGTACTCCAGCTGGGCCTGCTTCGCATGCGCCCACTGCAGAGGTGGCTGAAGGCACGGGTCCCGCCCTGGGCATGGACCACGGGCCGGTGCCGCCTCAGGGTCGACCAATGGTGCGTTTCGGCTCTGAAACCATGGAAAGTAACCAGCTGGTATCAGTCTGGTGTGAGTCTGGGGACCGCCTCAAGGGTGAAAGTGGTGTCTACGGACGCCTCCACCACGGGGTGGGGAGCGCTGCTCGAGGGCAGACCGCTGGCTGGCCTATGGTCAGAGCAGGAGAAGCTCCTTCACATAAACTGCTTGGAATTGATAGCAGTCGACAAAGCACTACGGCGCTTCCGTCCCCTGATAAAGGGCCACCACGTCTTGGTCCGGTCGGACAACAGGTCAGTGGTGGCGTACATAAATCGCCAGGGCGGCCTCGGGTCCACACGCCTTTGCAGGCTGACGGAACCCCTCTTGGTCTGGGCCCAGCGCAACCTCCTTTCTCTGAAAGCGGCGCACGTGCCTGGGCACCTGAATACGGGTCCAGACATGCTGTCCAGAGACAACGTCCCGACAGGAGAATGGTCGCTGCATCCGCAGACGGTCCAGCTGCTGTGGGAAACGTTTGGCAGAGCGCAGGTGGACCTGTTCGCGTCCCGCGAGAACGCTCACTGCCCAGTATTCTTCTCGAAAAGCAGGGACGCGCTGGCCCATGCTTGGCCCAGCGGTCCCCTGTATGCTTTTCCCCCTGTCTCGCTCCTGCCTCAGGTGTTGGAGCGGATCAGGGAAAATGGATGCCCAGTGCTGCTTGTAGCTCCGCTCTGGACGAACCAGGCTTGGTTTCCGGTCCTGATGCGGCTGGCCAGCACTGCCCCGTGGCCTGTACCGTTGAGGAAAGATCTCCTCTCTCAGGCGGAGGGCTCGATTTGGCATCCTCGCCCGGAACTGTGGTCCCTGCACGCATGGGCCATCAACGGGTACCCGCTAGCCTCCCGGAAGGAGTGCTAAACACGATCGCGCAGGCTAGAGCTCCGTCTACCAGACGGCTCTATGCCTCGAAATGGTCGGTGTTCTCTACTTGGTGTCGAGCCCGTGGCTTTTCACCTGTGGACTGCGGGGTTAAGGAAGTGCTTGCCTTCCTTCAGGAGCTGATGGATAAGGGTAGGACCCCATCCACGCTCAAAGTTTACGTGGCGGCCATAGCAACGTTTGCTAAACCGGTGTCTGGCCAGTCACTGGGGAAAAACGACTTAGTCGTGCGTTTCCTACGAAGAGCTCGGAGGTTAAACCCTCCCAGGCCCCCTTCAGTCCCGGCTTGGGACCTTTCCACGGTCTTGGAGGCCATGAAAGGCGCCCCGTTTGAGCCGATCCAGCTGTCGGACATGAAGCACCTGTCCCTTAAGACGGTGTTTCTATTGGCTCTCGCTTCAGTGAAGCGTGTAGGGGACTTACAGGCGCTTTCTGTAAGCGCGTCATGTCTGGAGTTTGGGCCTAACGACTCAAAGGTCGTACTCAAACCGAGGCACGGCTACGTGCCGAAATCCCTCAATACACCGTTTAGGGCCCAGGTAATTTCCCTGTCAGCCCTTCCGGTTCTCAATGAGGAGAGGGACGCGAGTCTCCTTTGCCCTGTCAGGGCGTTAAGGGCTTATGTGTCCCGCTCGGCTGAGTTCAGACAGACCGAGCAGCTTTTCGTGTTGTTTGGCGGCCGTTCTAAGGGACTCGCCGCTTCAAAACAGAGCCTATCCAGATGGATAGTGGATGCCATAGCGCTGGCTTACACTTCCAAGGGCCTGCAGTGCCCATTGGGTGTCAAAGCGCACTCCACGAGAGGCGTGGCCTCGTCGTGGGCATGGTATAGCGGGGTCTCCCTGCAGGATATCTGTACGGCTGCGGGCTGGGCCTCGCCGTCTACATTTATCAAGTACTATAACCTGGAGGTGCCCGCCTTACAAGCTAAGCTTCTGGCGGTCTGAACTTCGGGCTTATCGGCCGCCATGCGGCTATGTGTACCCCTACGGGTCTGTTACCCTACGGGACTTTTATGAAGGAGTGATGCTTCTAGCCTCTCCTCCTCTACTCTGTGTGAGTTGTGGTGATTGTGCACTAGATGCGCCCCGGGCTTGGCCCCGGGACTCTGGTGTTGGATCCCTGTCCGCACGGCGTGTTGCATGGGGTTCCCCATAGCGTAAGATATTACGCAGTACGAGAGATACTCTCGTAAGAGAACGTACTCGGTTACTAACGTAACCTCGGTTCTCTCTAGAGAGGGAACGAGTACTGCGTATCTTGCCGTGCTTGGAATATGCTCTGGTTCGCTTCGGCGTTAAAAAATCAGAGGAAATACAGCTATCGAGGGGGTATTTATAGGGCGAGACCACGCCTATACTGGCGGGACATGACGAAATGAGCGCGAAGCGTCCTCATTCGTCATTACGTCACGCAGTGCCTCACTCGATAGGCTGCAGCTTTTCCAGCGAGGCAGCCAATGGGCGCGCGAGCTGTCTCGCCCTTGTCTGCTTGCTGCTGCAAAAGCGTTTTGCATGTTTAAAAAATTAAGGATAATTTTTGGCTTCAATATCTCGAGGAAAGAGTATTTCCCCATAGCCTAAGATATTACGCAGTACTCGTTCCCTCTCTAGAGAGAACCGAGGTTACGTTAGTAACCGAGTACGTTTTTCCACGAGATAGTGGTAGATGTCTGAATAGTCCATATTTGGCCACTGCGTGGGGTCATTAATTTGCAGATCTAGAGCGAGTTCTATTCTCAGAGAAATCCGTTTGTTTTCCCCCAAAAAGG
This sequence comes from Chrosomus eos, assembly GCA_036326025.1. Taxonomy (NCBI): domain Eukaryota; kingdom Metazoa; phylum Chordata; class Actinopteri; order Cypriniformes; family Leuciscidae; genus Chrosomus; species Chrosomus eos. Next base: position 9,463,463 of record CM070838.1, read on the forward strand.
GGCGTAACCCTTCGATGACGCAAAAGTAGCGTTGGTCTATGGAACCTGCCTACGTCACCTGCAAGCGCTACGTCACGAACCACCGCAAACATCCAATAGGTAATAAAGAGTGTCTTTCTTAGACACAAAATGCAATTAAAATGTCTGTCCAACATGAACAGGGCCCTTACATGTGAACAAGATGCGTTTAGCAACTTAGCTATTGTTTAAATTCACCTAAATAGTGTTTTATAAATAGTGTTGAGAGGGGCGCTGTGAGAATATAGTTTTTTGATTTCTCCAGTGCCTTCGACACTATCCGGCCGCTCCTGTTGAGAGACAAGCTGACAGAGATGAGGGTTGACCCACTCCTGGTGACATGGATTACGGACTACTTCACAGAGAGACCACAGTACGTTAGACCGATGGGCTGCACGTCAGACACTGTGGTTAGCAGCACCGAAGCACCACAGGGGACCGTGCTCTCTCCAGTCTTCTTCACCTTGTACACATCTGGCTTCCAGTATAACTCCGGGCTCTGCCACATGCAGAAATACTCAGACGATACTGCGATAGTTGGCTGTATTAAGGATGGACAGGAGAGGGAGTACAGGAGCCTGGTTGATAACTTTGTGAGGTGGTGCAGGACCAACCATCTGCAGCTGAACTCCTCAAAGACCAAGGAGAAAGTGGTGGACTTCAGAAGGAAGAAACCACATCACCAGCCTGTGTCCATCGAGGGGGTTGATGTGGAGGTTGTCAGGACTCATAAATATCTGGGGCTGCAACTGGATAACAAGCTTGACTGGACACCAAACATGGACACACTCCATAGGAAAGGGCGAGCCGTCTGTGCTTCCTTAGAAGGCTGCGGTCCTTCAACATCTGCAAAAAACTGCTGCAGATGTTCTACCAGTCTATGGTGGCCAGCATCCTATTTTATGCTGTAGTTTGTTGGGGAGGAAGCAGCAAGAAGAGAGACGCCGGTCGACTGGACAGACTGATAAGGAGAGCTGGCTCAGTAGTGGGCTCCGAACTGGACTCTCTGGTGACAGTGGCAGAAAGAAGGACCCTGGACAAACTGCTGTCCATACTGGACAACGCCCACCACCCTCTGCATAACACCTTTATCGATCAGAGGAGTGTGTTCAGTGGCAGACTACTGTCCCTGCCCAGCTCCACCAACAGACTTAACTCTTTCGTCCCACTGGCCATCAGATTGTACAACAGCTCCTAGTCATGGCAGGAAGGACAATAGGCAGTTGGACAATCTCTACCTCCATCTGCACTCCATTTTGCACTGCTTATTGTTTAGCACGGTTTACTGTGGCTACTATGCAATAAGTTAATTTTATTATTTAAAATTAATTTTATTTTAATATAGGCTTTATGTATGTTTTAATGCATGTATGTTACTGGATACTTTAATTTCCTGGATAATTTCCCTCGGGATAAATAAAGTATCTATCTATCTATCTATCTTAGACGGCTAGCTGTAGTCTCGCGCTGAAGTCCCGTGGGAACTCAGTTGTAGCCAAAGGAAAATAGCAGTGTGTAGGTGGGAGGAGCGTAGTGTGTGAAGAATGATGAACGGAGTTGCTCAATGCTCACAAGTAGGGATGGGAATTGATAAGATTTTATCAATATCAATGCCACTAACGATTCTGCTTATCGATTCGATTCTTTAACGATTCTCCTATCGATTCCTTATAGCACTGTGTGGAAAAAAGTAGTCATTCTTTTTCGGGGGAAAAAACCAAGTGGTTTTATTTGTTTTAAAGCTTACACTTGAGTAAGCAAACTGTACTTTTTATGTAATAAATGGAACCTTATTGTAAAGTGTTACTGATTAGTTATACACCGATTAAACGTACCGTGAGTTCAGTGTTGGAAAGATCAGTTGTTTTAACCATTCATTAAAACGAATTGGTTCAAATGAGTCATTAGTTCACGAATTGGACGTGTCATTATCGGACGTGTGCCGGCGGTTGGACGGACATCCCACAAGATGTGTCGTCACAGAAAACATTTCATCACTGGATAGTTTTTTTCGTTTATTTAAAGTGTGGTTTATGTCAGCTGAATGTGCGGAACGCTTTTCAGAGAAGATAAGGTATTAGCACAATTCACACCCAGCGGTCGCCTAATTCAGGAAAAACAAATCTCCGAATGCTCCACATGAAACTTTAGTCTCCCGACCTTACCATTGTGTCGTTTATTTTGATTAATATGTGCGAGGGAGAGAGAGCAAGACAGCGCTTAGTTTTGAGACGGTGAAGCCGCCTTACTCCGAAGAGAGAGTGCGCACGCGACCGGGGCTCTCTTTCTGCTCGTTCAGTTAAACATGCGCCCTGTTACAAGCGTAGGAGTTCATCTACATTACTCAACGATCAAATAAGACTTTGGCGGTACAAAAATTCGATTTGGACGCCGTGCTATGGTGCTTGATAAAGGACAAAGGGGACAGTTGTGAGTTCACGGTCTGTAGCCTATATATACACTATGGCTGACTCAGAGCAGGAGCATCGATAAGAGGACTCGTTAACGTCGAGGGCATACAATATCGATGGATCGTTAAACTTAGAACCGGTTCTCGAGTGGAACCGGTTCTCGATTCCCATCCCTACTCACAAGTGAAGAAGAAATGGTTCGCGTTTGTGCCGTTCTGAATAATGGCAACAGAATGCGAAAATACAATAACTTATTTTCATCGTCTTCCATGACCTCGAGATTCGGCTAGTTGTACTTCAACTTGATGTGCAAACTCCCATACAAGTAGCCTACTACGCGCTAAAGATAACCGCATTTGCAGCGAACACTTTGACAAGGATGACTACACAGACACAACACAGCGGGGCCGGTTGAAGAAAAAAGCGATTCCGTGGACGAAGACGGGTGCAACTACTGTGGAGCTGTGCAAGTGTCTGTGTAGTCATCCTTGTACAGCACAAACGCGAACCATTTCTTCTTCACTTGTGAGCAACTCCGATCATCATTCTTCACACACTACGCGCCTCCCACCTACACACTGCTATTTACCTTTGGCTACAACTGAGTTCCCACGGGACTTCAGCCCGAGACTACAGCTAGCCGTCTAAAACACTATTTAGCTGAATTTAAACAATAGCTAAGTTGCTAAACGCCTCTTGTTCACATGTAAGGGCCCTGTTTATGTTGGACAGACATTTTAATTAGCAGGGATGCAAACACATGTATGGTCAAAAAAGAGAGAGGTAATCGAAGCCCTCGCCCTGCGGAAAATATCCAGATACTTACATTGCCACCAACCCCTGCCATCCCCGGCCCACCCCTATAGGCACATAGAGTATAATGAAATACTGAAAATCAAATACACTGACACGAATTTGGAATTTCAATTTCATTTTTTATTTCTGAACAATAAACTCTTATTTAACCATCTAGCACTTCTTCTTCTTCTTGCTTTACATCTCCTTCCTCTTCTTCCTGGCCACCTCCTGCAACGTATCCAGGGCCTTCCGTCTGGCTGCATTCATTTTCTTTTCAACATGTTTGAGACGTGTCTGCCTCTCTTTGGCCAGAGCAGTGGTCTTGGCCTTCTCGGCACTTTCACATGTAGCACTGCAGCCATACTCCGCCTGCCTCTTCTGCTTTGCCTCCATCCTCTTCTCTCTGTCGGTCTTGTCCCTTCTCCCTGCAGCCCGAATGTTCTGGCAGAGAGTTTTATCAATTGGCCCCATGTTGATGTCATCTCTTTTGAACATGCCAATGCCAGTCTTGTCCCTAGACCTCAGGACATATTTCACAGTCTGCACTGCATCAAAGGTGGAGATCTTCATGTTAGATCTTTTAGCGTCAATCACATCTCCCATGAGACTAAATGAGGACTCTACCAGTGGCCCATGGAAGATGGAGAGGGCACCTCTGATAACCAGGCTGAGAGCTGGATACTTCCCCAAACTCATGACATGGGCCCACCACTTCACAATGTCATCTTCATCTTCATACTTGGCCAGGTTAGGGTCCACATTGTACCTAATGATCTCCTGGGTGATATCACTCTCTAGGGGCACTAAATGTTTCATGATCCTAGCCAACTCTTTCAGCTGAAGAACAGCCTGGGAATGGCCTCTTACCACAGGATCAATGGAGGACAAGGCCTGTAGGGTCTTACTTTTGAGAGGTAGTTTGTTCTGCATGTACTTGCCACAAGCTGTGTATGCCTTGGTCACCTTCCCAATAAAATCCATGATTATCTGCAACACATAACATACAAAAAACATGTTTATCCTGAGTTTATACTCAGGTTTCATGGCTGCAGGACAATGGCACGTTTCTTTTGTGTTATGCTTATTTAAAATGTATTGAGCAGGCTAGGTATAACAAAATATATTGGCTTTTAATAATATTTCAGTGCGCAAACCCATGATAACATGAAAAACAGAGCGCACACAGCGTGTATGCGCATCGCGGGAACAGAATGATGTGCTCAAAGCAACATGGAGTCACAGTGTGCAGCGCTGCGCTGCGTAAGTGCGCATTTAAAAGTTCACGTCACAAAGCGGAGAAATGTCGAGCGCACAAATCCTAGTGCGATTTGTTCCTTTGTTTCACAGTTTTAAATTCCAGTTATTGTGCTTTTTATGCCGATTCATCCTTGTGATGTGTGTGATCTAACAAGCACGCAGTAGTGAGTCGTTTAAAAACAGCAACAAACTACAAGAAAATAAAGTAATTTTATGCAAATCTACAGCCTTTATCTACAGATCATGCATTATAATGTGAATATATCATATTGGAGAGAGTTTTACCGTGCATCCAAGAGGCGCGCGGCGCTGTTTGAATATGAATGGAGAATGATTGACAGCCGCAGAAGAGGGAAAACGAGTTTCCGTATAGAGAGTCTAAGTCCCGCCCCTCCGCTTCCGGCTCATGGGACCTTGTTTCGGAAAAAATATGCATGGAAGTCAATGGGGAGAGACAAGTTATCTTTTTATTCCGTCTGAACTGTGCCCTGAATTACACATATGATGTTTGTGAATTTAAAAGATAATTATGAAAGTCAAGAAAGTCGCAGTTTGTCATAAAACAGAAGAGTAACATTTAGATTTATGTGAAAATCGTGCAATGAACTACATCTCTCGTCTCGTCACTAAGCTCGTGTGTGTGCAGTCTGGTACAAAACATGACGGCGAAACGTTACGATTATAAGGTAAGACTATAGAAAACATAACAGATGTTACCTTCAGTAAAGTTAGCTTCATTCATTGAGAGAAAAGGTATGCCGTCTCATGCGCGCCTTTTGGGTTTTGTAGTCTTTGTAATTACGTATTTTCACAGTCTTATATCGCAACTTTTTTACATCAAACTGCAACTTTTTTTTACTTTAAAATGTATCGTTTAAATTGCCAAACATCATATGTGTAATTCAGGGCACAATTCAAACGAGATCAAAAAATTTGTTGTCTCTCGCCATTGACTACCATACAATATTTTTCCGAGTTTAGGTCCCATGGTGGCCAACCGGAAGAGGAGGGACTTAGGCTCTCTATCCGGTTGTTAAGTCGTGACGTAAGCGCTCTCCGATAATACTGTTTCCGGGTCCAAAGGCCGGGTCCTCTCTACCTACCTACTGCTTTCGCCGGAGTTTTAACGTGTTCCCGTGTTGTTTAAATAGATCGGAGTTAAAAAAAAACAAGTGACATTTAACTGTCATCTACTGCTTTCCCTGTGACGAGAAAGATAAGAGAAAATGGCGGCAGTTGATTAGGTAAGTTACAAATCTTAAACGAATAAAGAAACTTTGGCGCCAGTGGGTGCTATCCCTTAATCCCTAGTAACACCCACTGGCACTGAAGCGAAAAAAGCCCTTTAAAAAACGGGTTTATGTAGTCTAGGATCTGAAAGACGAGCGGAGCGCTTGGGCCCGGAAGAGGCTAAACGTCACGCGTGACGTCAGACTTAATAACCGAATTGAGAATGAGGAGTTGACGTCATGGTACAGTAGCCCCTCCCCTTTCCGCCATGTTGGTAGGATTCCCGCCGTGGCAAAACATGATTGTTTACGTGTGTTGTTAACTCGGTAGTAGAGGAGATTCTCGCAATTCCGCACTGTTTTACCATGCCTGGAAGTCACTTGTGGCGTTAAAAACTGCTCCAGGACCTCACACGATACATATGGAAAACATAGGAACAATGGAATACAGTTGTTTAGGTTACCGAAATGGACACAGAATCAGGGAGAGCAAGTCTCTGACCTGACGAGGAGACGCCGGATTGCTTGGTTGATTTGCTGGTTAGATAAGATTGTCAATGTTTGCTGTGCCTTAACGAACATGTGCAAAAGTGTTGTTTGAGTGCCTTGTTCATTACTTTTTTATTTCTTTTAAATAAATGCTTGAAACAACTTGATATGGCTTAACATTATTTACTGAGAACTGAATATATATATTTTTTGGACAACATAAGTTTCATGGACAACATAAGTAATAATAATAAAATAATAATAATGTTATTAGTGCAAAAGAACAAATATCTTTATGCTGCTTCTACAAATACCGCTGTTTTGCGCTTGGTGTGAGCTTCCTGTAAGGTCCCTTTTCTTTCGCCTTATCTTTTTGCATTGCTTTACTTTCTTCCTTTTTTTCTCGTATTCGTAGATCTGTCTCTGTCCCAAAATAATAAATGCGCGAAAATTAGAGAGCTCTGGAATGTTTAGTCGCGTCTCTGTTGGGGTTCTGACATATGGTTCTGAAGGCGTTGCCCCTGGTAACCGATAGCGTCTCCTACCATCATGGCCAACCGGCTCAGACCCCGCCCAAAACGGCACGTGACTCCTCATTCTCAATAGCCTACTTTATTGATGTAAATATACTTCTGTTCTGTCCCTCACATTAAGCTATGGAATGACTTCAGATGACTTTGTCACCCAAACTGACGTGAAAAAAGCGGGAGGCGCCGAAAAGCGCGCTGTTTGCATCCCTGCTTGTCAAAACTTGGCAAAGACACATCAAAAAGCTGCTGTAACAGCCATTTGGCACTTAAAAAGCACATCACGACACATAATTCCCCGTCTTCTTTTACTTAAGAATATTTTTGACTGACTTATAAAATGCATAACTGATGCTACTAAAATTTATACTGGCCATTGGGGTGGCCACCCCTGGTGGCGCCATTGACACTCACACGCAACCTACCTACCCAATTGAAAACACGCAACCTACCTACCCAATTGAAATAGGCATTGTTGAAATGTTTAATAAATTACATGACTAGTAGATTATATAACATTATAAATCAAAAATATCCTTACCTCCAGTGATCTCACCAGTTGCCAGTAAGACGGGAATTCGCGGCGCCGAACTCTGGTGCTCAGGGAGAAATTTGTTGTAGTGGCAGTTACGCAGCAAGTAGAAACGCTAGTGGCTCACGCTTGCGCGCATATGATAGGCCTGCTGTTTTGGCGCGCAGTGTTTTGATTTGCTTATTTCTTATTTACTTTTTTTGGTGGATGCAATCCAGAATTACTGTTGGTGAAATTATAATCAGACAGACTGCACCCCCTGCCCCCCCCCCCACCCCCCAAAAAAAACTCTTCGAATCTGCACGATTCACACAAGTCACCCAAACTGACGTGAAAAAAGCGGGAGGCGCCGAAAAGCGCGCTGTTTGCATCCCTGAATTAGAGATGAACCGATTGATCGGCTGGTGATCGGAATCGGCCGATTTTCACGTGATCGGCCATGACCGGCGATCGGCCGGTCAGTCTGATATATTCCGTTTTTTTGCCGGTCAAATGCACTCGGGCGCCGCATGATTAACATCGCGCAACATCAGCATCACACATGCACACTGAACGCACATGTAGGAAACCTCGTGAATTACGGCCGTTTCACACCGCAAGCGTGAACAGCGCGGGGTTTTTTTCCGGCGTCATGTTAATCAATGAGTGCATTCACACGGAGAGCAGGATCAGCGCGTGAGTATGAGGTGCCCCTAGGCCTCATACGTGAGCGTCGAGCAGGAGCGTCGCGTGAGCAGCAGTGAAGCGGGGTTTAGGCGCAGAGTCTATTTTTGCTGCGCTGCTCGCGCTCAATTAAAGTGAAAGCACACTTTTGTTGGACAAAATAAATATGATTTCACCCAAAAAGTGCCCAAAATGCACAGAATTTGCATGTCTGGTGTATTTTAACAAGAACTGGAGGAGGCTATGTCAGAAAATAAATTATTTTTATTATTTCCCAATCATTTACCTGCACTTGCTCCACTTGCCCAAGCTTAGCTCTTGTTTAGCTGGCTGGACATGTGGCAGATGAGAGAAGAACTGTTTGCGAAATAGAACTTGCCACTGATGTAGCCTACAAGTGATTGCAATAGGCCTGTGTGTGTTTTGAGAAATATCTTTATACTGCAAGGCTATATTTACTTTATTTTTATTTGCAATGTGTATATTATTTTATTGCCATTACCTGTTTTCATACAGTAGTTTAGTTTCCTAAATAAGTAAATATATCAAAATTCTTTTAGTTGAATATTGGAAGTGAAAATGGTTCTTCCATACCATAACACTGCACTTAGATATGTGTGAATTTCCCACACAAGGAGTAATAATTTATGTAGTTCTATTTTATTTTATTTGTTAAAAAAATGCTCTATGTTCTATGTAAAATGTTCTATTAAAGAAAAGATAGAAAATAAATATTTGTGTTTGCTGTAAAGTGGTTAGAAAAAATGAAATCGGAATCGGCTAAAATCGGTATCGGCAGGCCAAACTCATGAAAAATCGGAATTGGCCTGGAAAATTGTAATCGGTGCATCTCTAATTTTAATTGCATTTTGTGCAATTAAGTTTACAGAAAAAGTTAACAACAATATAACATCCAAATATTTTTATCCAAACACCTAGTTACATTACATTTGATGTAAAACCAAGTTCAGAACATGGTAACTACATTAATGACCCTTTTTACCCGTTTTACCCACAGACTAGGTTTGGGAAAAAATTGTAATTCTGAAAATAGATGTACTCCCCCTAAATAAATTCTGTCCTATTCTCATATCATATATAACTGTGATGTTCTGCTAAACAACAAGCTTTAAAACACTTTTTTTCCTCACTGCTGAAAATGATGTGTGAAATCGGTTCTCTCGTAGGTACGTCGGCAGTGTAGGCTTCATAGTGAATACTTCTACATCACTCTTGTCAACATATCTTGTCAACAATCTTGTCCATAGCAACAACAAAAACATATCTTTACTTTATCTAGTGTTTTTTTTTTTTTGTTGTTGTTGTTGGGAAAAACAGTAGAGGTGCGTTTTACCTCAAGGGGGCGTTCCCCCCACTCTACCCTATTTATCATGATGTAGGCCTACTTAAAACATAAAAAATATGAGAAATATATCAGTTTGTTCATAATTAGTGATGTTGTACAATGAGGATATTGTCGTTTGTGTCCCAATCTGTAGTGAGCCAGCGTCCTTACTGCCCTAACCAGTGCCCAAATTTTTGTGAACACGAAACACGGACTCACAACACTTTATTATAAGCTCTATTATATATCTATTATATCTCAATAATAATTCTATGTTTGAGAATATTCTTTAAAAAAAAATGTTTAAAATCTACACTTTTCATATGTGTTAAATATGATCAATGTTTTGCTATTGCTTTTCTCTGTCTGTCAGACACAGTTTCTCATCATCGTTTAGGCCTATTGTTTCTGTAAATTAGAAGAGAGACTTCATAGTAGAAGCTCTTCACCTATATACACACATGCTCTATATAGCCATTCTCTCTGACAGTTTGTCCACCAACAGAACAAACCACATCTCTGAAGAACACCAACCGCAGCGTCTTTCAGTTTGACTCAGAAGAGAAACTTCAGTTAACCGATGAGTTCACGCTTTTACATTTTTCCATACACTAAAAATGAGAGCTGAATAAATATACACAGCCATTTTTAAATAAAATTACTTACGCTCCATTTCCCTGTACAATGTTCATCATATATTTTCATCCAATATTCACACAATATTCTTCTAATTTTAAATATTTAACATCATCAATGTTAAATTTCAAAGATTATCAAAATGATAAAAAAAAATTATGTTTTCCACTATTAAAAACATAGTTCTATTATAGTCTTATTATAAGAATGTAACCATATATAACAAGCGTACAGAGCGGTTGTGCGTGTGCACTATAGGAGGGTCAAACTCTGTCAGGGGAGGATTCACATGCAAGATTAACCGTTCTGTTACGCTTGTTTTAATCAGTTTGAGTTTTCACTGAACAACTGAACATGTTTCACACGCTTGTTTTGCTCTGTTTGTGCTGCTGCCGTCTCATTGGTAAGTTATTCATATATTTGTGTGCTGTCATTTATTTGCATTTCAGTTACAATTAATTTATCATGTAACTTTACATTTATTTTGCTACAGAAGATAATTTTAAAACACATTGAAAATAAATATATTGATTCACACATGTCTGATTGTTGATATTGGTCACCTTTCATTTCAAGCATCTCTGCTGCTGTTCTTCAATTCATATTTAAAGGTTAAAAACTGATTTCAGGCGTTGTAAGAGCCTTTATCAGGTCTCAAAACTTTATGTTCTCAGGTGTGTTTGGTGATTCAGTGTCAGTGATGGAGGGAGATTCTGTCACTATAAACACTGATACTGAAATACATGAAGATGAAGATATACTGTGGAAATATGGAGCTGAAAAGTCTCTCATAGCTCAAATCAGTAAAGCTACTGGAATCTTCTCCACATATGATGGTCCTGATGGGAGATTCAGAGGCAGACTGAAGCTGGACGATCAAACTGGATCTCTGACCATCACAAACACCAGAACTGAACATACTGGAGTTTATGAAGTACTGATAACTGGAGCGGAACGATCATCAAAAACATTCAGTGTTTCTGTCTTTGGTGAGTAGAGACATAATTTGTCCCATGCTTTGTATTTTGTTAGCTATTAACATGTTGAAATGTTTGATCATTTCATAGTTTGAGAAGAGACACCTAAACACATTGAACTGAAAATAAGATTGTTTTGTTTTGATTCATCCATATTTCTCTTTATTCTCTCATATTTTCCAGCTCATCTGCACACTCCTAAGATTACCAGAGACTGTTCTTCATCATCATCATCATGTTCATTGGTGTGTTCATCAGTGTTGAGTGTGAGTAATGTGACTCTCTCCTGGTACAAAGGAATCAGTGTATTGTCCAGCATCAGTGTGTGTGATCTCAGCATCAGTCTCTCTCTACCTCTGGAGGTGGAATATCAGGATAAAAACACCTACAGCTGTGTGCTGAACAATCCCATCAGCAACCAGACCACACATCTAGACATCAACACACTCTGTCACACATGTGCAGGTACCACAGCACTGATGATATATGTGTTTATTTACTGACCTGATCTCTGTCTTCTGTTGTAGATCAGACTGCATTCACTCACATTAATGACTGTCTCTCTTTTCCTCTCCTTCAGTTCCTCCAGTCTCAGTGTCTCTGATAGTGTTGATCTCTGCTGGATCTCTGATGATTGTTGCTGCCGTTGGGATCTTCTGCATCTACAAGAAATGTAGAAAAACTGACAGCGGAGGTAAGTGTTACAAAGTATTGTAATGCTTTTAAAATTTTCTCTAAATATTTTTGATCGATTAATAGCCGAATAATCATTTAATCAATTATTGTCTCAATTATTTTCATAATTCCTTTTTATAAATGATAAAAATTTATTTTTATTGTTAATTTTTATTTAAAAAAAACTAGAAATACAAAAACAGAAATGAAAATCTGCATGTTTTCAGCAATAAAATGCTTTCTCCATTTTATAAACAATCTCATGTGTAAAGAAACTGCTAATGCTCAAATTAAAATTTCTGTGAATGATTACTTGATAAATTTCACCATCAAAGAAATGCAAATGACTTTATTCTTCTTAAACATAATTTTTATTTATAATTGAAAGAATGATTCTCTAAATTTAATGGTAAACATACACTCTGTTCTGAATGTTTTGTGTGTGAAAAAGTTATAGGCCTAATGTTAAACGGTTGATGCCATTTTTTAAAAAACTGTATCGTTAAACATTTGAATAAATGTGTGCAATTAATGTTTTAACTTTGACAGCCCTAATAATTATATGTTGTAAAGAAACATGTTTTAATGTATCTTTTATTGTTGAAACAGTTCCGACTCATGCAGAAGAGACCACTTACGCTGAACCAGTGTTCATAAGAAACGCGGTAAGACAATTAATAAGATTACACATAACAATACACGTCACAGATTACAATTTTTGAAACTAATTTGTTAAATTAATTACTTACATTGATAAAAATAGCATTTTAACAGTTTGTACAACAAGACTATAACAAGTCCTTTTGAACAAATGTTTTGTTTAAAGGGTACCTATTATGGCATTTAAAATGTTCCTAATATTGTTCTGGGAGTCCCCAACAACAGTTTTACATGCATGCAATGACAAAAAACACTTTTGTTGTCTTATAATATGCATTTATTTTTACCTGATTTGCTCACCGACTCCCTAATGATTCGTTTGACGACTCATTTGTCCAAACCCCCCCTTTGCGTGACGCTAATCGGCGGTGATTGGTCAGATGACACAGTCAGTTATATTTTGCGTTAGCCCAAAGCTTAAACATATTGATAAAGCACTGCAGTACTACAATACGCTTCACATAATTTCACATATTTCAAAAAACAAAAAAAATGACATTGGAGACCTAGAAGCTGCTGAGCGTAACTCTCACTCTCTCACACACACACACACGCGCACACACACACACACACACAACACACACACGCGCACACACACGCGCACACACACACACACACACACACCGCGCACACACACGCACACACACACACATAAAAGCAACAATTATTAATAGTACTTACAGGTTGTGATTCGGAGGAGGAAGCTGATCCAAATAAACTTGGTATTGAACCTTCCTATATCAGCCGACTCGTGAATCCACCATGGAATCCACACTTGAAAGCATTTATGTTTGTGAAGCGATTGTCATTAAAATAACGCGAACACAGCTCAAGGTGGCTATACTTGTGTGGTATAGTTGTAAATATAAACTCTAGCCACTGAGTCTTCACATGCTTGTCCCTGGGCAGTGAAAAAAAAAGTTTGCTTTTGATTCGCACTTCAGAACAGAGTCTCGTCGACATGTTGTTGTCAGGTTTCTCTGTCTGCTCGGCGCGCGCACTGAGTGGGTGTGTCGAATTCAAATAACTTGTACAAGTGACGTACGAAAGTTAGAGAAAATGCATCGTTTGTCTATCGATTCATATCAGTGACTCAGAGTCGACTCTTACTTTTGAGAGACAATAACTTTGTATACGGTGAACTTTCATATTTAAAACTTTGCAGGATGTTTTTGTTCACTTAGATCTGTTACACACTACATGAAAGGTAATTTTCAAAATTCCATGATAGGTACCCTTTAATTGAAATAAAGTTCTTGTGTCAGTTAACTACTAGCTAGAAAAAAATATGCTAAATATAATTTCATTTATTATTATTATTATGCACATTTTTTATTATTATCATATATTTTGTTATGCATTGTTTTTGTTTTGTTTGTTTTTTTATTACAGAAAGTAATTAGGGAGGATCACGTGGATTATGCCCCTCTCAACATGAGCAGATGATCAAACTTAATTATTTTTATAAGTACAAGACAGTTGTTTGATCACTTTCACTGGAAACCTTTCATGTTTCATCTTAAAGTACAGAGCCCCTTAAGAGAGGTTAAAATATTAGATGGGGGGGCTTTATGGGCTCCGTAATAAAGAGACTAATCTCATAAAATAAAGTGCAAAACATAAATGTAAAATAGTGGAGATCCTGTTTTATTCATTTAATTACAACTAAACCGTTATTGTTTGACCTGTTGAACAAATATCTTGTGCGTGAGAATGTGTCTGCTGCTGGAGGTTTGTGTTTGATGTCAGTTTTTGAGTTGTCAGTATTCTGTTTGAGCAAAGAGTGTGTTTGAAGGGCTTTTTCCATTCCTGCTCACATGAAACACATTTTTTTTTTACTACAAAACACTGAACTTTTGTTCACAAAAAGATCTTAAATCAAACACTGATATTTTTGTGAAATATGAAAATATCTTATATACGTTGTGTGCATATGCAACATGACTGTATAAACGCATGCAGTGATCGTGCAGAAAAGCTCTGCTTATTCCCAGCTCTAATAACCGAGGAAGAAGTTATTTCTAGGAAGAACTATTCTTTAAATCTCACATCTTTGTTAAAATAAAAGGTCATATGTTTTTTTTTCTGTCAATGTCTGGGAATTATTTTAAAGGGGTGATGAACTGAGAAATCAAGTTTTACTTGAGCTTTTGACATCTAAGAGGTCATCATATTATAAGAATATCCTGTAAGTTTCAGAACTGAAAACGTCCTTGTTAGTCCAATAAAAGCTTTTATTGACACCAGGCTCAGCAAACGACTCGTTTTTCAAAGTGGGAAAATATGACGTCAAAGAGGATAAAACACCACCCCCGCAGAAGATCATCAACGCCTACTTCAACACGGCCAGTTTAGCCCCGCCCACCGATTCGCGCATTACACGCATAGCTAAATAACATAGGCTTACCTCGTGATGACAAACCGGATCGAGCTACCGAACAATAAACATGCCGTTTACAAAATATTGTGCCGTGCCTGGTTGTGGAAGAAGACAGTCGCTGCATAAGCTTCCTCTGGATTCCAATAGGAATGCTTAAACTTTATTTTTAATGACGTTCCAGCTGATGTAGGTCCATTTGCTCGCTTCATTTCACTGAGGATTGTTTTGTAAACAAGACACAGATCGAGACTGGATTTGCAGACCGATTAAGATTAAAAAACGGTGCTGTGCCTTCTATATTGGATCCGACAGGAATGGTGCACACACTTATGTGAGTAAAATTTTTATTTAAAGGGTTACTTCAGGATTTAGCATTAAGCTTTGTATTAGTAGAAAACCAGTAGTATTTTCGAATTACCGTGCTTCCCCCCCCCTCATATCCCCCTGATATGAGAGAAAAATTAATTTTTAGTCTGGAAAAAATCCTCCGATGACGCAAAAATCGTCATTTTGCGTCATCGGAGGATTTTTGTGACAGAGCCTAAAGACTACAGCCAGTGTTCCGCATGTTTTCACCACGCCCATATGGGGCGGGATCTCACTCACAGACTGTAAAGAGAATGTCGGCCATTTTTCTGTAGAAGCTATGCTAACAGGCTCTTGCCTCTTGGGCTGTGTAAAAAGTTTGTATAGTAGGCTAATCACGACGGCGGAAGATAGTTTTGAAGTTGAAATGGCAGAAGGGGATTTCGAAGATCTGTTGCGAGAATCTGATGCTCGCGGCGACCTGAGGTGGCCGGAGCGAGCGCGGCCGGAGCGAGACCTGAGCCCGCGGCCTGAGAGTGAGCCCGCGGCCGGAGCGTGAGCCCGCGGCCGGAGCGAGACGTGAGCCCGCGGCCTGAGCGAGACGTGAGCCCGCGGCCGGAGCGAGACGTGAGCCCGGCCACACTCGAGCTGGGGCGGACTGGCGGTGTCAGTGCTCTCGCTGTGTGCCGAGGTATAGAGTCCTATTATATTGCTGTCACGAATCTCAGCGATGCCATTTTCTTCTGGAGGTGATCGCTGAATCCACAGAACTTTGTGTAAAAATGTTAATATTAAAAATTTTAATTAAAAGTTATAACTCACATATGGTTGTGGTTATTTTTATAAACCTTTAGTTTTACTAGAGTTTGTATTAGCCTAGAGAATGTATTAGCTTAGAGAAATTGTGATTTCAATAGGAGGAAAACAGTTCATATGCAGAGCTACTAAGCTAACGTTACTCTGTTGACATGGTCATGCCTTGCATCATATTTTTAATGTGAAAGTGTAAGTTGTGTTATATATTAGGCTAGTACATCCCGGTACAACGCAATTCAGCACCATTTCGATGGAAATTTATAAAATAACTCAAGATGTATCAAAGCAAGCATATTTGTATCCATTTTTCGGATTCTGCCGTCTGTAACCGGTAGGCGTGGTTTGGGAGTGGCCTCGTAAGCAGCAAAGCAAGGGCATTCTGGGAGTTGTTGTCTTTCAGCCACATGAGTAAAAAATACATTTTCTGCCTTTTCTCAGTCTAGAATGCTTCAATTTCAAAAATAATTTCACATTTCTACTATATAAATGACCAATATTAAATACACATTCATCTTCCCAGAGGTGAAGTATCCCTTTAAAAAGGAATAATAATCTGATAGGCTAGTATTGCATTGTTACAGATCGTTTGATATCTAATAATTATGTGTATGTGTATCAGTCTAATCGTTACTGACCAGTTGAAACTCATAATATGCAAAACTGTTATCCACTCACAGCAGTGGGCGTTTACTTCCAAGTATTCAATATGAGACGCCCATAAAAACCGAGCGTTTTTGAGCTAGGCTCAACACTAGGATAGAAAATAGCCTGTTACTTATTCATTTTGATGTTTTTGAATGTAAAAACCAAGCGAATGTTATAAGTTGACCTCAGACAACAATATAAACAATTTTAAAAAGCCAGTTCATGACCCCTTTAAGAATAAATGTTACGTCCTATTAAATGTCTTGGGGTCAGAACATAAAGTTTAAGATTTTAAAAAGCAATAGTCAGGGCTCTGCCACAGCACCAGAACAACAAAGTTATTTTCAACAATTTTATTCAAAAGTTCTTAACACAACACAATTTACTGCAATGCCAAAATAACAAACAAAAGTTTAGTCTGCCTGGGGGAGTCAATTTAGTACTATAATACAACTAAATAACAGAAATGTACACTCTCCCTACCTGACAAAAAAAAAAAAAAGAGAAAACAGGGGATAGCAAAATAAAAATGGCACCCACCTCCCTACAGTTACCAGACAATGAACAAAGCAAATAATCAGATAAATAACAGTGTAGTGGCCGTTTGTCAACAATATAAAATAAAATTAAACTTAAATCAAACCTTCAAACGACAACTTCTAGCACCCTTTGCAGGTGATGTACGCAGGCAAGACATACAATCAATTCCAGGCTGGATTCAGGGTTTGCGGCTGGTTTATTTGTTCCAACTGAGCAGTTGCTAGTGATGTTACGTCTGACACCGACGCTCCGAAGGTTGCTTCAAACTCGAACGGTCCTTGCAATGAACCACTGCTTCGGAGCTTGTATCATTACGTCACGTGAAAATGACGTCTGAAGCAAACACACTGGTTCACTCCAAGCGGCAACCTCCCCGTCTCTCTCTGAAACCAACACGGAAGTGAGTTAAACTGCAATTCATTGACTGGCCGCTTGAGGCTGGCTGCACAAGTGAGTCAAATCTGTATCTCCCCCATGTTAAAATTACCAACTTTACAGCAGAAAAAAACATGTTTAAAGCCTGGTTCTCTATGTGGCTTTGGTCTTTACAGCTAATTTTGCCCTTCATAACAACTGTGAGGGGGGTGAATTTTTTTATAACTCATCCGTTTAGTTGATTAATATTTAAAGTTCTGCATAATTAAGGGCGTGTCCACCTTTGAGTGACAGGTGGATTCCCGCTGCTGTCGTTAGTCATCAATTAGCCGTGTGTCTGCTGTCTGTTAGCCGTCACGTTACCTCAGCTAATTTATTGTAAAAATAAATACATTCCAGACATTCCATCTTAGCATTTCTGCCGTGTTTGTGATTTTTCGGGTGTTATTTCACAATTATAATGTCTTGCTGTGGAGTTAATTGTATTAACAGACCGTCCCAGAAGAAGCCTGGGCTACATTTTTTCCGGTGAGTGAATTCAAATATAATGTTTTTATTAACTTATTTATAATTGCATTTAAAACTTTATTACACTCCAATATCCAACAGACTGTGATCTGTAACGTTAGGCTGTATAACCATAGACTGTATAAAACGTCTGAAACGTTGTCATATAATGTTAATGTTACACCTGCATTTCATAAATGGGTGATGCTCCAACTAGGAGCATTTTTGGCACTGGGAAATTTTGAAAAATTCACTTTCTTAAACACAATTAAAACAATCTTCCTAGCTTCTTTAAGTTGTCTTCTAACACAATATAATAGTGGTATAATAATTACTCGCGCAACTTTTTACCTGAACCAGTGCATTAAATTCAATCAGCTAACAACTGAGCAGCGGAGAGATTGGGTGAAGAGAAACAGGCGGTGTTGGCGCTGTGGTCGCTGTCACCAGGCCGCACAGTGCAGACTAAAGGCCAGGTGCAAGAATTGTGATGGCAGGCATCTGGAAGCTCTCCACAACCTTAACATTAGTCCAGCCATAGTGGCACCAGCCACGGAGAACACATCCTGCCTAGTGAGTACTGCCAATGAAGTTCTCTACCTGGATAGGCAGTCTGGCTGCAGTCAGGTGCTCCTGAAGGTAACAAAGGTTGTGCTACATAATGGAGAGTGGGCCATGGAGACCTACGCGATACTGGATGACGGGTCAGAGAGGACTATGCTACTTCCAGCCGCTGCTAAAGAGCTTAAACTTGAAGGGGAGCCAGAGAACCTTGCTTTAACCCTCTGAGGTCGGAGGTATCGCCGGCGATACCAGCTCACTTTTTTCCTTAGTGCAAAAGAGGATCAAATTACTCTGTTGATTTTGATCTTACATATAAGTGTTATACATCATGCGATCCTGTTAAGTTTGTATTTTTTTTGTGGAACCTCACAATAAAAACAAAGTGTTATGCTTTTCACCAAATAAAGAAAAATAAACATGCGTGTTTTGCCTTCTCTCTGTCAGTGAAGTCCATTCTGAAACGCATCCGAAAAATGAACTGTAACTCTGTCAATACTTGTCACAGAGATACGGGATATGTCTCTTTATGAAGCTGAGATTCTCTTCTTTTAAATGTAATTTACTACAAGAATAAATATTTCCAGTTTATGTAATCCGTTTGAAACCAATGAGAGGTGCAGTTTTTTCGTTCTCCCCTCATTATCTGTAATCAGCTGAGGCAGCCACGCCCCCAGCGCTTTTCACATGGTAAATAGGTGATATGCATCGCACACGCGGCACGCCCCGCGATCAATGCCATAACACGAAGTTTATTCATCAGAGATTCACTGATAGTTCATCGCGTTTTGAGGATTGCAGCACGTTACTCCTTCAGAGGATTATGGACACCGGGACGAATTTACCTTTTCCTCAGAGGAATTTGAAACTCGGACGAAAAAAGGCTGCATTTTGAAGAACTAACTGACCCCGCCGAGGATACAAGTTCGGAGTAAGTTGTTTAGTGTTATAATTCCTTTTCTGATCATAAAGCTCAAATGCATTTTCAGACTATATTTTGCCTAGTTTTGACAAAGGAAATATTACCTCACATTATCCCTAACATTCACATAGGCCGTGTAAACTTTTTAAATAACTGCTTAGGTTATAGTGATTTAGTGAATTATATCGATCCGCAAGTTTTGTTTGAGTTCTTCTGTGGTGTATTGGCAGATCGTTTGCCTAGCGTGTCAGAGGTTACAGGTTCGAATCCGCCTTCGAAATAGGTTTTTTTTTTTTCTCATCAAAACCGAATATGTTCATCAGTGGTTACAGGGCAATTCCAGCGTTATGGATGTGACATTTGAACTCATAATGACAGGTGAAATGTCTCAGAAAAAATAAAATTCTTACAATATTTCAATTGGAAATGCATATTCTCAGAGCACCCCATCTGGGGAATTGACAGGCAAAATATGTTTTTCTAAATTATATTTAAGCACCCCCAAAAAAGGAAAATATGCATGCGTTATGGATGTGACGGGAAATGACAGTGTTTTTGGTATACTGTTCGATTTCCTTTAAAGCCTGTGAACTTTTAAATTCAATGTATAAATATTGCTATCCACATGATGGAGGGATCTTAGCTGAACATAAAAATATCAATGTTTAAAATGTCTGAAATACATAGAATAATGTTTGGGAAATCAACAATCAAACCATCATGGCACTTTTGTTGACGCATAATGGCTTTGTTTTCACATTAAGAAGATTGTCTGAAATGATTCTGAAGATTATTAAATAAACTAAACCTTTAAAACGTTATGGACGTGACAGTGCACTGAAGCGTCAAGTAGGGCTGCAACTAACGACTATTTTAATAGTCGACTAGTCACCGACTATTGAAACGATTAGTCGACTAATCGAATAATTATTGAATTTTTCTAAAATTTAGCATGAGATTGCTTTAATTCTGTGGAAAATGATAGTAAACACAAGAAAGAAGGTGGTACTTCAATGAAAAATGCATATTTGACACACACACACACATATATATATATATATATATATATATATATATATATATATTTTTTTTTTTTTTTTTTTTTACCGAAAATACGCTTATAAAATGTACAATACATCCAAAATAAAACGTATTGGCTTCCATGTTATTTAAATCTTACCGAGGCGAGTCAATCTCAAAGATATTCAGTCAACTCAATTCACGAGAGAGAGAGAGAGAGAGAGAGAGAGAGAGAGAGAGAGAGAGAGAGAGAGAGAGAGAGAGAGAGAGAGACGGTGAGTGCACGCGCGACCGACCGGGCTGTCAGTCATCTATCACTCACCGGTCAAACTATTGCGGGACAAATGCATTAGTAAGGCTGACAGAAAACAGCGCGCAAGTTCCAGTCTTCTTGCGCTTGATGTTTAAACTGGCAGGACTCGCAAAGTGATAAAAATCCGCGAATCACAAGCATTACTGGCCGGGGAGCTGCTGACTCGTAGCCTACTGATCATCATGAATCACACATATCTGCGATGTGACTGTCGTGGATGCGCACATCGCGATATCAATGCTAAAATTATACATCGTGCAGCCCTAATCTTTTTATTCGCCGTATCCAGGCTAGAAAGTGCTCCCAAACTTTAGATGTTTTGGTACGCGCAGCTGCTGCGTTGGACGCCGCCATTTCTGTATGTTATCGCTCAGCAGAGAAGCTCATTCGCATGTGTGACTCTCGGAAGAGAGATGCCTCGGTCGGAAAAAACATGTCTGGCGACAACTTCGACAATGAAATTCATTGTTGTCGACTATTTCTATTATCGATTTTTGTCGACAACGTCGACGAATCGTTGCAGCCCTACTAGATGGATGACATCACACAAACATGCACACACTGAAAGATGGGCAGAGAATGACCCCATTTTATTTTCATTCTTGTACCACTTTCAACTTTTGCCTGTACACAATTATAATATTTTTTAATTTAACTCCAAATTTGGGTAAGTAGTTGCAGATACTATGAAGGGGAACATACATCAGTTTTTAACTTCTTGTCAACTGATGTATACAATAAACAATCAAAAAAAAAAAATGTATGGTCATCAGGTTAACTTGATATAGGGTAGTCTTTTTTAAAGCATATATTGTCAGCATAAAAAATAGTAAAGTAACTTAAATACTATTTGTTGTTAGTTGTGGTAATATAGACAACTAATATAAACAAATTACTTTACCCAATACTGTACTAAGTTTTCTACAACTAAGACTATAGTATAGAGCATATAATACTATTACACTACAGTTTACTGTAGTAAAAACTAAAGTATACTACGGTATTTATTACAGTTGATCAGTTATGTAGTAGCTTACAGTATGCTGTAGCATTCATTAACAAAGTGTTGTAAATAGTACTATAATACAGTATACTACAATTTACTATAGTAAATACTATTGTTTCACGTCCGAAAGTAAACGAAAAGTAAATACAAGCGCCATATTCACCCATATACCATTAGTCATAAAGCACATTGATGATCCTTACGCTGTTAACATAAAATGCATTAGGCTATGTGTAGCTTTGCTAACTGCTAATTTTTAAGCACAAGGGGGACAGGGTCAGTAAAGCCATATGGCCAAACAAACGTTTTAAAACTCCGGTTGCAGTAAAACGTTTTTATATTCTGTTCGTATATGGTTTTATAACCCTATTTTAAACCCTATTTAACTGTGGTGCTGCTGATGTTTTTATTTAAGATGCTCCAAAATATAAACTAACTTTACTTATTCTTAACATAGATCATCTAAATACAGTGTAAGTACGACTTTGGCTGTACTATATGTTTGGTATATTCCGTAGATGTATCTTTTTACAACCCTATTCACAGTAATAATTTGCTAACTGGAAGAACTACAAATATGACGCTAATTTGTATCAAGCTGCATGGCGCTGCTATAGTGAATTGTAGTTTTAAATAAATATAACTTATTACTTAAAATCGGAAGTTTTAAATACTGAATTAAGAGTACACTTGGGGATTTAAGTGGATCTTAATTGCATTTGTGTGATAATATTTTAAATATCTAACTGCTAAATAGGTGAAAATCAATTTTGACCATAATTGACTGCACCCCCTTTTAGTGACTCTATCCATAAGAGTATAGTCACATAGCTAAAGTCAAGAGCTCTCTATATCAATTGGTCCCATGTCTGTAGCCCCTTCTGTTCCTGAATGACAAGGCTTTCAAAATGCACTGAGGTCAAGGTTCAGAGTTCAATATTTCAAAGCAGGAGCCATTTCCAATCTTCATACGGGCATATATTACTCTCCATGCCAATACCTTTCCAACGATGTATTTGGTTTAGTCCTACGTCAAGGCTTTAATTTCAACATTTCATGGACACAGCCCTGTCCCAGGCATGTTTCAGTGAAGCCTTTGGAGGCCCAACATCCAGCCTCCAACCTCACAGGCAATGCCATCACAAATTGTGTTTATTACAGTAGTGCACATATGTATGTACCACACCCAAGTAAAATATGCACTATTTAAGTGTTTTTGCACGAGTCATGAACTTGTGAGCATCTGCATTAGCCTAAACCAGGGGTCTCCAACCCTGCTCCTGGAGAGCTACTGTCCTGCAGAGTTTAGCTCCAACCCCAATCAAACACACCTGGACCAGCTAATCAAGCTGTTCAGGGTTACTTGATAATTACAGGCATGTGTGTTGGAACTGAAGTCTGCAGGACAGTAGCTCTCCAGAAGCAGGGTTGGAGATCCCTGAAACAGTCAGCCAATTAGGTGTCCAAATGGTACTTTCATAGGAAGTTCATTCAACAGGCAATGCCATCACAATTTTGTTTATTACAGTAGTGCACATATGTATGGGCCACAGTAAAATGTGGACTATTTAAGTGTTTTTGCATGAGTCATGAACTTGTGAGCATCTGTATAAATCTAAAGAGTCAGCATGATACATTTTATTTATAGTTTATTAATGAATGGAAAGTTTAAAAGAACATTTATTTTAAATAGAAAGCTTTTGTAACATTGTAAATGTCTTTACTGTCACTTTTGATCAATTTAATGTATCCTTGCTGAATAAAAGTATAAGCCTACTTTCTTACATTTTTTTCTTAAATATGTATTCTGTTAAGTTCACACAACAGGCAATGCCATTGGAATTGTATTTATTACAGCAGTGCACATATGTATGCATCAAGACAAAGGAAGATATTTCTCCATACAGTTTTACAGGATGTCAGTGAACACTGTAGTATAATCTGA
Organism: Chrosomus eos; assembly: GCA_036326025.1. Lineage (NCBI taxonomy): Eukaryota > Metazoa > Chordata > Actinopteri > Cypriniformes > Leuciscidae > Chrosomus > Chrosomus eos. The sequence goes on from CM070838.1 coordinate 9,487,016, forward strand.
TTTTATTTATGCCTATATTATGTACATTTCAATGATGCAATATGGAAAGCATAACAGAAAAACATCTATGGTTTAAATTCCATTTGATGGTGCATCAACAAGTATACTGAAACAACAAACAGTATATAGATATTGCATACATAGCCTACATACACATACAGTATAATATGGACATACTGAAGTACATCAGAATCATACAGTACTTGGCACTATAACATACATTCCCTGCCAATGTACTTCATCAGATTTTTTACATGCAAAAATAACAATGTGTCAGGGTTCTGTCACTTCTGTCTAGTCTATTTCTTGGTTTGTGACAGAGCCCTGACACTCCTGTTTTGTCGTGTACTGTGTAGCACACAGCTTGTGTTTTACACTAGCTGTGTGCTTTCATGTGTCATGTTTTGTGTGAACACGTAGCTTTTGAGTGTTTCATTAGCTGCGTGTTCATGTCTCGTTTTGTGTGAGCACATGGCTGTTGATTTGTTTTACTGGCCATGTGCTTGTGTTTAGTCATGTTTGGTGAGAACATGGCTGTTCATGTTATGTTTCCTTGTGCCATGTATTTTTGTTTTATTATTATCATTAAAGAACCCATCATCTCTGCACCTGATACCAACACCGATGTTGGTATCCTCGCTCCTTTCACCCCAACCACCACACCTGACACAATGATTTATTTAAAGCAGTACTAAGGAGTTTTGGGTTGAAACTAGCAAGCTCACTACCAAACAGGGATGCAAAAACCTCACAAACACCACCAACAGTTAAGTTGGCAGAGATTGAAACTCTCTGCACAATATAAGTCAGTAGTCCTATAGGTTAATGAACACGTGAAAAGCAAATAATGCATTGTAACAAAATGCTAAATGACTTTTAAAGTTATTAATTCGCTACTTGGTGATGCCAGTCAGGAGAAACGGATGATTGTCTGTGTTTGTTGTCAGGAAAAAAGGAGACAATAAAATTCATAAGAATTTTTGCTAATTTCTTCTTTCATTTTTGAAATGTGCTCAATGTCCTCGAAAGTGCCTATACTGCTGTATGCATTTGAGCTGTTGTTGTCTGTGTTGACTTCTGAGTGACCTCAGACTGATGAGACTGTTGAGCTCACATGTAGTGTCCTCTGTCAAGTCACCGAAAACTGTAGAGAAAAACAGAAAGAAAAAGTCAAGTCATCACACAGCAGTCAAGGTCCCAAAAAATATGACAATTCCAAATATCTACAAATATTCTACAATGCTGATTTGCAACATCAAAATAGCATTGTAGTCATTATCTTTACTCATCAAAAGAAAATGCAACTTCATGTAAACGATTCCAAGATATCATACAAGTGACTATAAATATTTGGGTGGTGAGCTTGTGAAAATTGTGATAGACAAGCATTTAATTTGTGATTACTAGAGCAGAATAACATGGCGCTGATATCATGACAAAAAGTGAATAACACAGTGGTCAACTTCATAATAAACACAATACTTCATGTCAGATAATGTTCATAATTTTCTTACCATCTGTCCATTCTCTCATTTTCAGCTGGTAAGGTGAGCTTTCAAGGTTTCCATGTCCCAAAGTAGATCTGTATAGCTTTAGAAGTCTAAAATGAAGAAGTCTAAAATGACAAGAAAGTTATCATTAGAGTATGAACCACTATTTGATATTTGTTATCTGATCACTTGATATTAATAATACAGGTTATTCTGTTCAATCCTGTTCAGCTTGTGTAAAACAAGTAACATTTGTTTCTTGGAAATTAAAACAGGTCTCTTTCTATGTATTTCAATTTATATGTAATTATATGCTAATATTAAATAAATTTGATGCTTTGAAGGCATAATTATTGCATTGCCAATGAATAATAGATCAAAAGATATGACTACTACTGGTCTTCTATCCAAATACAGAGGCATATAATGATGGCACATCTACACGGCATGCCAACTACTTTTCCACTTCCTGCCCTAGGGTGGACCCAGCACCATCGGGATGTTCTCCACACAATGTCATCTGAACAGAGGGACACAAATCTGAACATCAAGGGCATACAGTAAAGCAAATGTCTCCAACTACATCCATTTTAATTAATCTAAAGCCTTATCAAAACTCAAACTGACACAAAATATAATTGGTTCCTTCCTGGACCATACCCCACCCATCCATCAAGTTACAAGTAATCCTGCTTACAAACAAGATACATACACAGACAAACACAGGTGAAAACATAACATCTTTGACAGACGTAGATATAACGGTTATTCATTCAAAACTGACATTTAACACAGGATTTTTAATTAGGTTATTTCTAAAGATCTGTATAATGTATATAGCATATACAATGTAGGCAATGAATAACAAGCCAATAACTTTGTTTATGTTTGTAGTTATTTTATTCATTATAATTTTAATTAACAAAAAAAAAAAAAAAGTTTCATTCATTCTTCAAGAAGGGAGGAGGGCTCCCAGGAGTCCTTCCATTTGGTCCCACTGTAAAGAGATAACGTTTTGAGTAAAAAATTACATTTGCTGAGTAACTCTGTCAGGCTAGCAACATGGTATATAATTTTATGAAATATAACTATTAAAAAATATTCAAACATTTCAGTAACTGTTGACATTGTTAATGTTTAAACTGTTGTGAATGGTGTGTATGTAATAAACGGTACATTAGTACACCTACCAGGTCTTGCATGGAACCCAACAAATGAGGACCTCCTCTGTTCCCTATAGAAAAAACACACACAAAAAAAGACTATCTGTCACAACACAAGTTTCCACAACACAATATCCAGCAATGTTTGTCTTGGCACAAGTCTTGCAATTGTGGTGGTAGCAAGTATGTCATGTCAGGAGTCCTCAAAATATACTTAGTTAGAAACAATAACGTGTAATAACATTTAAACAATAACATTTACTGCTGTAAGATGGTGTTTCAAAGTGGTACAGTACAAAATCATACGTCTGAGTGGTCTAGTAAATTACATGAAAACCGTGTGACAGTTTCAATTCATGTTAACTTTACATTACCAACGTATTCAAATCGTTATCCTTTTTTATCTATGCATTAATGTTTTCAGGGTTTCCGCAAGTTTCAACAAGTAAAATGTACGATTTTAAAGACATTTTTAAGACCATTATGAATGAAATTTAAAGGTGGGGTATGTGATTTTCTTTTTTGACCATTTTTTCAAAATCACTTGAAATCCTATTCCTAACCCACTTACAGCCACTGAGTTAGAAGCACTGAAATGAAAATTAAAATATTTTTAATCATCTGTGGACCGGCCAGGACTCGAAAAACTGCAGCCAATCAGTTTCAAGATCGTCTAGAATCATTGGACAGTCAGTGCGTCAATCAAACGGTCGTACCATACCCCCCTCCCCATGCCCCTCTTCAAATGGGTGGACTGGGTGCAGTCAGGGAAAGAAGGTAGGACCTTTTGAGTTGTGTATTTTCAAAATCTGCCGGCTGTTTTACAAATCACATACCCCACCTTTAAGACAGGGTTCCCACACCTTGGATAACTTCAAAACATCTCTGGAATAGTTTACTGGTTCATATAAGAAGAGCTAGGACTGCTGAAATGTCATTGCTTAAGACCCACCTGTATTCCTTAGCTTTTATTTCGAGTTGAGCTTTGCGACTGATACATTCTCTACTGTGTTTTTTTCTGCTTATTTGTTTGGATCTTGTCTTTGTTAAGCACTTTGGTCAACTGTGGTTGTTTTTAAATATGCTATATAATACATTTGAACTTGAATTTGAACACAAAGTACCTCATGTGGGAAACACTTGACGGAACACGAAAATGCGCGCAACTAACGTAAATCAAGCAAGCTAGTATGCATAGGCCACGAAGTGTTGGTGAAAAAACCCATTAGCGGGCCGGAGGGAATAATATGGATTTTTTTTCCCCAGAAAACTTCTTGCACAAAATAAATTCAAGCACTTTCAAGGACCTGTATCTATGCATGTTTATTTTCAAAAACTTTCCAGGGCCTTGATTTTTTTTTCCAGATTCACAAACTTTTAAGGATTTCAAGGACTCATGGGAACCCTGTTAAGACCTATTTCACATAAATACTTGCAAAAAAGTATGAAGGCTATGAAAGAAAATCTAAGTCGAAGAATTACTTGCAAAGTACCTTAATTTACAGAACTGTGTGTGCAATTGTAGGTTTCATATTGGTCAGACAGACAGACAACAAATAATTACAACAAGTACAGTTCCAACATAATTAAGACCTTCCGGTACCTAAACATATTTAAAGCCTACTACATAATACCTTAATATATTTAAGAATTTTTCAACATATTTTATGGTTGGTAACCGAAGTATTGATTGGATAACAGTCTACATCATATGAGCAATACGTACAGCCAAATTCTTTTCTGTTATTGTAAAGTAAACTTTGTATGCATCTTGTTTATAAAACTGGTTACATTAGTGCTCACTGCATGAACACTAAATCCAGATTATTGTTCTCCAAACATCCAGTTGTAGAGTCAAGTGCTCAAACAATCAAGCAGTCTTAGGCCACATGTCCAACAAACCGTTTTTAGCCAGCTGAAAACGCTAGACGCTCTGCTGAAATCGCCTATTATACGAAATATCCGCAAAAGTGTACTAGTATCTCATTTCACAGATCGTTTGTTTCTGTGTTGTTTCTATATAAAAATGTTGATAGTTTAAAAAAGTATTTGCTCTGGCTCTAGTTTGAAATTATTTTTGTTCCGTTATTATGCCTGTTGTCATCTGTTGACGTTGAACAAGCAGAATGTGACGGTTGGTCTGTGTGGTATTAGTCCCGCCCCTCCTCCACTGTGATTGGACGGCTGGGTAAAAAGTGACAATGATAAGCACTGCGTTTTATCCAAAGTTGAACATTCTTCAACTCTAGGCGACCGGTAAAAAACGCTGAACGCTCAGTGCATCAGCATGAAAAATACACTCAGTGTCTCATTACATTGTAGAATCAAAAAGGATTAAAATATTAATAATGAGTGAATGCGAGTACATCGATATAAAGCAAGACAGTTTGAAAAGGCTTTATAAAGACAAACCTCTCTCACTCTTCTTTTTGAAACCTTGGAGTACTCAAAGTTGTTTTGCCTCACTCTCCTACAGCATTCTGGACACTCATCTGAAACATAGGCAATATAACATTGACTTAAGTATACCAATATACCAGTATAGACAATACCAAACTGTGACAAACTGTTACCAAATACCAAACTGAATCAATGTGTAGTTGATACATCATATAATTTTAAATAGAAAAAATGTACTTAACACTTTTTTTTTGCTCCATCTTGCTGGCTACCCTCTGTTGGACTGGATCTGTATAAAGAATATACAAGATACCACATTATTTCTGTCAGGACCACTATCGTCAAATATGATTGACAGTTAGCATAATGTCACGATGTGGGTTTGTGTCCTGTCATGTTCTATGATTCCCTGTCTTGTCTATTAGTTATCCCAGGTGTTTCTGATTTCCCACGCACCCTTGTTATCTTGTCCAGCTCGTTTGTCCCTGATTATTTAAGCCCTGTGTTTCAGCCTTGTCTTTGTGAGTTCTTGTTTAATGTTTTACTGTTAATGCTAGTGTTGGTTGTTCCTGTTCTTGAATCCTGTTCCTGAGTCCCGAATCCAGTCTTTATAGTTTGTAGTCTGTTAAATAAAGCGTGTGCTGCATTTGGATCCTGCCTCATCTCTGCTTCAACCGCACCCCGTTACACATACAGTTTGGATTGGCGATATAGTTCTGTTCTGGCCAAGAACTTCCTTTGCATCCATGCAGCCCAGCATGGCTAAGAGCAGGGAGAGCAGCAATAACAGAACAGAACCAACATAAATGCATTGCAGATATCATAAATATTTTTAATGTACAACATAATTAGAGAATTTAAGTCTGATTCAAGGGGAATCAGAATGCCAAATCCTGCCTGACGAGAGGAGGAGCTAGGGAAGGTTTAGCTCCTGAGAAACATGATAGCTGCTGATAATACTGAAGGAGCATATATATACAGTGATAGGTGTTGTATCCTATAGGTAGACATGGATCAGCTGATGCGAGCTTGACTAATGTGACCTGCCAGAACTGACGCTACGCTTAATATTTAAATAAAGTAAATTATTACTAATTTAGAATGTACAGTACCAGTCAAAAGATTGCACACACTTTCCCATTCTCTTAGATGGGAAAGTGGGTTCAAACTTTTGACTGGTACTATATATTAAAAAAACATGGTTCTGAGATGCTCCACATATTATTCACTAATAAGACATTACTGACTATTAAGGACATATACTTCACTTCTTTGTCTTTTTTTTGCCTTCTGGCCTCCGGGTCTTGTGGCTTCTGATGAGCCTTTGGTATCGTGACGTACTGAGCTGTGGTATCGGTGACAGTACTGAGGCTGTTGGTATCGGTGACAGTAGCTGGAGGCTGTTGGTATCGGTGACAGTAGCTGGAGAGCTGTTGGTATCGGTGACAGTAGCTGGAGGCTGTTGTATCGGTGACATAGCTGGAGAGCTTTGTATCGTGACAGTAGCTGGAGGGCTGTTGGTATCGGTGACAGTAGCTGGAGGGCTGTTGGTATCGGTGACAGTAGCTGGAGGGCTGTTGGTATCGGTGACAGTAGCTGGAGGGCTGTTGGTATCGGTGACAGTAGCTGGAGGGCTGTTGGTATCGGTGACAGTAGCTGGAGGGCTGTTGGTATCGGTGACAGTAGCTGGAGAGCTGTTGGTATCGGTGACAGTAGCTGGAGAGGCTGTTGGTATCGGTGACAGTAGCTTGGAGGGCTGTTGGTATCGGTGACAGTAGCTGGAGAGCTGTTGGTATCGGTGACAGTAGCTGGAGGGCTGTTGGTATCGGTGACAGTAGCTGGAGGCTGTTGGTATCGGTGACAGTAGCTGGAGGGCTGTTGGTATCGGTGACAGTAGCTGGAGAGCTGTTGGTATCGGTGACAGTAGCTGGAGGGCTGTTGGTATCGGTGACAGTAGCTGGAGAGCTGTTGGTATCGGTGACAGTAGCTGGAGAGCTGTTGGTATCGGTGACAGTAGCTGGAGGGCTGTTGGTATCGGTGACAGTAGCTGGAGAGCTGTTGGTATCGGTGACAGTAGCTGGAGAGCTGTTGGTATCGGTGACAGTAGCTGGAGGGCTGTTGGTATCGGTGACAGTAGCTGGAGGCTGTTGGTATCGGTGACAGTAGCTGGAGAGCTGTTGGTATCGGTGACAGTAGCTGGAGAGCTGTTGGTATCGGTGACAGTAGCTGAAGGGCTGTTGGTATCGGTGACAGTAGCTGGAGAGCTGTTGGTATCGGTGACAGTAGCTGGAGAGCTGTTGGTATCGGTGACAGTAGCTGGAGAGCTGTTGGTATCGGTGACAGTAGCTGGAGGGCTGTTGGTATCGGTGACAGTAGCTGGAGGGCTGTTGGTATCGGTGACAGTAGCTGGAGAGCTGTTGGTATCGGTGACAGTAGCTGGAGAGCTGTTGGTATCGGTGACAGTAGCTGGAGGGCTGTTGGTATCGGTGACAGTAGCTGGAGAGCTGTTGGTATCGGTGACAGTAGCTGGAGAGCTGTTGGTATCGGTGACAGTAGCTGGAGGGCTGTTGGTATCGGTGACAGTAGCTGGAGGGCTGTTGGTATCGGTGACAGTAGCTGGAGAGCTGTTGGTATCGGTGACAGTAGCTGGAGAGCTGTTGGTATCGGTGACAGTAGCTGGAGAGCTGTTGGTATCGGTGACAGTAGCTGGAGGGCTGTTGGTATCGGTGACAGTAGTGGAGGCTTGGTTCGACAGTATGGGGCTGTTGGTATCGGTGACAGTAGCTGGAGAGCTGTTGGTATCGGTGACAGTAGCTGGAGGGCTGTTGGTATCGGTGACAGTAGCTGGAGAGCTGTTGGTATCGGTGACAGTAGCTGGAGGGCTGTTGGTATCGGTGACAGTAGCTGGAGAGCTGTTGGTATCAAAAAATCGGTGACAGTAGCTGGAGGGCTGTTGGTATCGGTGACAGTAGCTGGAGGGCTGTTGGTATCGGTGACAGTAGCTGGAGAGCTGTTGGTATCGGTGACAGTAGCTGGAGAGCTGTTGGTATCGGTGACAGTAGCTGGAGAGCTGTTGGTATCGGTGACAGTAGCTGGAGAGCTGTTGGTATCGGTGACAGTAGCTGGAGAGCTGTTGGTATCGGTGACAGTAGCTGGAGAGCTGTTGGTATCGGTGACAGTAGCTTCTGGAGGTTCAGCGGTTTCTGTGCTACTTGTGGCCTTCTTCTGTCTTTGAAAAGACAAACATCAAACACAAGAAAAATTAAACAGTTTGCCTAAATTTTTCTTAGTGCCACTTTATTCCATATAGCCTATGACTAGAATAAGATTGATTTCAACATTACAGGTGTTATGTTATGATTGGAAAGTGCCATTAATAATATACAGTCTATGTCAACAAATCTAGTCATCTAGGTTTCAGTGCTGTCTCTTAATTTCTGATCAGAGCATTCTAGATTTTCTGTCTACTTTTTAGCTTGTTGACTTGGATCAACTGCTAAAGAAAACTATTTGGTGGTCACATGCTGCTTTATCCTATTATGGCTGAAAGTAATGCTCATCCTTTGCATCAATATGAAAAGTAAAGAGAATGATACTTGTGGGTTCACATTCCTTTGGGTTACCAGGGTTTCCAGATTACAGAGCTTCATATTTGTACAAAATTACTTACTTTTTAGCACAGCTTCATACATAAGTTTAACCCTCTGAAGCAAATCGGGATCCAAAACATAATCCCCTCCTAGGATGACATCGGCCACCAAGCTTCCTTTGGATTTCTTCCCAAAAAGTAGCATGGGGAAGAAATCAAGGGCAGCAAGTTTGTCAAGCTGAAATAAAAACATTCTTAAATAAAAAAACATGCACAGAATACAAAAATGTAATTTAAATATTAATTTCATGACAGCTGTTTAATGGTCATATTTGATGTACAACTCATATCAAGGAATTCATTACTATACAACATGTTTCACCAGCCATGTTTCCAAAAAATAATATTAATTAATTAATTAAAAAAACGTCCTCAATTGAGCAAAAACGTTTTTAAGGTCGTTTGAGGTGGCGAACATTTAACTCTTGTCAGCTGTTTACGCAGTCAGGCACATTACTAAGCGGAGGAAAAGAAACTAACCAGGAAACCCTCAGTAGCGGCGAGCACTGATTCCCCATCTGACAGGCGGCGTGGGAAATGTGGTGTATGGTGTGGTGTCATTTGGGGGCCTGAGTCCTTCTGATCAAGGCTCAGGCTGTGGACGGTGTGAGGCTGGTAACAGCCCCCATAGCGCAGAGGTCCCGTCTCTTAAGGGGTGGGTTGTTTAGAAATGGAGCCCAAAGCTGGTGGGGACGGGGCGGGTTAGGGACAGCTTCCATGCGGGAGGATCCCCTCGGGGGACCTTAATTAATTCCCTCCAAAACAGTTGATAGAAACAAACCTGATTCATATTTTACTAGATTTTTCTCTTTTTCGAAACATTTCAAAAGTTTGCTTGACAATTACATGGAAACATGGCTATTGACTGTTAAACTTTACTGTTAATTGATTTAACTTCATAAATCCGTATTAGCATCCTTAACTCTAACCTAATCTTACCAACACATGGCTGCTATTAAGAACAACTGTCCTGTTGTTGTTTTTCTTGATTGACTCCTTCCAGTCGATTTTTTTATTTTTAAAGTTGCATCTCTTCGCTGCAACTTTCGCTTTATAAGGCTGCAGTTGTTTACAAAGTGGGCAAGTCTTGTATGCAACACTTATTAGGGTGTTGCACCCTGGGCACATTTTCTGTGAACTTCCTGGCATCTCTAAAATGAAGTAAAAATTGACATTAAAACCTTAATACAACTTCTTTTTGTAACATGAGATCCAGTAACAAGAGGCACAATTATAATATTAAAATTTTTGGTAACACTTCATTTTAGTGTCCTTGTTACATATGTTACATGTACTTACCATAGTAATAACAGTAAATTATGCATAATTACATGCAACTAACCCTCAACCAAATCCTAATCCTACCCTAATCCTATAGTAAGTACGTAAAGAATAATTGACGACAGGCCGTTGAATTATTAGAAAAATAATGCACACCCGAGTTGGTAATGCGGTCATGACGCGAAACGCCATGATCATGATTTCTTTTCAGGCTGTAGTATGAATGTTGTTAATTATTATTACTCAGTACTTAAATCTATAATTACATTGTAACAATGACACCTTAAAATAAATGTAATTTATAATTTAAATAACTATGTTGTTACTATAAAGGTGGGTAGTACTACTGACTAGCCTAGCCACTAGGGTTGCCAACTGTCACGTATTAGCCGGAACATCCTGTATATTGGGCAAGAAGTCCTCGCTGCAGCCTGTAGCACGATGGTCCAATACGTAGTGGACGCTGTTACACGCATGCGAGGTGGTGTGTTTTGGACGCTTATAATATACTAGAGAGTTGGTGAACAATCATGGAACAATCGGACGTGCTTTGATCTTCCAAGAAAAATTATGTAATAATTAACAACATTGATTGTATGTCGGCAGGTATTTCGTCTTTGGAATCTTTATTTACTGTTTTGTTGTTTAGCTGATATGACTTTTAAGATAATCACAGCGATTATTTTAATATTTTACATCCACCTAAGTATTTACTCCGACTATTTCCTCTGTCCATGTTCCACCAGTGCAAACAACAGTAAATCGTCCTCAACCAAAGAAGAACAGAATCAGATGTGATCATTGTGATATGGAATTGAATAAAAATAACTTGCGAGTTCACATTAGAAGAAAGCACACCACAGTTAAAGAGGCCATCACATTAGAACGACATTTACCTTGCCAGTGCATTGACAGTATGCATGGAATTTTTGCAGTGGCAAAATTTATAAATATAAATGTGCTTGATTTGACTGCTGTAATCAGTTTGTATATGCAACTTTTTTTTTAAATGTACGTATATGTCCTGCAGACATTGAAATAAAAATAAAAAATATACTTGTGGGTGATAACATGCTATTAATCGATCAAAATTAGGTTTAAAATCATGTGATTTAAAATGTTGTAAAATTAACTATTTTGCATGCATGTAGAGAGACAATAGGATCATATTTATGTATATAAAGATTAATCAATAATTACTTAGGCTATTACTATTCATCAGTACTATTACTACACAGGTTAGAACATTATTCAATATAATATTGAGCATACATGTCACTTAAGACCAGCGCATGCGCATTATAACCCAGAGATCGGTACTGCGCCTGTGACGTCGCCAAAATCGTGCAACAGGCTGCAGCGAGGGGTGTCTCATATTTGGGCCTAATTGATTTGTCCCGTACGCGACGTCCCTTGTCCCGTTTAATCAATGCTATGCTGATTTAACCACTGACAGATGCAACAGCAGCAATGTTGCAAGCACATATAACTTAAAGTCATGCTTTTCCAGACTGTTAAAAGGATCGTGACATGTCATGTATGCGTCTGGGGTTCTCCCAGATTTATGTGCAGTAACGTTAGGCCAAGTGATATTGTTTTTACTGACACATTACTATGACGTTCGAGAGAAAATGACATCGTAGATAACTAGAGTTAGCTTAGGCCTATGTTGAAGTTAGCTAACAATTTAGCAAGCCGTTTTAAAAGAGGATTTGTTTCTTTCACTTATAATGAGTAAACCATTGGTCGGACTTTAATTCGTTGCCCTAACATGTAAACCATGTGAGTCTAATGACAAAGAAAGGCATCAATTATAATATTTAAGAAAAAAATATCATAACTTACCTGGACAGTGCTTTGAGCGCAATGAGAAATCACTAAAGAAATCACCCAATCGCAGAGCGGAGTAGCTCCATCTCCACAGCAACGGATGCTTAGGATCACGGGTAATGCTGGCGTCCACTAATTATTTAAAAAAAGAAAACAATGCTTCCGAGTGGCAGAAAGAAAAACGTGGTGCAGACACAAAACATTAGATTGAAAGTCGTGCTGAGTGACACGAAAAAAAGGGAAAATTTGTGTTCACGAACACGAATCAATAGATTATATTTCATAACTATGTCACGAACTGCAGTGAGAAAAAACAATGTCACTCTTTAGCGACCCCAGTGGACATTTGTGTTTCAAAACTGAAGCAATACGTACCAGGTGGTACATATTTGTGGCGCTGCAAAAAAGTGTGCAGAGGTACGTATTTCCTATGAGACCAGGTTGCAACGATGATTCTGTTTTGAGATGTCTGGGTTTGAAAGCATGTGATAATGTATCATGTCATGTTATAAAAACTGTTGTATTCGTGTTGACTGGTGGGATTCTCAATGGGATTTGTCTGAGATCCACCGGCCTTGCTTCTTCTAGGGAGATTCTCTGAGAACTGCTCGAGAACTCTCCTGGCCGTGATTAAAGCATTTAAAGGACATTTGCTGTAGTCTGTATGATATTTCTGCTGTGCAGCAGGCTAGTTTAGGGTAAGTTAGAAAACAAGTCAGAATTAATACAATGTAAACTCGGCTGTAGTCGATTAGTAGACTCGCTGGAGTATAGGATTTAAACGGATGCTGAAGTCGATTTGTAGACTCGCTGATGTATAGGATTTTAGCGTCGATTAGTAGACGCTTGGACGATTTGACTGGGCGCCCCAGATAAAAGAGCACTGGAGACCTTACTACCAATCTCAAGAGATAGTGTTCAATTTAAAAGCACTAGAGACCTTACTAACGATCAAAAGTTATAGTGTTCAATTTAAAATAATTAGGTTTAGGGAAAAATCTACCAGAGTGTACAATGCAAGTAGTATGAATACTGTATTAGAGTGTCATCTAGTGTCCTAAATAGGAATTCTTCATTCAAGGAATCCAGTTATTTTAAGTGAAACAATGTTTTTAATGCAATTTATCACATAAACATTAAAATATCTTTCCAATTAATTTCCATGTTTCAGAGAGAGGAGTTTAAGTATCTTGGGGTTTTGTTCACGATGAGGGAAGGATGGAACGGGAGATTGACAGAGATCGGTGCAGCTTCTGCAGTAATGCGGTCGATCTACCGGTCTGTTGTGGTGAAGAAGGAGCTGAGCCGTAAGGCAAAGCTCTCGATTTACCGGTCAATCTACGTTCCTACTCTCACCTATGGTCATGAGCTTCGGGTCATGACCGAAAGGACAAGATCCCGGATACAGGCGGCCGAAATGAGCTTTCTCCGCAGGGTGGCTGGGCGATCCCTTAGAGATAGGGTGAGAAGCTCGGTCACTCGGGAGGAGCTCAGAGTAGAGCCGCTGCTCCTCCACATCGAGAGGGGTCAGCTGAGGTGGCTTGGGCATCTGTTCCGGCTGCCTCCTGGGCGCCTTCCTGGGGAGGTGTTCCGGGCACGTCCCACTGGGAGGAGACCCCGGGGAAGACCTAGGACACGCTGGAGAGACTGTCTCCCGGCTGGCCTGGGAACGCCTCGGTATCCCCCCGGAAGAGCTGGAGGAAGTGTCTAGGGAGAGGGAAGTCTGGGCATCTCTGCTTAGACTGCTGCCCCCGCGACCCGGCCCCAGATAAGCGGAAGAAGATGGATGGATGGATGGATGGTTTCAGAGAGAAAAGTGTTTATATAGGCTCAACTTCAAGGAACCTTTTTTTACTGGCTGAAAAAACCTCTAAAAATACTCTGCTCACTGAAAAGCATGTGATTTTTGGCTTTTCCCACAAAATAAAACCTTTTTACATGCACAGATCATTTGCAATATTTGAATTTGAGATTCTACTAAAATAAACTGAAACAATGTTTGTGAAATGAAAACATCAATGTCCCGTTCTTATTAATGTACATCGTACAGGATTTTATGAGGAGTTTGACCAATGAATGACAGTATTTTAGATTTACATGACAAAATATTGACTTGACAGAAAAAAGATGATATTCGACACTGCTGAAGGCTGTTGAGGCTTTTTACATATTATTTACAATCAGTACAAAACAAGACTGATACAAACAAAAAATTGGAATAAGGGATTAAGATTGTTGTCAAAGGCACTTACTAAAGTCCTGTTTGTAGCTTTCCAAGGGAGAAACCGGACTGACCAAATAAAACATTCTGGAGGAGGAGAATCATATCACACAGTGATAATCTATTAGGGACCGTTCGGTATTTATGGAAAGGGCCACCGGAGGAAAATAGGGGAGGGTCATGTCTTTTTATTCTTTGTTGAGGGGAGGGTCATTCAACTTTTTTTAGTCTAGGGGGAGGGTCACCCAACTTTTGTATTCATGAAAACAGCAACATTTCAAAGTGGCTTGTTTGGTGCATATTTTTCCATGCAGCTTTATGTAGCTCTCTCGGCCTCGGTCCCCCATCGCTATCAGATGGGTCTGACCCAACAAAAATCCAGTTTGGCGCTGCCTGACAGTGCGCGCGCACTTCAGTACGCGCTCAGAAAAAGTGCATCATGTACAGAACGCCAAATAAATGTTTACCCGGCATAGCTTTAAAGCACGAGCAAATCATGAACTTTTGACTTTTGTGATTGCGAATAAGTGCAGTGTCCTGTGAACGTTGAGTGTATTGGGACTGAGGCGCAAGAACTGCAGCTGATAGAATGTGCGCTGTACGATATACCATATTTTACTTTCCATTCTTATTGGGTTTCCACAACAATGTTAGTGAGTACATCTACTGAAATTGCCACCATAACAGTGGAGTGTGATGTGTTAGACAAGATTTTTAAATTAGGCTACTATTATAATTATTTGAAGTTAACATAGGCTAATACATGGACGTGACATTTGCAGTCAAATCTTGAAACATAAATTATCAGAAAATGCATATTATAGGCTACTGAAACGTCTGTTTATATCCATACCCCCTTAATAAAGGAGTCAAGACATTAGAAAAATATCAGTCTACACATGCGTTTTATATTTAATATGAGCGAAATACACGTGATGTGACACAACAAATCTTTATTTTTTTAGGTGGCAAAATATTTTTTAATAATTCTATGAATTACACTGCGCAAAACAAAAGTAGGCTAATAACCGGATGAAGAAGGGTCGGCCTCCACACATAAACATAAAATATTATTTTTTATTTTATTTTTCGTGTTCGCATTTATGAGGAAAAAAACAATGTTACGGACGTGACAGTTCTCCATTATGGACATGACCGCTCTGAAAGCGACTTTAAAACTTTCACAGAGACTTCAGAAAGCACAAAGCCTTTCTTTAAAGTAAATTTCGATTTTTATTAATTGTATCTTAATTTTAATTAATGTTTCATCAACCAATTGCCTGGATTTAATAAATAAGAAGTAAATATAGTAGAAAATAGATCATCATGCCACGGAGTCGCCGGTGGTCAGGGGATCTCTGGATAATCCGTAATTCGTTTGTAATAATAAAACGAAAATACCGTTTTTCTGTTTTTTGTTTCAAAACGAAAAACCAAATAACCGTTTTTGGTGTCAGAATCAAAAAACGAAAAACCAATTAAAAACGGCCCGTTTTTCGTTTTTGGCGATCATTTTTATCGTTATTCCTTTTTGAACAAAAAATGAAGATAGTCTTTGAACTTCAGTCAATTCGTTTTTCGTTTATAAACCAAAAACGGAAGTCACGTGGTCTATTCCTTTTTTGGAAGCGGTACTAACCGGAAAAACTTTCAAAATAAAAGTAGCTATAGTTAGCGAGGTGATTGTAGACTAAAACTGAACTAATAACATTTTTTAGAACAAGTACAGTAGCACTGGGTGTTGAAAAAAACACTTTAGTTAACTGAAATAAAAATTAAAACTAATAAAATTAAAACTCGCTGTTAGGGAGAATTAAATATTTGTAAGACCATTGGTGACCTGTAACTTCCGATTTAGACAAGTGAACTCAGGTAGCAGGTAGCCTATTTATTTATATGTTTCTATTATTTAATTCACATTTTAGTTTTGGAACATATTATTTATAGCCCTTCTTGCTATGTGGAAGCTCAACCAGCAGAGGTCTTTGTTTCTACCCCCTTCTCTACCCCCTTCAAGCACTGCTACCAACAGAAGCCGATCACTGAGTTGGAAGGGTGTGCAGAACTTCACCTGCCTTCCAGCTCCTCTTTATATGGCACTATATCTGCTAAACACTCTCAGCTTCCACCATCTACTGTTACACCTTCTGTGTCAAAACAAAACTCTTCCAAAACAAATCTATAAAGTTGTATTTTTTTTATTTTCCTTTGCATTTTTCTACAGTGTAATATAGCCTACTTATTATGTTAGTTAAGTAGATGAAATATTTTTTATGCAGCTTGTAGTTCTCATAGTTAGGCCTATGTAGACTTGTGTGTGAAACCTAGCATTACTCAGTCTAAAATGATCTCTAGCTCTGGGACTTTCAGATCTTTAAGTGCTTTTTTGGCTTTAATTCTGTTTGATGAACCACCAGGGAAAGGCAGTGCTCTGTACTCTTGGTACTTGTGTAAAGTAAAATAAAAGTTAAATCATTTAGTTTTTCTCCCTGGTACTCATCTCAGGACCTTCCAGATTTGACCCAATAGAGGCTGTGAGCCTGTGCACTGTGTGCAGGGTTTAAGGACTGATGATAGTATCAAGACTGGCCCATCACCTACCATCACTCTCTCTTCAAATAAATGCTGGACTTGCAGGACAAAGCAGCACACCACTCCTTCCTCCGGCACCAGAAAAGGGCCTTGTCACTTTCAGATATTTACATCATGGTTTATGGTAAGCCACATCTTTGAATTGTGGCACTACTTTTGTGGAATTGGATATTGAAATAAGTGTGTACTAAGACTAATTGTGACATTGGTTCTACAAGTGCGGCACCCAGTGTCACTAGTAATGCTTCTGTTGGAAATAGTGGGACACAAGTGCCACTAAATGGAGTGTAATGGAAACTGTTAAAAAGAGTGACCAGGGCACAAATTAGTGGTTGATTTTCCTTTATCACCAGCCCAACAAACAATACTACTATTATGTTTATGGTAAAAATGTAACATTCACCCAAACAATTTTTTTGTTTTTTTGTTGTTGTCACATGTAGTATTCTTTATGCTTTTCGGCCCAAATGGACCCGAATCATTTAAATACATTTTTTTTTTTTAAATCATAGCTTCATCGGAATGGTCTGAAATTTGGTGACTTTGTTGGTACTTGGTATGAACACCCAAAAAAATTGGGGACAGGATTTGAATAATCTTTTTTGTGCGTACAATCTACAAATCAGCCACGATCCAGAAAAAAAGCACACAACAGTGAAGGGGTGAATCTATAAAACATCAAGAGTGCAAAACAGACACACACACACACACACACACACACACACACACACACACACACACACACACACACACACACACACACACACACACAAACAAACTTTTATACACGTAAACACTAATAAATTCAGATTACATATGTGTTTTGCATTTTTTAAATGCTCAGTTTGTCCACCAGATGGCATCCATCTCATTTCAAAAATTGCTTTCATGAGTATATATTCATATTCATGAGTATATATAATATTCAAAAATATTATAAAAAACAAGTAAAAAAAAAATGATGATTTTGTTTTAATAAATATGAATTCAACCCTTCCGGCCCATTTGGACCCGAAGGTCCTGAGTGTGACTCTGAAACGAAGGACCCCAGGGGGTTAAGTTATTTATTTAAATGTATTGTTGTTATTCTAGTTCTCATGGCTGTGCTGTGTTTATTTAATTTGATTGACTGTTTCTTCTTTTGATTCTCTCTCAGTTGTTTTCTTACGTTAGCTGTTTATTGCTGTTATTTGGCTGGTTGTCTGTTGGTTTTGTGTTTGTTTGTCTTTTCTCTTCCTCAGGCCCCCATCCCCGTTCTCTTACTGGTGTTGTCATTTCTCTGTGGTGTCTGTTCTGTTGTATGGTGTCTGTGGCATCCCCAAATCAATTTATAATTAAATAAATAATAAAAACAAATGAGTATACTCTTGTTAAGTGTAAAATGTGTCTGGCGCAACATGTTATCCAGCTCCTCAGGCTGTGGTGCAGCACTAACTAAACAACCTTCATGGCAAGTGGTCCAGACAAGGCCCCTGCCATGAGTAAAGCAATTCATCCATCATAAGTTTCCATTATGATGGTTCAAATTTCAAAAACTTCACTTTTATTTTACTTTACACAAGTACCAAGAGTACAGAGCACTGCCTTTCCCTGGCGGTTCACCAAACAGAATTAAACCCAAAAAAGCACTAAAAGATCTGAAAATATTGACTGGGTAATGCTAGGTTTCACACGGTCTACATAACTAATGAGAGCTACTAGCTGCATAAAAAAATATTTCATCTTTACACTGGAGAAAAATGCAAAGGAAAATAAAAAGTATACAACTTTATACATTTGTTTTGGAAGAGTTTTGTTTTGATATAAACACAAGTCAAAAGGTCAAACTCTTGTTGCCTGTTGTGCACAGAAGCAACATGACATCATGACTTTTGCGTAAACATACACGCCACTTTCAAGTCAAGTGGCGTGTTATTTATACGCATTTGAGCTATCCGCGTGTATGCGTGTATATCTACGCCGTTATGTCCGAGTGATTCAGCGTGTATGTACACGCCGTTAAAAATACGACCGAAATAAAGCCAAATTTTGATATACATTCTGGGGAGCGATATTTTTCTTACTAGGATGGTAAAAAAAGACTCATAAATGTTATTAACCAGTGACGGGTAGGTTTAGGGACGGGGTTGGGGTAGGTCATATATTTATATATACAGTAATGTAACGTTAAGTCAACGGCGTTCATAAACACGCTGAAAAGCGATTATGCGTGTTGATAGCACGCCAAAAATGGAAATACGAATTGGCGTGTCATACATACGCAGTTTCATGAGATCAGTCTGACAGAAGGGGGTAGAGTGACCTCTGCTGGTTGAGACTCCACATAGCAAGAAGGGCTATAAATATGTTACAGAACTAAAATGCGAATTGAATAATAGAAACTTACAAATAAATAGGCTACCTCCTATCCTAAGATACATATAAAATGAGTTCACTTGTCTTAATCTGAAGTTACAGGTCACCAATGGTCTTACAAATGTTTAATTCTCCCTAACAGCCAGAGTTATTATTTTATTAGTTTTAATTTTTATTTCAGTTAACTAAAGTGTTTTTTCAACACCCAGTGCTACTGTACTTGTACTAAAAAATGTTATTAGTTCAGTTTTAGTCTACAATCACCTCGCTAACTATAGCTACTTTTATTTTGAAAGTTTTTCCGGTTAGTACCGCTTCCAAAAAAGGAATAGACCACGTGACTTCCGTTTTTGGTTTATAAACGAAAAACGAATTGACTGAAGTTCAAAGACTATGGCTGTGTCCGAAATCTCCACTCAAACCACTACTCCCTAACCCCTATGTATGGGGTAGGGAGTAGAGCACTATATAGTGAGCTCACCAACATAACAGAAACACCACTTTCGGACACTACTCCATCGTCTCTCGGCGCCGTTGATTACGGCATTACTGTCGCAAATTCGTATTGTCGCGCTGCTATCCTTGACGTCCATCCGCCATTTTTACGATCAGCGCAATGCATGATGGTATGTAGGGCTTGGGTTAGTGACCATCGGTTGTACACTACTTTTCAAAATGCATTCTGGGATACATTGAGTGGACTATATAGGGTATAATAATCATCACTATACATTCGGACAGCACTACAAAATGGCGAACTCACTATATAGTCCACTATATAGTGAGTAGTGGGAGATTTCGGACACAGCCTATCTTCATTTTTTGTTCAAAAAGGAATAACGATAAAAATGATCGCCAAAAACGAAAAACGGGCCGTTTTTAATTGGTTTTTCGTTTTTTGATTCTGACACCAAAAACGGTTATTTGGTTTTTCGTTTTGAAACAAAAAACAGAAAAACGGTATTTTCGTTTTATTATTACAAACGAATTACGGATTATCCAGAGATCCCCTGACCGGGTATAATGTACTTGCCTCACAGACTTGAGACATATAGAAAGCTTGATGTCTACTTTTAAACATTTAAAAACGAAAAACAGACTGCTCTCTAATCCGTGTATCATTCGTTCAGTCGATTTTTAATTTAATACTGAAATTAGAAAAATGAGAAAACGGTTCCTTTTTCGTTTTTTAGTTTTTACCAAAAAACGAAAAAACAAGATTTCAGCTTGATTTTTCGTTTTTCGTTCTGGGGTAGAAAAATGAATAAACAGCTGGAATATTCGATTTCCACACATGGGCGGGAATGAAACGCCCCTTTCCTCTGATTTGTCATCAGTGCTTCCTCAGTTCCGCACTGCAGAATAAGAGTCCTCCGCTGCTGCAGCTGATGTGCGGATTCTTAACGCGTTTATTGCAACTATATTTCATCTTTTTCTCATCAAACAACCAGACTAATTGCTTGACACAACCCGTACAGGGGAATAGACTAGAAAGGGCTTTCTTCTGTGTAGATATAAATTCACCTATGCTTTACATCAGCTCGGTACGCAGGGTAAATGACGGCTGCTAGCCTGCATGGTCACCCTCGCCCAGTAAAAAAAAAAAAAAAAAAAAAAAAAAATCTGATATAAGTCAATATAATTAGTTGTAAATTAAATATTTTAACACTAATGCAAAAAGAAAAGAATAATACATTGACTATATAATATGCCTATATTAACTGTCATTCAGACTGACTATCTTTGAGTTTTATGGGTGTTTTATTAAACTACAATATCTCAAGGATGCGCGCTTGTGCGCGACCGGGTCATGTTGAGAGGGAAACACTTTGTAACACGTCACATCGTTGTAAAAAAAACGTATTTTATTAGTAGCCTATTCAGAAATAGTGTAAAAGACCGGTAAATAAAATACAAAATTAACATGTATGCGTATGTTACTTCCCCTTACTGTAATGTCAAATCCTTATGTGACGCCCCTGTGTGGCTTGACTGTTTATGTTTGTCAGTACTGCAAGGGTGATGTTCTTCTGTTTTGAGGTCGGAGCTGATTGCAGAGGTCCTTCCCGATTGGGAACACCTGGACCTAGTGCTCCACAGGAGATAAAAGCTCCACCTCCAAGTAGTGATGGCCAAATGAAGCGTTTCGAAGCATTATTGCTTTCCGATACAATTGTGTCGAAAATGGTTCATTACTCGAAGCTTCATTCAGATAGAAATTGCAGCACCATCTCCTGGTGAAGTTAATGTAATGCAACAAAGCTGACAACCATAAAATGCAAGTAGGCTTATGTTGACGCCCCGTTTATGACGTGTTTACCGAGGCAATCAAAGCTGAAACAGTGTTAGTGCTGTGAAACTCATTTATGTAGGTGAATTTCATGTGTTCACCACCTTGATAATAAAACATTACGCATGATGTGTGTGTGTGTGTGTGTGTGTGTGTGTGTGTGTGTGTGTGTGTGTGTGTGTGTGTGTGTGTGTGTGTGTGTGTGTGTGTGTGTGTGTGTGTGTGTGTGTGTGTGTGTGTGTGTGTGTGTGTGTGTGTGTAATTATTTCTTTAGACAAGGGCAGAAGATCAGAGCAGCTTAAGAAAAAGTTGGAAACCGTCACAGAAATTCTAATGGTTTCTATTAAACTGGCTTTTACCATTTAAAACACTACAGAATTATTTTTGTAGTTTGGCACATATTCCATTAGGATTTAATGCCCCCACCAATAGAACCCAACACATAATCAGTAGAGACCCACAGACACCACTATAATTTCCATTATAACCAATAAAATTCCCATGAAAACCATTAAATCCAATAGAATTTCTGTAATGGTGTCTAGTTTTTTTTTTTTTTTTTTTTTTTTTTAGCAGGGCAGTATCATGTGTGAAAGCTTTATCTTGTTTAGCTGTGGGAAGCATACCTCTATAACCTGTTAACTGGTGGGACTGATATTTTTGTATGTTGAAAAGGATGTGCTTGTGGTACTGGTTGTAGTTGTATAATGTAGCAGAGAGTTTTTGAAGTTTCTGTCTTTGATGCATATTTTTATGTAACAATGTTCATATGTTCTCAAATTAATAATAATTATAATAAAATGTGTCAGAGGGTGTGCTTTAGGTAGACTACATCATACAGAAAGCTTATACAAAGTGTTCATTATATGGTATGTTTTTTATTCAGAAATATTATTTTCTCCACAGTCTTTGGTGAAAGGCGATTTCTTTTTTTTTTAAAACAATTTCACCAGCTTTAGAGAATATCCTCTCGCAGATGATGGAACAGATGATGCAGGAGTACACAAAAACGGCTTCACTTTATAAGAAATACAGCCGCCAGGTTTCAAACCTGTCAACACTGGATTGGCCTGTCAAAGCAATCGGATGGTTCACTACAGGAGTGAAGCAGTCTGTTTGCTTCAGACGTCACGTTCATTGAGACGAGTGCATGTTGCAAAGTCATATTAAAGAATCGATCGGAACGCCATACTCTTTAGTATGACTTTGCAGCATATTTATGGCGTCCCGAACGATTCTTTAATATGACTTTGCAACATGCACTCGTCTCAATGAACGTGACGTCTGCGTCTGCAAAACGTGACGTCTGCGTCTGCCGAACGTCTCGTCTGCGTCTGCCACATCACTCGCTCGTGTGCCGAACGTCTCGTCTGCGTCTGCGGAACGTCTCGTCTGCGTCTGCCACATCACTCGCTCGTGTGCCGAACGTCTCGTCTGCGTCTGCGGAACGTCTCGTCTGCGTCTGCTGCAGAGGGGTTTCCAGCACATTTCACACATTTATTCATTCTTTATTATTTTCCCCCACTGATCTTCAGTTGTATTTTATTAGCAATTAAGTGATTTTTACCTTGCTTATATAGGCCTAGGCCTAGCTTTTTATTCCAAATAGTAAATATGAATTTAAACAAATTATATAACTTGGTATAATATAATTAAGACTGTTAACAGAAGTATATAAAACAGTTACACCTCAAAAGAGAAAGGCGATCACAGTTTATTATTATTAGGCTATTATTATTATTATTATTATTATTTAGACTATGTCTTTGCTGGTGCATAAAAGCATAAGATTATTTATAGATAAAGCTATTTTATTTTTTCCCCATCTGTGAATTGATCTGTTCTCAAATCTTTTAATTCTGCATTTACACTATATTAACCTGCACTAAATAACATGCTACTATCTCGCTGATTCTACACCTTCACTAAGCCGTTGAACAGTGGCGACCTTAAGCATCTGGTAGCCCGTTTCAATAACTAATATGGGGCCCTACCCAGTACCCACATAAAACATAATAGAGCAGAAAAGGCAAGGAATCCTGTTGGTTTGCATCAATTGTATATTATTTTATTACGTGCACTTTCAGCTTCATGAACAGGCAGCTCAACATATAAATAATCCAACCTTATTTGATTAAAACTATATGTATACAGCGTTTTACGTTGGAATAAGCCTCTCCCTTAAATTACTATTATTTGAAGTTAACATTATACAATATACGTAGACCTACCTACTACACCACAAAATGAGTTAAGGATAAATTATTTAAAATTGGGGAATCCGTTACGGACGTGATCGCTCTGAAAGCGGCACTAAAAGACTGCTTTAAAACTTTCAGAGACCTCGAACAGAAAGCACAAAGCCTTTCTTTAAAGTGAATTTCGTTTTGTTTTAATTGTATCTTAATTTTAATCAATGTTTCATCAACCAAGAACATTTCAAAACGAAAGAAAACAGACTGCTTTCTGTTTATGTAATCCGTATGAAATGTGCATTTCTCTCTGGCGCGTTCACTGCGAAGACCACGATCAGCATCGTCAACTTCATCTTTGCAGGCGACAATGACACAGAAAACATGTTAATAAACAATTAAATTGTGTCCTTGCTATAGGCCTATTCAACATATTCAAAATCATTACTTTTGCCGGTTCTTTGTGACAACATTTAGGTGCTTTATTGTCAGCGCCATCCTTACATTATGAACGCGTCACCACAACATCAGCACCGAAAACATGGGGATTTTTTACAATAAATTACAAGCTGCTAGTGACGTTATTTAGTTAATCGCCTGTCGCAAGTGTAAATGCAAAGTTGCAAAGCTGATTATATCATGGTAAAACTGAATTAATTTACAAAATAGTTTTCATTTGTATTTCAGCACTTCGCGAATGGACAGCGACTCTTAAAATAGCACGTATAACGTCTCCGTTCTCGCGCGTTCATGTTAAGTGCATTTTTGGGAAACGCTCGTGGAATTGCAGAGAGCGTTCGTAACCTTGCACGTAGAGAGTGCTCTTAAGAGCGAATATACATCGTTATCGGGAAACCCGGCCCAGGCTATTATAGTCAAACTTGCATGTCTCAGACTATAACTTAGCCTACTTTTTTCTCATACCTGCAAATTTTATTTAGTTTCCCCAATTAATTCAGATTTGCATCATTTGGCATAATGTTTTTACAATGACAGATTGTAATTGTATTATTTTTCGGATATTAGACATGATGTTTTAATAATAATTAGTAATCATTGTTTTATATAGCCTAGGCCTATATATAAAAATATAATTTTTCAATTGTTTTCTTCTATTTAAAGGATATACAGAAACAGTTTTCTAGTTTACCAAAGTGCTGTAGCCTAGGCCTTTTACATTTATAAAAAATTAAAACACAATAACAACCCCAACAATATAAAAATGCAATGGCCTATATCAATTTTGTTTCTTCATAATTCTATCTTTGTGGGGGCATTTGGCCCTCAAAATGTGTGTTAAACAAGAACACACACACATATCCTATATAAAAATCACAGACGCAGACGTCACGTTCACTGAGACGAGTGCATGCTGCAAAGTCATATTAAAGAGCCGATCAGAATGCCGCTGACACACTGCACTGAGCCGTGTTGTACTGTGAATCGCGTGTTAAATGCGTGTTAGAGAAAAAAACAATAAATAACTTCACTGCCACACGTGAATGACACGTGACGTTTGGACTCGACACTTCACTGCCACTATGGCGCGTTTTCCGTGCCAAAATCAAACATTCGAACGACCGATCGACCGACCGAACGTCTATCCGAACGTGTTGTACTTTTGAGCGTCTGACCGAGCGGGTTGACCCACGTGACGACCTGACGTGACGTCAACGTCTTGAAATTAGCCGTTTTTTAGCCATGCAAGTATCCAAGCTGATGTGTAAAGACTATAAATGGACATGAAAGGCAATACATATACATATTGTACCCCTAAAACAACACCAACACATTTTTTCTGAACCCTGTGCATGTGAGGTTATGTGTTTTACTTTCAAAGAGCAGAAATACTGTAGGCTAGCCTATATACAGACATGCAATAGTCTTAATTTGACCAATATAATCATTTTAACTAGTTTTTATTAATTGTATTGCCTAATGTAAAGTCAAAAACACTCGAAATTAATAAATGTAGCCTATCATTTAAAAAAAAACAGATCCAGAAGGTTTCCATAAATATAAATACGCCTATCAGATTTATTTCTTTGGAAATGTATATAATAATATGAATAAAAATGAATATATATATATATATATATATATATATATATATATATATATATATATATATATATATATATATATTTATATATATATACATGTTTATGCGTCTTTGTTGTTTCTGTTTGATTGTTTGTTTGTATATATATATATATATATATATATATATATATATATATATATATATGCACACACACACACACACACACACACACACACACACACACACACACACATTCCTGTATATGTATCAAGGTGAGGACCGAGTCATTTAACCTGAAAAGTGAGGACCACCATTTCTGCTACAATTACAGGTAAATATATACTATATTTCAACACTAGATATGTCCATAATTCAGGTTTTTACCTCAGCTTCTTAAAAAAACAAAGGAAAAGAACCAGCATTTTACCAGCAGAGTGAGGACATTTTCATGGGGGCGCTATTGAGTTCATTTCTGACTGAATTATTTTACCTTATTTTTTAGCTTGCATTTATTGTTTGCTATTTTATGTTTTAGTGTGGACAGCTCCTAGTCATTATTCAACTGAAATAACCTCCAGCTGAATAATGACCTAGAGCTTCTTTACTGCTGCATTACATTCTATTTACATAATTGATAATTTTCTGTAAAGCTGCTTCGAAAAAACTGTATTGTGTAAAGCACTATATAAATAAAGGTGACTTAATTAATGCAAGTTTTAGAATGAGTTATATAAAGTCTACCTAAGCAGAAATGTTCAATTGTTCCATATATTTATCCAATTAGATTAACCAAATTTTAGCGTGATAATAATATACGCAACTATCTAAAAGCTACAAATAAAACTGCAAGAGATGCCATCTCCAGTGACCAGCTCTACATTTATTTATTTTTTAAGATAGTTACACCAAAAATAATGTCTTTGGATAAGGTCAACAGACCTGGACTTTCAAAACATGATTAAAACATGATTTTCCGTGCAGCAGACTTTCTTTTTAGAGTTACTATTGAATTATGAACAAAGTTTTTGATGTCTCTCCACGATCTTTCCTTCAGGGCGCTGTCCGCTTCTAGGCACCTCATGCACTCCAGTTTTCCAGGAACCCTGTGCTCTGCCATGAACTTTCCTAGGTGTTTGTTCACTGCTCTTCTCTCTTCTTCGCTCCATGGTCTCTTCAGGATTATCCTGGATGTCTCTACAAATAACAAATACAATGTAGATTGTGTAAACAAACAAAATGTAGGTTTCTTAAACTGCTTTTGCTTGCTCAGTCACAGAGAGTCCCCAAATGTAACATTTGTCCCTAATGTTTTCATTATGACACAGAGCTAATGGATTTTTGAGTAAAGACAATATGACCTGAGCAATCAAATTTGCCTTGATATTTTGCCATATAAGAGGTATTTGTACCATTAAGGCCATGTCCACACTGATACGTTTTCGTTTGAAAACGTATATTTTTTTCTCCGTTTTGGCCTTCCGTCCACACTGAAACGGCGTTTTAAGTCAACGAAAACGTAGCTTTTGGAAAACGCTCTCCAAAGTGGATAAATTTGAAAACTCCGTTTTCGCGTTGTAGTGTGGACTGTGAAGCCGGAGGTATTTGAAAACGATGACGTAAGTTTAGTCATGTGATCCATGTTGTACCAATAGATGTTTACCTGATGTTTACCGGTATTGTGCCTGTTATGTGCTATTCACTTTCACACTGTTGCTAAAATATGTTACTTTGCACACTCTTCATATCACAGTACTGCACAGATGACAGAAAATGTACACACATTTGCTGTCCTGCGGCAATACAGGAGAGCAGTCGCGTTTTAGACCAAACATATGGTGACTGAGTGCGACCTGGACGCATCAGTGAATGGTGAGATATTTTGCTAAATAAAATTATCATGTTAGAAGAATTGCGCGATACCTTTCTTTATTTTTCCATCTGTCAGTGAGCTTTTGTGAGGTTTCACGCATGCGCAGTAAGGTGAATTTATAAGTTTCTCATCCACACTGAAACGTCTGAAAACGCCTGAAAACGCTAGTGTGGACGGAGAGCGTTTTTAAACGAAAACTCCGTTTTCAAATGTATCCGGATTAATGTGGACGTAGCCTAAAACATACTGCAAGTTTCATAGCTTAAAATAAAGATTAAAAAAAGCCATGTCATGACCCCTTTAATATTTACGATAGTCACTGTATAGTAGGGGTGTAAAAATAGTGTATCATGGTTTAAAAAATGTGCGGTGCTATGGCGAGTGGGCGCTTTTTTAAAATTATTTAATTGTTTGTTCAACACAAGGAGCTCAAAATAGATTGCATACTAGAATTTAAAGTGCTCTGTTAAGTTTGGCTGAAACGGCAATAACTGAAACTGAAACCACGTAACAATGTAATGCAAAGAGCAGCAGGATTCTGGGAAAGACCCGCCTTTACAGCACTTGTGTCTCTGGTTTCAAAGCAGAAACTGCCTGAAATGTCAAAGTAATGGAAAATTAGGCTAAACACAGAGAACAGATAAGAGAGCAATTGATTCACCTTTATGACTGGACATTTAATTGTCATGAAACAGCCTATATGTGCTGAATCAAAAAGTTTAATCTATAAATGTTTTTTTAAAACGGAGTCGTAATAAGAATGAACCACTTTGTAAACCGCGAGTACAGTATTGTATACTGTACCGAATCATGAGATATGTTTTTTAGGGAAGGACTACATGCCTGCACACATATATTCAAACGGGCATATATACCTATAGAAGAACCCTTAATACGCATGTGCACGCCCTCAGCGTTCCCACAGGCTCGCGTTTTTAAAGTTTGCATAGAGAGAACTCAAGAGTTTTCTGTTAAAACGGTGTGTGTTAGCGGCCTCTAAGTTAATAACTAATGATCGTTGCGACGGAAGTGAATCAAAACTAACTTTATCTGGACAATAACTTTATTCTAGATCTGCTGTAAAGCCTAAACACTCTCTGTTACTGTAATCTCCTGTTATCACTGTAAAGCTGCTGTCAAACTCTATAGTGTTAAAAGCGCTATTTAAATGAAGATGACTTGACTATTGTTATACTCTTACTGTATAGTCAAATAATTGTTCTAATAATCATTAGATTAATCAATTAATGCGGCCATATTACTGAGTGATGACAGCAGGTTTCCCTCTGTTTCACCTTCACCTAATCTGAACCCTGTAGTTTTGTCCTGCTTTCTGGGAGCTAAAGGACTCTCCAAATCATAAATGCAATTTATCTTATGTCTTTAAATAGCTAGATTTTACTTGCATGTAAGCTCTGTAAAGTTGATTTAAAACAATGTTTGTGAAAAGCTCTCTACAAATACAACTGACGACTTACAATAAGAATAAACGCTGGTGCTACTCGCTACTCTTTTGCTAAGATTTATGAAACTTACCCATTAGTTTCACGTTCTTAGTCCGTTTTTCTGCACTTTTCTTCTTCGGTGAGGGACTTTTCTTCTTCTTCGGTGAGGGCCTTGTGGCCCGGCTTGTTTCCTGGCTGTGATCTGCAACAGACAAGCATTAGTACCTGTTATTGTAAGTGTTTACAGTAAAATCTGACTACTAAAACCTGACAGAGTTCCCCACTGTAAAGCCGGTTTCACACGCACGCGTTAGCAGAGCGTAAGCAGTGCATATTTTTTCGAAACCCATGTTAACAGGTATTAGCATTCCCACCGCACGCAGAGGCTGCGCAAGAGCAACATGAAAAATAGCATCCCCAAAAACCCAAAAATCATGCAAGTGAGGTGTTTTAAAATCACCATATGACCTTCAACGCTGTGAAAATAAATAAAATACTCATTGCCTGGAGTTTTTTCCCAAACTTACGATTACTCTAACTATCAAGATTACTCTACTTTAATCATGTAAACCTATATACAGCATAACTAAACTATAACTAAAGGAAGGTGTTCGTGAATGATTATTTTGTCTTGATGAAAAACACTTTTTGACTCACCATCTACATCAGAAACCCCATCCGAACTGCATTGGGCAGGAGATTTTTGAGGGGAAAAGAGGTCAGAACATCCGTCTGAAAAACAAAATTGAAACCCTGATCTTCTGCAGTGTAAGAACGATATTTTCTCAGATGATCCAAGCCCCATTTCAACAAGTAACCCTACAAACCCACCATTATAGCATTAACTGTAGAACGCTGTGTATTTTAAAAGACTGAATTCATGTCTAAGGAGCAATATAATAATAATTAAGAATCAATATTTATCCACTGTTTTGTGTTCGTGTACACCGATGAGCCACAACATTATGACCACCTACCTGATATGCTGTTGGTCCTCCACGTGCTACCAAAACAACCCTGGAGCCTCATCAATAGGGAACGCATGCGCTGAACGCCTGAAGGAAACTAACCCTGGATCATGAGCTGTAGGTTGCTATGGCTACTTACCCTGAAAGTTACCTCCGCTTTGGAACCGAAAGTTGAGATTATCCGCTTACTCTTAAACATACCCGGCTATGTCACATAACCTGCTTTCTGGAATCCCCCACCGGGCTTCTGTCACCACCTCTGGTGTGTGGAGTGTCGCGATGTGATCAGGAAAGCACAACATACACTAACAGATTCCATTCAAAAACAACCAGAGTCCCGTCTGTGAACACGGGAAATCTTGCAAAATCACTTGCATCAAACGTGACTTTAAAGTAAACAAACATGGCGGACGACCGGCAAGAAGTAATGGCACTTATAATGTATGGACTGCTTTTTACAGCAAATTCGTGGAGGGGAAAGAAAAATGTTTAGATGAAGTCGTGGATATTTAACACGGACTTTACATGTTACAGCGTGAGCTGGAGCTGAGTCTTCCATCAGCTCACTTTCTGATTGAGTATTGTTTCGTTTCACGTGATACCCTCCAGAGTGTGCGTTTGTCCTCCCCCCACACAACTGGACTTCTGATTGTAAATATTTAACATGTTGATCAGAGCGGCTCCGACGTCCTTTCGAGCTGATTCAGTCATTCTTAACAGACCTCACACCACAGGAAAATCTGATAAGATAATCTGTAGCATTTAGTCAATCAGTCAAAGTCGCTCAGATCTTAATTCCCATTGCCCATTTCTCCTGTACCCAACACACTGCTCACAAGAACTATGTAGCTTTGTTAGGAGATGATCAACAATATTTACTTCACCTAATGTTTTGGCTCATCAGTGTATATATTTGGCTCCAGTAGACAGTAACAGAAAGCAGCTAATACTTAAAGATACTAATACTAAAAGAACATACCCTTTACTTTGCTTGTCTGTTTTCCACTTTTCTTCTTCTTCTTCGGTGAGGGCCTTGTGGCCCGGCTTGTTTCCTGGCTGTGATCTGCAACAGACAAGCATAAGTACCTGTTATTGTAAGTGTTTACAGTAAAATCTGACTACTAAAACCTGACAGAGTTCCCAACTGTACGCAGCAGACTATCCTTGAACATTACAATACAGCTATAGGGGAGATGATCACCGGAGTGTCACCGAAGAACATTGCAAGGTCTTCTAGTGTGCCTTCCAGTCCAACCATATTTTACAAATCCTTATCCTAAAATGTTACACATTAAAGGAGCTGTATGTAAGATTGTGGCCAAAACTGGTGTACTGCAATCACTTTCAAATGACTGTAGAGCGGTGTATCTCCTCCCCCTCCTCCCTGACTCGGGGTTGCCAGATAGGCTGCAGGATCCAGCAGGAGTGTGTGTAGCTGCAGCTGTGGTAACTAGAGCAGAGCTGGCAACCCAGATGCCGCAACACTACTGACTTCGTGATTGGTAGATAGGTTTAGGGTGGAGCATCAGACCAAAAACAACATGACAACATCAACATCAGTTGAGGGCTGCAACTCCACTTTTTAAATGACAATATCCTGGCCGGACTACTGTTGTCAGTGATATAAGTATTTGAAATTAACATGATTTCTTAATGTCTAGTGACATATCAGGGCCATTTTATGATTAATTGAAAAACATTTCTTACATACAGCTCCTTTAAGCTACATGAAATAAAAGGTAGAGAAAAATTTAAATGATCAACTTTACTGTAACATATCCTTGATTAGTAAATAGCTGGTTAAAATATGAACATCAACTTTCTAATCTAATAGGTCCTATAACTAAAGGAAGGTGTTCGTAAATGATTATTTTGTCTTGATGAAAAACACTTTTTGACTCACCATCTACATCAGAAACCCCATCCGAACTGCATTGGGCAGGAGATTTTTGAGGGGAAAAGAGGTCAGGACATCCATCTGAAAAACAAAATTGAAACCCTGATCTTCTGCAGTGTAAAAAAGACATACAGAAAACACTGGCTGTATCTGTAAAAAGAGACGATATTTTCTCAGATGATCCAAGCCCCATTTCAACAGATTAAACAACCACAAATGTGTGAACAACATCTTTTGATGGACTGTTAGATTAACTTTTTACAAATTGTATTAGTACAGTAATTTAATGTACATTACATGCTCAGATAGCGCTTACACAGATACACACGGGAGCGTTTGAAAGCAGTGTCTATCAGCGGATCCGTCTATCAGCAGATAGGGATACGCTGATAGCAACTGTCTATTTACAACATGTTTTGGAAGTGCTGATTAGTGTTGGGCGATATGCTCCATTTTCATATCGTCCTATCGTCAGCCTGTGAGATCAGCGATATACGATATTATCGTGAGGGGGCGGGGCTTACTTATTTGATTATTAACTTGATTATTTACTCAATGTGCTTTATATTACCTCGTTTTATATACGATACTATTTATCTATTTTGCTAGCAAAGGTGGAGTGTTTATTACTAGGCTAGATCAGGTTATTTCCCTGTATAATGAGGTAAAAAAAAGATCCTAATCATTTTTGTATCCGACTCGGAGTATTTCAACATGTCAGCGGGAAATTTACGGACACACATTATCCTCTCATGCTGTTACAGATGCAGCATTGACTGTAGCCTACTTCTGCGCGAGATGAAAACACGTTTTAATAATTTCTTGGGTCAGAAAGAGTCGGAGTTTGCGATATATGTCCTCCTGTGCTCTCTCTGTCTGGATGCACTTCACATGCACACTTCAATAAGCACAAAGAACGTGGATTAATGTGTTTAAAATGCCGGGGGAAATCAGAGCCTAGGGCAAAAATCAGCCGAGTCGATCAGTTTATACTTATGACTTGACTCCGATTAAGGAAAACGGGTTAATGCGTTTACTTGACCACATGCATTGTCAGTTTCTTCAGCATAATCGGGTTAAGAACGCGCTCATTCCCTGAAAGTGAAAGTAAAAACGGACTGAGCTTTCGGCATCTGTCGCTGCATTAATGCTGCATTCTCTCAGAGACGACGATGGATATAACGGTATAGCAACTATTTACTAGTTATTAGGGTCATTAAACGTTTTGTTAATGTGCTATGGAAACAAAATACTGACGAACAACGATGCCGTTTTCATCTAGGATATGTATAAGAATAATTTGTCTGTTAAAACAAGCACTCTTGATAATTTGTGAATGGATCACCTTTAAATTCAGTTTTGATGTGGGATGTAGTTTTTCAGTCTGTTTTAAAGGTGACCTATAATTCATAATTGAATTTACCTTGGTATAGTCAAATAACAGGAGTTCAGTGCATGGACATGACATAGAGTGAATCTCAAACTGGACTGTTTTCGCGTTCTCATTTAATTCACGTTTATGAAAAACACCCCTGAAAAACGGTCGGATCTCCACACAATACCGACTGTGACGCAACAGTCGGGGATCACGCCTCCAAAGATTTGCATAGCCCAGCCCTCAATGACAAGCACTGCTCAGCTGAACCATCGGAACAAACGAGGATCAGAGAAAAAAATGGCAGATCATGGAAATAAATGTTATGTTCCAGGCTGTGCAGGGGATGTGAGGACTTTTCATACCCTTCCCACAGAAAAGAAATGTCAACAGGCGTGGTTGATGTTTATCTATAATCGGATACCGCAACAGTTTAATTCGAAGTTGTTAGTTTGCTCTGCCCATTTCACCACGGACTTATTTTCGAACCTGGGTCAATATCAAGCTTCTCTCAGCGTCTCAAACTGAAGAAGGGGGTAATTCCAACTATATTCCCGCAACCGGTAAGTAGTGATTTTATTTAAGATAATTTACACTGTGTTAGATCCAGCGCAAGATCATAGTACATTTATAGCAAACTCCAAGTAACGAGCATACATAACTAACGTCAAATAGGCTAATTCTCAGTGAATAAACTATACAGAAAGCGGTCAAAGAACAATCCACACAGCGCGAGTTTATCTCTCGCCAAACTCGTTATGAAATCAATGACGCTGTTACACTGCACAACGAAGCTCTTTTTACTGTATGTACATCGTTTGCATTGATGAAAGCATGAGAGAGAGAAACTGCGTTGTCTCGCGATCAACAAACTGTCATCTGCTTTTGCTCAATGCTCATCACAGCAACATTTTATGTGATGGGAATAGATCTAAATACTTTAAAAACATCTCATGATTCGTTAATCTCGATAGCTGTAATAGTTAAAACGTATTTAACAGCTGTAGTGAAAGTATTCAAGAGTTTCACATGTCTCATTTCATATGCAAGCAGGTCAGCCAATCACAGCAGTGGTCGGTTTCTCACAGCAGACACGCCCCTTCAAACAGAGTGTTCAAATCAGAGACTAAAATCAGGCTAGGAAAAATGCCTTTTATTTCTAAATTATGACTATTTTTGATCTAAAAAACATACTAACATTATAAGGGCAACCCAGGAAACATTATAAAAATAATAAAAAAAACCATTATAGGGCACCTTTAAAAACATTTTCTTAGAGGAGTCCTCTACGCACATGTTGGTGCTGTCGTTAGGCTATGTGGTGATGTCGTTATGAATTTAGGCAAGGCAAATTAATTGTAGTTCCTAATATTAATTTAATAACAATACTAGCTTTATAATAATAATAATTTAATACGTTAATGGTAAAACCAGCCAATTGTCGTATTGATATCGTCAAATGCATCTGTCATCGGCTATATCTCAGACTATCGTCGATACACGATACTATCGTCTATCGGCACAACCCTAGCGCTGATCATTGCAGCCAATCACAGATATGAGGATCTTGTGAACACAATGGCCAATCAGAGGCGTTTAAGAATCCGCTCAACAGCGCTCAAAGCGTCACTTTTGTAAAATTTCAGTACCCACTTGGTACTGAAGTAGTATCTAACAATGCCTAAATCTGTATGGTGTATGTGTACTAGGGGTATAACGATACACATATTCGTATCGAAACCGTTCGGTACGAGGCTTTTGGTTCGGTAATCGGTACGCATTACAAAACAAACGGTTCGTTGGACCATTTTTCCTGCCGACATTTTGTTATTTCAAATGTAGGCGCGACCACATTGCCCAACATCAAATGTCAAACGTAATGAAAGCGGAACGAAACTGCGCTAACCCGTTATTTTGTGTTTCATGGACCGTTTATGAGTTTGGACCAATGCAGCGTGAGCCGATCTTGATTAAGCAGCACTGTTACTACACACCGCAAAGAGATCCAGTTAAGAAAGCATTTGAATTCGCCAATGTGACTGAAGTAATAACATCACTGCGAGGTCTAGTGAGAAGCATCACATTCTCCGTTATTACCGGATCAAAACAGCGCTGATGTGGAAACCAGGAAGAGAAATTGTGCCATGAATGAACTATTCAGTGTCCACAGATCAGCATTCACCATGGATTTACTGTAGTAACACTCACTGTAACCATGGAGGTTTGGCAGGAATAGTAGGCTATCATGCTTTCAAGTAACGTTGGTTTTATTTCGACATTATGAAATAAAATTGCTGCCCTCAAATGTTAATCTGAAACTACTATAATATTACATTTCTTTTTTTTTTTTTCAAGGAGCAAGGAGCTGTTTTTGTTTTATATGCTCTTAAGATGAGTCAATTATGGCTCCATCATTGCTCAAAGTAAAAAAAATATAATTTATGTTAGTTTTAATAAATAAATAAATTTAATCAAGGAAATTTATCTGGCATTTCTTTATTTTTGCTGTATCGAAAACGTACCGAACTGTGACACCAGTGTATCGTATCGAACCAAACCGTGAATTTTGTGAACCGTTACACCCCTAATGTACCCATCTCAAATCTACTA
This sequence comes from Chrosomus eos, assembly GCA_036326025.1. NCBI lineage: Eukaryota > Metazoa > Chordata > Actinopteri > Cypriniformes > Leuciscidae > Chrosomus > Chrosomus eos. The sequence continues at coordinate 9,522,688 of CM070838.1, forward strand.
AATAAAATGAAGAAAAAGTGATAAGAACTGCAGTACATACAGTTATACTTGAGTAAAGCTACTTTTAACTAATGCTGTGACTATGAAAAGGCAGGAGTTTTTGTAGATTTAATGAAAAACACTATTTAGGTAGTAGGTCATAGTGGTGGTTTTGTATTGAACAATTTTACTGGGAGGTGCTTTAAACAACAAAGTTTACAACTGTTTATTTAGACAAGTTTAAAATGTAAAATTTAAATCTTACCCTCATCGACTTCTCTTCCTCTCTTAGCTCGTCCTTTTTTTGTTTGTCTCTGTAAAACAGAAGTTGATGTGGGACATTCACCTATAAAAGATTAAAAACAATCAAATATTAGTTCTTGACTGTCCAAAAGTCATAAGTACATACTTTTGATTAAGAGCTATAAATAATACATTTTACCTACAGTTGTCAGTTGGTGCCTTTACACCATTTTTACTACCAGAAATGACATGCCCAAGTGTTCCTTTATCAGAGTCAAAAACATTCTTAAACAAATCCTACTCCAGTTAGAATTATGAAGCATATAGCAGAAAGACTGCTAATTTTGTTTGGATTTTTTAAACAAAGTTGCATATTTGCATATTTAAACACGACTACTGGAAACTGAGGTACAAAGCAGTGAGCATAACAGCTCATAAGGTGTACTGTGTGTCTATGGTCACCTTTAAAATGTGTTTCTATTAACTGATGTTAAATGAGTTTTACTCTCCAGCTGTAGAAGATTGTTCTTCCAAAAAAAGTCAATGGTGTTCTCTTAAAAATTACTCCAGTGGACTACACAATAGAATTGGCGATAAAACAGAGTGCATACATACCACATACTGAAGGATGAAGCGTATCGAGGTTCTTCCCTTTTAAGGTCTCGGTGCCTTGCTCCATTGCGAACAGAAGTTTACTTATCTTGGCAATTTGAAAATGTTTTGTCAGTCTGTCTGTAAAAATCACGGTGAACTCTGATGTCATGACCCATGAACCTTGCAACTTGCTCCAGCTCTTGTTCACTAAGGTCCAAGAGTTGGCAGAGTGTAGCAACTTTTCTCAATTTAGTTGACCTCAGGAGTTCGGGGTTCTCTGCTTTGCTTTCTTCTGCATATTTTCGCAGACAGTCACATCCACGTATGTTTGTCATCACACCAGGTCTGGCAAAGAGATAGGGATTTTCAGCAGGTACACCAGCTTCTTCTCTCCTTTCAACCAACAAATCGATTGACTCTTTCATTCTTTCTGTCAAGAAAACTGGAACCTTCTTTCCTCTTTTCCCCCTGATTTCTATGCGGGTTAATAACTTGCTTAGCTCCTTTTCTAACTGTGACAAGGTTTCATAGATGTCCTTATTAATGGCACTTGTGCTTGCTTTCTTGTAGATCTCAAGTGTCAATCGGGACGCTTCCCCTTCACGCCGCTTGTTGAAAATAATGACCTGTGCCAGAACAGTCTCGTTTAATGCCTTGTATGCTCTTAAACTCATTTGCTGCGTCAGCTCCCCTCTTGCTTCATCTTCTACCATCCTGAGATGGTCTCTCAGGGCAATCACATTTTTGGTGAGGGGGATGTCGTCTTCTTTGTTCCATCTTTTTTCTTGTATGGTTTGGTGAGCGGTGATAGAAACACTGTTCCTCCAGTTTTTCTCCAAAAGTTCAAAGAATTTCTTTGCTTTTTTCTCTGCCAGATCATCATCATTCATAAGAGCCTTTCCAATCATGACCTCCACAGCCCCTTTAAGACAGAATCCGATTTTGACTGCTGTTGAAGGTTTTCCATATTCATTTTTACCTGGACTAAACTGTGTAAGACGCTTAGCAATATTGACAACAAGCTGAAATTTGGAAGGTGCACATAAATCCTCAAGACCATTGACAGTCTTGTCCATATCTTTTGCAACCAACATGAAACGTCCGAGTTCCCTCATCCTCTGAGCGATATACTGGTGCCTCGACTTGACACGGCCATGTTTGGCATACAATGATTCACCGTACTTGCATATCAGTGAATCTCTTCTGATGTGAAACGACACATTATCTTGTCTCATGTTGTTGATGATCTTCTGACATCCATCTGAGGAAGCTAATATTGGAAGCAGGCATGCTGCACGACTCTGTACTCTCCCTCGTGTACTTTTTATGTCATCTTTGACGCATGATTTCTTGGTTTTGCATGAGGACTGATGTCTCCACAGGTCATTTTTTCCTAAACATACCGAAACAATACGGGCAAGGCAAATAATCTTTAACATCAGCTTTATCAGAGGGCTGTTTCCATGTCACTATTTCTCCTCTGCCTTTTTCCAGAACTTCTGCATTGTGCTTAAAGTCCCCTTTATTGCGCAATTGTTCCAAAAGATTCTTTCTTTCTTTTGACCGTAATGGAAAGCTTAAGGCATATGCAACATCTTTGATTTCAGAATGCTTCCTTTCCAAATGCCTTGAGATCTTTGACTGAGCTTGTCTACAGTAGAGGCAATAATGTTTTTTGTCCCATGCACGTTTACAGTCATCCCTTTTTGTACAGGTTTTTAGGGTCACAGTTGATTTGGCATTAGTTGTTTTGTTTATCTTGTGATGTTTATTGTGTCTTTTAACATAAGTTATGGGGTTCTTTTGTTTTTTAATGGTGCACTTGCCTCTTCTCGGGTCTTCGTCTTCACTCAAACTGTCTGAACCTTCATGTTCTTCATCACTGGACAGACTCTTATATGATGATGCACCTTTGGCAGGGCTCTTCACGGATTCTTCACTGCATGATGATGCACTCTTGTCATTTGGGTTGTAATCTGGGTCTAGCCCAGCACAGCTGGATACTTCAGAGTCACTCTCTGGGTCCTCATGACCATCTTCTGACTGCAAGTTAAAAGTATTAATCATCATGAGATGGAGTTTAACTTTATAGAGCCACTTTATCATCATAGTTTTGAAGATGGACTGAATTATTTCTGAATTACTGATACTAAATTAGGTAAATTGTAAATGTATATACCATAACAGTACATTACTAAAATGGCCATATGACATTTTAGTTTCCTTTTGCAGACATATTTCAGTTGCAAAGGCAGCTACAAACTTGCGAAATCTGTAAAATTACACTGCAGTTTAAAGGAGTAATTTTAATGACCTATGAAATCGATACTTAAGGTCAAGAATCGGATCCTCTATCGATTCCATTGTGTCACATTTTAATGTGAATTTAAACCATTCAAGTTCAAGACGACTTGCATGATATTTTATGAGCTGCGCACACATCCAAAGCGTGCGCACAGAAAGCCGCCTCTCATACTGTATGGTGAGCGATACTCAACCGAGTTCTCTTTCGTGTCTTTTTGCACTTGAACGGACGTACTAACTCTAACTCATGCTTAATTTATATTAGTTAGGCTAGTTGTTTTTGTTGTGGTATTTTTGTTAAAACCACAGGCAGAAGTTTGTCTAAGTGTTCTAGCCTGTTGTTTTTTTATTTCATGCTACAACAAAATGTTTTGCAAAAAGACATCGAAAAAATGTGAATGATATCTTTATGAAATGTATTTTTTTTTTACCTTATTGGAATCAAAACTAGGAATTCATAAGAATCGGTATCGATAAGCAGAATCGGAATTGCTAAAATTCAAAAGATACAAAAGATAAATTAGATATCTAATTTACTGCCTTGTATGCTCTTAAAGATTTAGTTCACTTCAGAATAAAAATCTCCTGATATTTTACTCTCCCCCACGTCTTGCAAGATGTTTATGTCTTTCTTCAGTCGAAAAGAAATGAAGGTTTTTGAGGAAAACACTTAAACGGTTTGAAGGTTTGTCTAGATCAGACTCTTATTCCTCGGCTGGGATCGTGTCGAGACTTTGAAGCTGCACTGAAACTCACATCTGGACCTTCAACCCTCAGACTCCATTGAAGTCACTATATGGAGAAAATCCTGGAGTCTTTTCCTCAAAAACCTTCATTTCTTTTCCACTGAAGAAAGAAAGACATGAACATCTTGGATGACGTGGAAGAGAGAAAAACTATCAGGAGATGTTAATTCTGAAGTGAACTACTTCTTTAAACTCATTTGCTGCGTCAGCTCCCCCCTTGCTTCGTCTTCTACTATCCGGAGATGGTCTCTCAGCAATCACATTTTTGGTAGCTACATTTACATAGCTATATAAATGTAAATTGTTGAACACAATTACCCTTCTATTTGGAGTTAAGTATTAATCAAAATAGCTTATATAACTGTATTAATGTGCATGGACACCATGAAACTGTAATGTTGTCTTTCAACCTACAATACAGGTACTCAAATGTGCCTTAATTAATGCTTAACTAATGCACAGATAATCTTCAGATAATGTATGACTCGTATGAAGATACACATTAGCAAATAATAGTCTGATTATTTAATTCCCACTGGATGTGCCAAGTGTACACAACAAATCACCAAACTTTAAAGGGGGAGACTAAACATAAAAAAGATAAGAAAAATGTAAATATATAGTTGAGTATAGGGATGTCAATGTCAATCTGGGCGACACAACCCCTCTAGTCATTTCAGCTCCAATGACGGCATCAACACAAGAAAGCATGGCGAAGCGGCTCTCCACGTACGGCTCTGCTTTCGTCGGCGAAAAACTTAAAGGATTAGTTCACTTTTAAATAAACTTTTGCTGATAATTTACTCACCCCCATGTCATCCAAGATGTCCATGTCTTTCTTTCTTCAGTCGAAAAGAAATTAAGGTTTTTGATGAAAACATTCTAGGATTTTTCTCCATGTAATGTAATACAGTGGCATGTATTACCAGTGGCAATCCGTGGCAAATGAACGAGTCTTTTTTCCGAGTCATTTCGTTCATTCTGTTTGTTGAATGAACGAAACGACTCGAAAAAAGATTCGTTCATTTTGATGAACGAGTTCGAACAGGAGAGACAAGACCGCGGACCAAGGAACAGAGCAAGGCATAAACTTACTTTTTTATTTATTAATTTAAAAAATATGACCGATCGTTTTTAAGATAAGACCCTTATGCATCGTCTGGTGTCGTTTAAAGTCATTTGAAGCTGCACTGAAACTGTCATTTGGACCTTGAACCCTTTGGCTGCCACTGTATTACATTACATGGAGAAAAATCCTAGAATGTTTTCATCAAAAACCTTAATTTCTTTTCGACTGAAGAAAGACAGACATGGACATCTTGGATGACATGGGGGTAAGTAAATTATGAGCAAAAGTTTTTTAAAAAGTGAACTAATCCTTTAAGAAACTATGCTAAGCCCTCAGTACCGAGCCGAGCAGTTCGGCGTGACTTTTATGAAGTGTTTCCCACACATAAACTAATTCGTGGAGGTGCGCCACAGAATCGCGGAGAGAGACCAAGTGTGTCCGAAAGCGCGCTCAACAGTGCGCGCGAGAGAGACCAAGTGTGTCCGAGAGAGACCGAGTGTGTCCGAGAGAGACCGAGTGTGTCCGAAAGCGCGCTCGCAGTGCGAGAGAAGACCGAGTGTGTCCGAGAGAGCGCTCGACAGTGCGCGGGAGAGACCGAGTGTGTCCGAAAGCGCGCTCGACAGTGCGAGAGAGCGACCGAGTGTGTCCGAGAGAGACCAAGTGTGTCCAAAAGCACGCTCGACAGTGCGAGAGAGACCTAGTGTCCGAGACAGACCGAGTGTGTCCGAAAGCGCACTCGACAGTGCGAGAGAGAGACCGAGTGTGTCCGAGAGAGCGCTCGACAGTGCGAGAGAGAGACCGAGTGTGTCCGAAAGCGCGCTCAACAGTGCGCGCGAGAGAGACCAAGTGTGTCCGAGAGCGACCGAGTGTGTCCGAGAGAGACCAAGTGTGTCCAAAAGCACGCTCGACAGTGCGAGAGAGACCTAGTGTCCGAGACAGACCGAGTGTGTCCGAAAGCGCACTCGACAGACCGAGTGTGTCCGAGAGAGCGCTCGACAGTGCGCGGGAGAGACCGAGTGTGTCCGAAAGCGCGCTCAACAGTGCGCGCGGAGAGAGACCAAGTGTGTCCGAGAGAGACCGAGTGTGTCCGAAAGCGCGCTCGACAGTGCGAGAGAGAGACCGAGTGTGTCCGAGAGAGCGCACGACAGTGCACGGGAGAGACCGAGTGTGTCCGAAAGCGCGCTCGACAGTGCGAGAGAGCGACCGAGTGTGTCCGAGAGAGACCAAGTGTGTCTGAAAGCGCGCTCAACAGTGCGCGCGGAAGACACCGAGTGTGTCCGAGAGAGACCGAGTGTGTCCGAAAGCGCGCTCAACAGTGCGAGAGAGAGACCGAGTGTGTCCGAGAGAGCGCTCGACAGTGCGCGGGAGAGACCGAGTGTGTCCGAAAGCGCGCTCAACAGTGCGAGAGAGAGACCGAGTGTGTCCGAGAGAGCGCTCGACAGTGCGCGGGAGAGACCGAGTGTGTCCGAGAGAGCGCTCGACAGTGCGCGGGAGAGACCGAGTGTGTCCGAAAGCGCGCTCAACAGTGCGCGCGAGAGAGACCAAGTGTGTCCAAGAGAGACCGAGTGTGTCCGAAAGAGCGCTCGACAGTGCGCGCGAGAGAGACCGAGTGTGTCCGAGAGAGCGCTCGACAGTGCGTGCAAGAGAGAGACCGAGTGTGACCGAGAGAGCGCTCGACAGTGCGCGAGAGAGACCGAGTGTGACCGAGAGAGCGCTCGACAGTGCGCGCGAGAGACTGAGTGTGTCCGAGAGAGTGCTCGACAGTGCGCGCGAGAGACTGAGTGTGTCCGAGAGAGTGCTTGACAGTGCGCGCGAGAGACCGAGTGTGACCGAGAGAGACCGAGTGTGTCCGAAAGAGCGCTCGACAGTGCGCGAGAGACCGAGTGTGACCGAGAGAGTGCTCGACAGTGCGCGCGAGAGACCGAGTGTGACCGAGAGAGCGCTCGACAGTGCGTGCGAGAGAGACCGAGTGTGACCGAGAGAGCGCTCGACAGTGCGTGCGAGAGAGACCGAGTGTGACCGAGAGAGCGCTCGACAGTGCGCGCGAGAGAGACCGAGTGTGACCGAGAGAGCGCTCGACAGTGCGTGCGAGAGAGACCGAGTGTGACCGAGAGAGCGCTCGACAGTGCGCGCGAGAGAGACCGAGTGTGACCGAGAGAGCGCTCGACAGTGCGCGCGAGAGACCGAGTGTGACCGAGAGAGACCGAGTGTGACCGAGAGAGCGCTCGACAGTGCGCGCGAGAGAGACCGAGTGTGACCGAGAGAGCGCCCGACAGTGCGCGCGAGAGACGGAGTGTGACCGAGAGAGCGCTCGACAGTGCGAGAGAGAGAGACCGAGTGTGACCGAGAGAGCGCTCGACAGTGCGTGCGAGAGAGACCGAGTGTGTCCGAGAGAGCGCTCGACAGTGCGAGAGAGAGAGACCGAGTGTGACCGAGAGAGCGGAGAAATGTGTTTCAAATGAGGCTGATGGCAGCAAAACAAAATACTACTAAGGTAAGTAAGTAGTTTAAAAACAGGTGCTACAGCGGTGGCTATTTACTGGTTAGTTACTGGCTACTTAAATCTAGCGGGTTGAGGCCTCGTGTCGCAAATAAAATGACTCACGATTCTGTCTGACCAATCAGTGATCTGCAGTGTTTTCACATCACATTTTTAGTATCGGTACGGTTGGAACCTCAAAAGAGGTGGTACCATTTAAAGCAAGCCGAAGCGAGTCGTACCATACCGTTCCATGCAGTGGAAAAGCGCCACAAAGTGAACCGTACCGAAGCGAGCCGTACCGTACTATGCAGTGGAAAAGCACCATAAGATACAGCCTATTCATTTTGTTGTATTAATTAGGCTAGACTCTTTATTAGTTGCTGGTGTGGTAATCATTAATTAATGGTTTATTTCTTCAAGTATCTGTGCATTTGTTAAGCATTCATTTAATTAATTATTGGATCGGTATAGTTAAGTGTTACTCAACTTTCTACCATCTCTACTGTAGCCTACATGTACTGTACTGTAGCTGGCCTAACAGCCATGAGTAGTGAGTAGTCAAAAGATTGTGTATGCACATACCTGTGTTGACTTCCTTCCCTCAATTGCTGGACACCAGCAGGACACTTGTGTGGACACACAAATTGAAAAATGTTATATTAATTTCAACAAAATAATTCCAGTCACAGGCTACAATAAGCAGTGGTCTATACAGCACTACTAGACGGTAATGTTTTAGCATTCAGTTTTATGACAATAAAGACCTTAAGTATAGTGATATACTACATAAAAAATTGCAAACATGTATAACTTAATCTGTATAATTGACAACGTACCAATCATTTGGTCATAGAGAAGCTGATTCAAAGATAAAGGCCCTCCGACTTCTGCTGTTCAAGTTCACTCGTCATTAGTAATCATGTAGTTTATTACGTTTTCTACTCGATTTTAATTTGTTCTTAAAACTTACTATAGGCTATTTATATGTAAATTATTACATTATATACATGAATTAGCCACCAGCGTGATGTCTCCCGCCCCCTCCCCCATTCCGAACTTGCACGCGTTTAAACTAGAGGACGAGGCCTGAGATAGACCTGCACTCAGCCTCCCCTCCCCCATCCCGAACACGAACCTGAGATCGTCGACCTGCACTCAGCCTCCCCTCCCCCATCCCGAACACGAACTTGCACGCGCTAGACGGCTACAGACTAGAGGACGAGGCCTGAGATAGACCTGCACTCAGCCTCCCCTCCCCCACCCCAATCACGACAGTTCCGAAGAAAAGAAATGTCAGGAATCATAAAATCATTCCTGCGCTGTAAATGTTTATGAGAATATATATATTAATATGCGCATTTCGGCAAACTGTGCATATAGCGCGATCTCTAACAAATAACCCCCCCACCCACACACCCACACCCACCCACCCAATCACGACAGTTAAAAAAAATAATAGAAATCTTAAAGATCATAACATCTTACCTGCACTGTAAAGCTTGCGCATCGATTGTGATGAGATCGTAGTCGCTCCATTCTTCTCTTGAACCGGGCCAGGTCACTGCTGCTGCTCTCATCCATCATCACTCTTTACCAGAAGCACCTCGAGCGAAAGTGCAGGTGGCGGGCAAGGGGCGTGGCCATCAATTAAGAACGATAGTTTTGGTCGCTGAAAGCAGCTCAGAGTTGTTGGTGTGGGGGGTTTAGGGTTTTATTTAAGGCAGCTCAAATAAGTGTTCCTCAAAGACAATATTCCCCAGTATTACATTTAATATTAATAATTAAATAATTAAATTAATTAAATAGTAACTATATTAAATTGACATTTATTACTGCAGTTATCCGTAAATTAATTAACAAACCAAAATTCCTCTCTCTTAAAAGTAGAATTTAACAATGCACCTACATTTTAACTGTATGTACATCCATAGTGAAGTACTAGTGAAGATATTTTCTTTAGTAAAAGTTCCACAGTGTAATAAAACTATGTTATAAGGCCTGCATTTACATTTTAACTTAAGTAAAAATACAAAAGTATAAGCAGAAAAATATACTTTGAACCAAAAGTATATTCATTATGCCCAATTCAGAATAATTAAACTACTGGATTGATGCATTAATTAAAATAATTTTTAAATCCCAGATTGTAAAGGTGGAGCTAATTTGAATTATGCTATATTGCTATACTATTACTTTCTGTCACTAATGTTTATATTATGTAAATATTTTGTATCCATGATAAACATTTGTATCCATAATAGTACACTTACCATGAATAAAACATGGTCCGTGGTGAGGATGCTAAGGTTCATTGCATGGGCTCACTGGGTTACTAGTTTGTAGGCTAATATAAAGCTAACTAAAATACAAAGCAATATAGATGTACACTTAGCCGTTACAGCTACTGTGTAAGCACAGAGACTCTTATAAGATCCAACTAATCACTCATGTGAGTGACTAAAAGATAGAAATGGGACCCACAGCTTTCATTGCACAGGGTAGGCTTGAACATACAGGACACTATGAGACTATAGACAAACCATGATCTTTCCCTAAACTTTACCAAGTAGTTTGTGTGCCTAAATCTAACCAATTATTTATTTATGCATAAACCTAACCTAAGTAAACCTAACCAAAGTAGGGCATTGACAGTAATTTTTCAGGCAAACTGCACTGATATATTAGTTAGAAAAATGTTAATTTGATTGTGAAGACTGCCAGAAAAGGGGGTTTAATCAAAGTACATCAATCATTAAAAGTTAAAATGTCATCATGGACCATGTATTTAGCCCCCATGTAATAAATTACACATGGACAAAAGGACTAACCCTAACCCAAAAAGACTAACCCTAACCTAACCCAAAAGGACTAACCTTTACCTAACCCAAAAGGACTAACCCTAACCCAAAAGGACTAACCTTAACCCAAAAGGACTAACCTTAACCTAACCCAAAATGACTAACCCTAACCCAAAATGACTAACCCTAACACAAAGGGACTAACCCTAACCCAAAAGGACTAACCTTAACCCAAAAGGACTAACCTTAACCTAACCCAAAATGACTAACCCTAACCCAAAATGACTAACCCTAACCCAAAAGGACTAACCTTAACCCAAAAGGACTAACCTTAACCCAAAAGGACTAACCTTAACCTAACCCAAAATGACTAACCCTAACCCAAAATGACTAACCCTAACACAAAGGGACTAACCCTAACCCAAAAGGACTAACCTTAACCCAAAAGGACTAACCTTAACCTAACCCAAAATGACTAACCCTAACCCAAAATGACTAACCCTAACACAAAGGGACTAACCCTAACCCAAAAGGACTAACCTTAACCCAAAAGGACTAACCTTAACCTAACCCAAAATGACTAACCCTAACCCAAAATGACTAACCCTAACCCAAAAGGACTAACCCTAACCCAAAAGGACTAACCTTAACCTAACCCAAAATGACTAACCCTAACCCAAAATGACTAACCCTAACCCAAAAGGACTAACCCTAACCCAAAAGGACTAACCTTAACCTAACCCAAAATGACTAACCCTAACCCAAAATGACTAACCCTAACACAAAGGGACTAACCCTAACCCTAACCCTAATTTGACTTGGTTCAGTATGGGCATGAGACACAGAAGCGTATGTGAGTGATTCTTGCATACCAGCTAGAAAAAACGTTCCCCTCATTCTAGAGACGCATTCTTAATATGACACTCAGGAGACCCCAGAGACAATCACCATTTAAAGTTAAAAGCTGGTCAGATCATTCTAGAACAATACAGGTAATCTGAAAAACTTAAAGTTCCCCTGTAGTCAATAATTGTATCCCTTAAAGGGATAGTTCACCCAAAAATGAAAATTACCCCATGATTTAATCACTCTAATCACTCTTAGTTATATTAATTATGTTTTTTATTTAACTGTTTAAGTGTTTTACTTTGTAACGTGTTAAATATGAATATTTTTCTTGCACAAACTCGTCGCTTTGTTCAGAAGGCCTTTATTAACCTTTATTAAGAAGCACTTTTATGATGGACTGATGCACTTTTATGGACTTCAAGACAGAAACAGCCATTCACTGCCATTATAAAGCTTGGAAGAGCCAGGACATTTATTAATATGACTCAGATTGTATTCGTCTGAAAGAAGTCATCATGGGGTAATTTACATTTTTGGTTGAACTATCCCTTTGAAACTCATCTTTGATCACCAAAATAACATATTTAAAAGTTTTTTCCTGTGAAATAAATTTCTTAATGTCTTAAAATATCTTGAATGTAACTCTACACCCTTGCCTCGTTTAGTATACGCAGTGCTATGAATACGCAAATTAGCCCCGTCTCCACTCATTCACACGAGCTCAGAGATCCACTTGCTCAACTTTACTGTAGTAAACGCTGCACAATTGTATCGCTCTTTAAAACATAAAGATTAATCTTTAATATGATTAGCCTTTTGACTAAACAGCCAATAATATGTTGCTAATGTTACACAAACCATGTTCCCATTTGTCATCTCAGAGTCAGACAGCTCCCTTCTAACAATCAGCATCATTAGAAACGCTTTGAACATCTCAGAACATCAGTGGAGAAAGGCATATAGTTCATCATAATATACAGCATATACATAACTCGTATCCTATATTGTCAAATGTTCCTGATTTTTAATATCAACAGAAAAATATACTGGATAACCTGGCTTCTCTTGAGACTCTGCTGCTTCAGATAATAGTTAAAGATATGCTAAAGCCCCCCTTGTGACACGAAGGTCGTTTGTGACGTCAGAAACGCCAGCGATTTCAAACCGTGTTTTTGAGACTGCAGTTTTAAGGAGAAAATACTCAGCAATGCTGTTGACTTATGAATTTACACATGGTTTGTCTTAAAGCATATTAAAAACACCACATAGACACATTATGAACAACATTAAAAGCTGGATTTACACCACAGGGAGACTTTAATAGTGAGTCGGGTAATAACAGAGTCAGGGTGCTGTTGCTTCATGACTATATCCTGATCAGCTAGCTGTTGCAGTGCTGTGCTCACACAGGCTTGAGACGGGGAGTAAACATTCACCAGCATGAACAAGGAAAACTCTTGCAGTTTACTCTGCAGAAAACTCTTCCTCTAAAAAGTCCTGCAGTTAATGAAGAGGGCTTCTAACTTAGAACTGCACATCTTTTCCAAAATTGTATACCTGTGCACCAAACTTTGCTAAACATTATTCAGTTTGTTTTGTTGGCAAGGAAACGTATATTCACCTGGTGAATATTCAGCAATAAAGCCTGTCTGTGTAAAAAGTGTGTAAAAATGTCCTGTTTGTAAATGTTGGGGTCCTATAAAGCCCTTTTCAAAACATATAAAATAAGTCGCTGATTTCCCCTGAGTGTGTATGTGAAGTTTTAGCTCAAAATGCCCCACAGATATTTTTATAGCATGTTAAAAAGATAGCATTTGTTGTAGTTCTTAAAAAGGAATTTCTTTAAAAACAAATATCTCCATTTGCTTTGAACTTTGTAAATTTGAAGATGTTGTTTATGCTCAAACATTACACACTAACTACAAGTAAAAAAGAAAAAAGAAATCATACTGAACCACCTCTTTAATAATCAAAAAACAGCAAAAGACCGACAGATATGTCCAGCAAGTTTACCCTGGTAAAAGTTATTGGACAAAAGTGACTAAAGATAGGACCAACAATAAAAACTGAGGAGCTCCAAACCAATGTACCCATCTGTGACATCATGTTTGCCAAATTATCATGCCTTAAGTCAAAACAAGTCATAGTGCTCGTTTAAATAGGGAGCAGCTGAGGTAATGAAACATTATCTGGAATTAATTATAACAAACATAGATCTGAATTGTATTACTATAGTCTTGTATGACAATTTTCAGAGGTTTGTTTAAATTCAGAGCTGTTAAAACATTGATAATGTTCTGTAATCCTTGTTAATAAATCATACCTCTATGAAAACTTACCATGGATTTACTGCAGTAATATTGTAACCATCACTAGTAAACACAACTATGATAATGATTAACCACGTTTTTTTACTACATCATTACTGTAGTATCCAAGGGAACTTGGTTTTAGTAGTAACCATGAAATATTATCTCAATAATATCTATGGTTAACTCTTGTAGTTATATATGGTTTATATTTAATCATTTTTAAAGGGTATGCTCATCAAAGAAAACTGTAAATATGTTTTTGCAGAACATTATAATGTTACTGTGAAATTGACCTTTGACCTTTTGTGAAATTTAGTCAATTATCAAATAAATTCTTGAGTTATGGGCCAAAAAGTTTTTTGTGAGGTCACCTTTTGCCTTTGACCACAAATTCTAATCATTTTGTCTAGTTGGACATTTGTCCAGATTAAATGAAATTCTTTCCAATGTTCCTGATCTACCACATTTACAAGAATGGGAAGTTATAGTGATCTTAACCTTTGACCAACAAAATCTAATCACTTTATCTTTGCATCTATGTGAACATATGTGCCAAATGTGAAGAAATGCCTATAAACCGTTCCTGAGTTATTGTGTTCACAAGTTGAATTACAGCCAAAGTCATGTTTTGTGAGGTCACAGTGACCTTGACCTTTGATCTCCAAATTCTATTCAGTTCATCCTTGATTTTGAACATTTATAAGAAATCTGAAGAAATTCCCTCAAGGCGTTCCTGAGATATCGCTTTGACTATATATGCGGCGCAGTGAACATGGAAAAACAATAGGGGGCGATAGAGAGCAAACCGTGTGTGTATGCAGAGGGTCATACACACACTTTTTTTCTCATTTTTCTATCTATCTGAGGACCTCTCTGAAACATTGAGAGAAGCCTTTAAATAGCCAATGGAGGCCATTGCAGTGAAAACAAAGTGAGGACCGGCCTAAATGTCCTCACTTTGCAAAAAGGTCCTCACTCCAAAGGTTAAAAACTCACACTGGTCCTCACAAAGATAGCCATGCAAACACACACACACACACACACACACACACACACACACACACACACACACACACACACACACACACTTATATTTTAAACTGTTGTGACCTGTGCATCTACAGTTTAAAATAATTGCACAAAAAAGCTAATATGAAATATTGTTACTGAAAGTTCTATATAGCATATTTAAAATTATTTAGCCTATTTATTTTTCCAACAAATGTTACAAGTCCAAAAAAGTCCATACTGTCATGTTGCTCTTCGGTCACTTTTGACCAAACAATTTTCTGTTTTAATTAAAAATCACAATTATACATAAATGAACTGGTAGGGCAACATGAGTGTAACATACTTTTCAATTAGAGTTTTTTACTGTAACCTTTTTGGCTTTTGGAATTGGACTACTGTATTTTTACACTATGTGGAAGTGCTGAATATACAGACATTCATTACGTACTATACAATATTCAGTACAATACTATACTTGGGAGTGCATACAGTGTACGATTTATTCACCTTACTAATGTCAGTAGCAATTACTATAGCCTACTTTTTTTTTACATAACACTGCAAAATTGATTTGCAATACTTTATAAGTATAAGTATTGAATATACTTTACTTTGTAATTAAGGTTCGTTGATTTGCATGTCTGCCACATATAAATAATGAGGCAAAACGAAATGATTGATAATTTTCATAAAATCATCTGTAACACGTTCCTACATGTGCTTACGTGTTGTTAACGCGTTCCCATGGCGACCGGTCGGCAGTGCGAGTAACCGATCGTCTTCCCAACGTGTTGTTAACGTGTGAAGACACGTTGTAACACGTTTGTGTTTTTCTTACCTTAGTTTAACTTCTTATGCTTCTATTGTATCCTCTAACTAGTCCACATTTGATTATTGGCTGATTTAGAAAGTTATGTGCTGTGTATTATTAAAGTTAAATATAGCAGCAGATGCTATTAGGCTAACAAACTGAGCATTGACGGCTAATTCGGAAAAGCACGAGATATTCCACATAATTGTTCTCTATCTCCCATTAAAACGGAAGTTTTGGGAACAGACAATGTCTCATATTCACATTCAAATGCAGCGAAAACGGCAGCCCGATCTGCTTTTGGATGCATTTAAAAAGTCCATATCCTATAAAATATACTGACCATTTATATCAGACAAATTGATTTTACAAACGTAACAATTGTGGTCTCAGATAAACATGTTTATTCCTACTCTATAGAGGTTAAGATATGTCTGAATCTCAGGAAGATATTTTTGATCAAGTAGATACATCTCTGTAAATGCAAATAAAATTGATGTTCTTTATTTCATGCAAGACCTTACACCAAAATCAACGTGTCTTCTATGGAAACTGAACATGTGTTTATATTGTATAACCTCAATTAAAACATCCAGAGCTGACTATGAAAAATCAGATTCGAGCGGTTGAGATAGGCAGGTCCACTGTAAAGGTTGAATTGTAATACATCAAAGTATTAACTAAAATAGGTTTATGTTGAACTATTTTAATATTGAACAAACTAATAAATACATATTTTCTGTAGTGACAACTCCCAATATTGATATTTTTGGCAGTCAAAAAAAAAAAATGCAATAATTAATGTACATTTTTCCCATTCAAAAATAATAACAAAACAATTGTTTTCTAATTTTTAAAAAAATATTTTTTCAATGAATGCAGTATTTCAGATTAATATAGAAACTAGGCCTTTTAAATTAAATTGTTTAAATCAGATAGGCGACATCTGTTGAGAGAAAATAAAATAAAACCTGTCATGTCATGGTGTTACCACTAGATGCCAGTATAGCTCTCTGGAAAGGCTTGTTAATTCTCTAGTTTTTGGACAAAATTACTTACTTTTAAACTGTGGATTTGAATATTTTTTTTATTCTCAAATAATAGGCCTACTTTTTGTCGAAGTTTATAAAAAAAATACATTTTTATTTGAAGTGTACACGTTGTTGCATTATTATTACAGTCAAACCTGAATAAAGAGAAAGCATTTTGGTACACGTAACATTCAAATTCAATAAATAAAATTTTATCACAGCTTAATCCATCTGAATCTGATCTCATTTCAACCTCTTATTTCAGTCTCCTGACTCAACGATGCTGTGTGGTAATAGCCCTACCAGTTCATTAGCGTATAATTGTGAATTTTAAAATTCCAAACAGAAAAGTTTGGTCAAAAGTGACCGAAGAGCACCATGACAGTGTTGACTTTTTTGGACTTGTAATATTTGTTGGAAAAGTAAATTCATTATTTTAATTATTCTATATAAAACTTCCAGTAACAATATTTCATATTACAGTAAAGTGTAGTAGCTTTTACATTTCTGGAATATCCTATTATTGGAGCACTAGTGCTCTTTAATAATTTAATCCTCTACAATCCACCGGTGAACCCCAAATCTCCAACACAGAAACTCTTATTCTCAACACAACATTGTTTACAAACAAACAAACAAACACAAACAATAAAGATGCATAAATAGGTCTTAAGTTCATATCATTTATTATCTATTATAAAATATTTTAAACTGTATTAACAGGTCACAACAGTTTAAAATGTAAATGTATACATTATATATATATATATATATA
Source organism: Chrosomus eos (assembly GCA_036326025.1). Lineage (NCBI taxonomy): Eukaryota > Metazoa > Chordata > Actinopteri > Cypriniformes > Leuciscidae > Chrosomus > Chrosomus eos. The sequence continues at coordinate 9,539,692 of CM070838.1, forward strand.
TATATATATATATATATATTATATATATATATATATATATATATATATATATATATACAGGGGCGCCGCCACGAATTTTGGGCCCCATGACAAAAAAATCACATTGGGCCCCCTCTACGCAGCTGTTGTCACCACATCTCTAGGACCTGTCCCATCAAAAGCTTTACATAACTCTAATCAAAGGCTTGCAACTGTCTTGCTTCTTGTAGTTCAATACTAGTACTAGCACAATATTTACTGCTGGTGATTTATAAATGCAAGTCTGCATACAGTATGCATTTCAATATTTTTTTTGCCAGACACCAATAAATAACACTAACACTACAGAACATTGACACAAATACATTAGATACTGTGTGTGTGTGTGTGTGTGTGTGTGTGTGTGTGTGTGTGTGTGTGTGTGTGTGTGTGTGTGTTGCCCTTCATGATGGAAAATAATAAAGTCTGTATAGATGTCATTTACGGCCAAAATTCAGTCTAAATGAACGGATCAAACTGGATTATTTTAATACTGTCTGTAACTTACTTGCAGGTTGAGGTAAGCTACTTATTGTTTCTAACTGCATCTACTGTAAAGACAGGAGTTTTTTTTTTATTGTCATAATGGGCAAAAATATTTTTTGTTGATGTCAAAAAAAAATTTATGGTAAAAAAGAGCAAGAGAGACAGAAAACCCCACACAGACTCCCTGGAAGGATGCTAAGTCATTAACACAATGTTGCTCACCTTCTTCACTGGGACAGGGACAGGGAGGGGTGCAGTTAGTATGGGGAGACTGGGGTGCTGCTGACCCATCTGTTGTTGTTGTTAAGTCTGCTAAAAGGGGCATGGATGATTCAATATGAATATATTGCTAAACGTTTCCCTGCACTTATTAAATGTTGATGAAATGTAGGCTAACACTAGCCTGCAGCTAGCTAGCTTATTTCACTATGGACAACAGGTTACCACTCACAGACTAAAGGCTACCCACCTTTCTTTGTGAAAAACTGGTATACAGAACGACAGCCTTTCCTCTCTCTCTTTCCTTTTCTGGAAACCAGATTTTATCTTACTATTCGACATTATGGTCTCTCTGTATTTGTAGCACGCCGGCGCCTTCGCCTTGCGATTGACTGTCTGCTAAACACCGTCACCGATGCGCGTGCTTAGGCAGGAACAAACCATTTCATGCAGATACATGGGGGTGGTCGGTCAATATGGATATTTACTTTTTAGTCAATGGGATATTTAACTTTTATTGCCAAAATAAGTCAAATCAAAGACATAATTCAATTTATTATTATTTGAACTATACTCAATGATGATGTTTTATATATAATTTAAAAAAAAAAAAAAAAAAAGTTTTTACCTATTTGCTGGGCCCCCTGTCAGTCAGGGGCCCTTGGAATTGTCCTAACTTTTCCCCCCTATACGGCGCCCCTGTATATATATATATATAAATGGATATTTTATATCCATTTTTATATATATTATTATATTATATACATTTCCAAAGATATAAATCTAATATTCATATTTATGAAAACCTTCTGGATCTGTTTTTTTTTTAATGAAAGGCTACATTTATTAATTTGGAGTTTTTTTATGGACTGTGAGAACATTGTACTTTTGGGCAATAAAATGAACAATAAAAACTAGTTAAAATGATTATATTGCTCAAATTAAGACGATTGAATGTCTGTATATAGGCTAGCCTACAGTATTTCTGCTCTTTGAAAGTAAAACACATAGCCTTACATGCACAGGATTCAGGAGAAATGTTTTAGTGTTGTTTTAGTGGTACAATATGTATATGTATTGCCTTTCATGTCCATTTATAGTCTTTACACATCAGCTTGGATACTTGCATGGCTAAAAAACTGCTAATTTCAAGACGTTGACGTCACGTCAGGTCGTCACGTGGGTCAACCCGCTCGGTCAGACGCTCAAAAGTACAACACGTTCGGATAGACGTTCGGACAGACGTTCGGTCGGTCGATCGGTCGTTCGAATGTTTGATTTTGGCACGGTTCAAGCGCCATACTGCCACGCGTGATTTGCGTGACGTCTGCGTGACGTCTGCGTCACGTCTGCGTCTTAAATTTAATAGAAATGAATAGGAGAATAAAAAAAAATTAAGACGTTGAGTGAGACGTTCACTGAGACGAGTGTATGTTGCAAAGTTATAATAAAGAGCCGTTCGGAACGCCATAGAAGCAAGCTTCGGAGCGTCGGTGTCAGACGTAACATCACTACCTCCAAGATCGTCGGGCTCTCTCTTATCCTCGTTACCAGCAGTCGCCTGTTGTTTTGGTTTTGCTTTTGCTTGTTTGGTTTTATTTTAACACTTCAACACTTTACACCACGATCACTCATCCACACTTACACAACTGAGGTTGCTGACTAACCCATCTCAACATTCAGGTATTGTTTGATTATTTTACGTTACAATAGGCCTAAACCTTGTTAAATCTATCGCTGAGTCCTTTCCCAGTTTTTGTCATGGCCTTTTGAGCTCGGTCATGACACTTAAAAGAATGGTATTCAGAAAACAACAAGACTGAAAAAGTAGCCACGGCACGTATAATAAAAATAGCATATAAAACTATTATTGTGCCCTTTATTAAACAAAGTTTAGCCTATTTTAAACGCCAAGCCTAAACGAATTTATTTGAATCGAAACTGAAACTTTACCGACGTTGGTTTTGTGCATCTCTCATTCGGTCCAAAGTTTCCATATTTGTAATGTAACATTTGGATGCTAACTATTAATGTAAAGAAGGCTTTGTACTTCAGTCGAGTCCCAATATACACGTATGCTAAATCAGCACTTTTCACAGCAAGGGAGATGAGTTTGGAATAACAGCAAGTAGGCAGTGACTGACAGCTGCCTTTATTGTGTAAGCCTACTACACAACAGACCAATTAAATTAAGCAGAATAACTTTGTATATGTTTGGTTGACTGTTTTATCTAAATAATGAACAGGCGATGTCAAGTTAGCAATGCCAGAAGTGAACTCATAATATGTTGTGTGAGCGAGCGATGCGCCGACGCCCTCACTTGAATTTATTGCTCAGCAGGGGAAATAACTTACTCTGTTGTTTAATACTCTGTCACTCGAAACAGTAACATTTATATATATATATATATATATATATATATATATATATATATATATATATATATATATATATATATATATATATATATATATATTAGTGCTGGGCAACGATTAAAATTTTTAATCGCGATTAATCGCATGATTTCTTGTGATTAATCGCGATTAATCGCATTGTTACGCGCAAATTTGAATAAGTAAAAAAAAAAGTAATGTATTGCACACTTTTGATTTAAATGTACTGCTATATACACAAAAGTGCAATAACATGTGGTTTGCAAAAACTTTAAACAAATAAGGTGCTTTATACCAGCAGTATTCTGTTTACACAGTATCAATAAAATATTTATTGTAAATCTCTCAACTTAAACATTAATGTAATCAAATCAAATATTAAAACAAAGCTATTTGGCACTGGGCATTACCTTATATCTAGTTAAAACGAGTCCAGTTTTCTTAGTTTTTTTCCTGAACAGGTATCAACAGGTATCTTATCAGGGAGCAGCAGAAACAGTATATGTAGTCAGAGGTCATGACCACTTCTACAGATATAAGTCGACCACCGTTACTTCTCTGATAGTAGCTTGTTTGGTCATGCCATGGTTTCCCACGTACACTAAGATAACATTAAACAGAGGTAAAGCCCAATATACTTCTGCGTCGAACTTACGCCGTAGGCTGTGTGTAGCGCGCGTACCCTGACGTGCACCTCTCCAAAAAGCTCTGTGATTGCTAGAACCGCTCCCCGGGTGTCATGCTCCCGTAATTGCGCGTCAACGCGGACAACGACGCTGAAGTATAAATGAAAACCAACGTAGAGGCTCCGGCGTAGGTCCGACGCAGAAGTATAAATCAGCTTTTAGAGGGGGGTTGAAGTGGTCGAGCACAAGGTGCAGCGAAAAGCGGGTGCGTTCCTGTGAAACTGTTGCGGTCAAGCTCGCCTCACGCACGCGCCCGTGCCCGCCCGTTGCCGACGTTGAATTGTCTATAATTTTTGTATACGACGCGCAGCACAAATCATTGGAAGAGAGACTGATCCTCGGTTCGCTGTTTGTGAGTTGCCAGAATCTAAATACCGGTAGTTATCAGGACATCAACAGAAGGGAATTCACATGGCAGAGCATCCCCACTAAACTAAACGCAGGCCTATCAGGTAAAGTTGTGTATAATTTTAATTTAAGTTAAAAAGGCTACAGCTGCGTAGTGCACAGAAGCCGTTGGTTAACGTTACTATCCACGCCTGTCATTCACTCGCGGAGCGCTGTCTCCCTGTCTGTTCACCTGAGAGAACCTGCCAAAGCCTCTCTCCACTGCTTGTTTGGGTGGGTTATTTGCTGGCTGACCAACATCCCACCCCTCCTGTGATCCATGGTTTGATTGTAGGCCTGTGTGTAGTATTCAGAGCCAGTTTGCAACGGACTTTAAAAAAAAAAAAAACTGCGTTAACGTGCGTTAAAAAAATTGTCGGCATTAATTCATAAATGCGTTAACGCGATAATAACGCGTTAACTTGCCCAGCCCTAATATATATATATATATATATATATATATATATATATATATATATATATATATATATATATATATATATATATATATATATTTTTTGTGTACATTCAAAATGACTACAAATTGTCATGCCTTTGAAAAATAAAGAAAACAACATGATGCGATGCTTTAGCGCCTCTCCGTCTCCTTGAACATCTACAGCGAATAGCCTTCTTGTCTACATAATTCAATATTTAGATTATTTGAAGTAAAATACATTATATATAGGCCTATATAGGCATTATATATATGTCCTTTAGATCTGTTAAAATAAAATCTTTGTTTCCCTCTATCTCCTCTAGAAGGACATTAATTTTATCTTTTTGAAAGGTATCTTCTCTTGTTTTTTGTTTTTGTTCAGCATTTTGTCAGCCTGTATAGGTGTTTTATATCCATATAGACTTGTCTTGATTTCTAATACACAACAAATGACGATTATTAGGTTAAACGTTCAGAATAAGATTCCATATAAGGCTATATTTCAGCACTTCGCGAATGGACAGCGACGCGTTCTCGCGCGTTCATGTTAAGTGCATTTTTGGGAAACGCGCGTGGAATTGCGGCGAGCGTTCGTAACCTTGCACGTAGAGAGCGCTCTTAAGAGCTAAGCTACATCGTTATCGGGAAACCCCTGGTTGTTTGATGAGAAAAAGATGAAATAGAGTTGCAATAAACGCGTTAAGAATCCGCACATCAGCTGCAGCAGCGGAGGACTCTTATTCTGCAGTGCGGAACTGAGGAAGCACTGATGACAAATCAGAGGAAAGGGGCGTTTCATTCCCGCCCATGTGTGGAAATCGAATATTCCAGCTGTTTATTGATTTTACTACCCCAGAAAGAAAAACTAAAAATCAAGCTAAAATCTTGTTTTTTCGTTTTTTGGTAAAAATGAAAAAACTAAAAAGGAACTGTTTTCTCATTTTTCTAATTTCAATATTAAATTAAAAATCGACTGAACGAATGATACACGGATTCTCTCTGCTTATGTAATCCGTATGAAATCTGCATTTCTCTCTGGCACGTTATTGAAGATCGCGAGTCAGCATCGTCAACTTCATCTTTGCAGCCGACACACTGACACAGAAAAACCTTGTTTATTAATAAACTATTAAAATCTCTTCTTGCTATATTTGACATATTCATAATCATTACTTTTGCCGGTTCTTTGTGGCAGCTTTAAGATACTTTATTGGGAGCACCAGCCTTGTTACATGAATGCGTCACCACTGCATCAGCACCGAAAACATGATTTAAAAAAAAAAAAAAAAAAATCTAAAATAAAAAATCATGATACAAACCGAATTGTAGGTTTGGTCTATCGTTACAGCCTTAGTAAGATGAGAAAGCAGGAGTTTAGTCTTTTGTCATGGTTGTAAAAAAAAACAATGGCTATCTGAACATCTTTGCCAAGCGCAAACCAGTCTATGTAATCAATAAATGCCTTTTTTCACAATAATTTTGGAGGGTCATAGAAAAATTTATTACTGGCGAAGGGAGGGTCAAGTCTTTTTTGACTACAGATCTCAAAACTCCTCCGGTGGCCCCTGAAATAAATAACGAACAGTCCCTTATAACATTCTTCCTCATATGAAATGCAAGATTATCTAAACAACTTTTATCACAAATACTTTGATACAATTTCAGGTAAGACATTGTAAATCTATTGTGATTCATTTAAACGTACAAATAAAAACAAGGTTTCATTTGTGCACATTTCAACAGTGAACAAAGTAACAAACATTTGAAGACTATAATTTAAAAAACAAAAAGTCATTTGCAAATGTGCACGCATTTGTGTGGAAAATGTGCTGTAATGCTTTTCCTGACAATATCCCAAAGTTTCAACTCAATCCAGCACCTGCATGCTGAGTATTTGTGAAGAGTGCTCGTGTCTTAGGCTGTTTACACCTGCTATTAAGATGCGTTTTGGTCGATCGGATCACAAGTAGACGAGGGAGACACATTCCAGTTTACACCTGGTGTTTTAATCCGTCTCTTCTGTCCACTTTCAACCACTTCTGTCCTGATTTCTTCGAGGGCAGGGTCTATGAGTGGATAAATGTGTGGCTTTTTTCAGATCTTTCGATATAATGGACAAAATAAGCTCACACAATTTACATATAAACACATGAGCACATGGAGATCATCAGCTTTAGTTTCTGCTCTGACAGATGCAAGACCAGCCGAACGCTGTGAGTGTGTGTTAGAAATCAGGAATGATGAGAGAACATTGTGCTCGGTACGTTTTTCATCTTCAAACCAAACTTGTGTCTTTAGCCGACAAAGTTTAAATCCCGTCTGGCTAGAGCTTTTCCAATAATTAGGGATGCACCGAAATGAAAATTCTTGGCCGAAACCGAAAACCGAAAAAAGAGGAAACCAAGGCCGAAAACCGAAAACCGAAACACCGAAAGAAATTATGCCAATTATTAGTAGGCCTACCATTGCATTTATGGCTATGACTGTGTACTAACTTTACTAAAATCAAGGCATTACAATTGCATAAATTAATATTAAAGTTTCAAAGAATAAATCAATTACAAAGTATCCAAATATTTATTTAGCAAATTGCAAAAATGCACAGTATAAAATAAAATTCAAACTAAAATGGTGACTTGACCCCACTGATGTGTACATTAAATAATAATGTACAGGCCTACTGGCCTGCAGAAAGGTTTGAAAATTAAATGTTCTCTCAAAGTGCATTTAGGTTCGACACACGTTGATTTTTCTATTTTTTTTTTTTTTACTAAGCCTATTTAAAATCGTATTTGATTGCAGAGCGCCGTAGCGCTCTCTCTCTCTCTCTCTGTGTACCTCTCGCGCGCGCTCTCTCTGTGTACCTCTCGCGCGCTCTCTCCTCTCTCTCTCTCTCTGTACCTCTCTCTCTCGCTCTCTGTTACACCTCTCGCACGTGCGCTCTCTCTCTCTCCGTACCTCTTGCGCGCGCTCTTTCTCTCTGTACCTCTCTCTCTCGCTCTCTGTACCTCTCGAACACGCGCTCTCTCTCTCTCTCTCGCGCACTCTCTCTCTCCGTACCTCTTTCGCGCGCTCTCTCTCTCTCTCTGTACCTCTCTCTCTCGCTCTCTGTACCTCTCGCACACGCGCTCTCTCTCTCTCTCGCGCGCTCTCTCTCTCTCTCTCTCTGGGCCGTGTTCCTCTCATATTCAGCGTAGCGATCGGAATGTTTGGATTTCAGGTGATAAATTAAACCCGACGTCATCACAACATTTCGGCCCTTCTGTTTCGGTAATAAAAGTCTTTTGGCCGAAAACCGAAAATGCTTTTTTGGGCGATTTTCGGCCGAAAATTGTCGGTGGGCAGTGTTCCCCATTAGAGGCCCAGTCGGATTAGGAGATGTCCCATGGGCAGTGTTCTCCATTAGAGGCTCAGTCTGATTAGGAGACGTCCCATGGGCAGCGTTCCCCATTAGAGGCTCAGTCTGATTAGGAGACGTCCCATGGGCAGTGTTCCCCATTAGAGGCTCAGTCTGATTAGGAGACGTCCCATGGGCAGCGTTCCCCATTAGAGGCTCAGTCTGATTAGGAGATGTCCCATGGAAAGCGTTCCCCATTAGATGCTCAGTCTGATTAGGAGACGTCCCATGGGCAGCGTTCCCCATTAGAGGCTCAGTCTGATTAGGAGACGTCCCATTGACAGCGTTCCCCATTAGAGGCTCAGTCTGATTAGGAGACGTCCCATGGGCAGTGTTCCCCATTAGAGGCTCAGTCTGATTAGGAGACGTCCCATGGGCAGCGTTCCCCATTAGAGGCTCAGTCTGATTAGGAGATGTCTGATTAGGGGATGTCCCATTGGCAGCGTTCCCCATTAGAGGCTCAGTCTGATTAGGAGACGTCCCATTGGCAGTGTTCCCCATTAGAGGCTCAGTCTGATTAGGAGACGTCCCATGGGCAGCGTTCCCCATTAGAGGCTCAGTCTGATTAGGAGATGTCTGATTAGGGGATGTCCCATTGGCAGCGTTCCCCATTAGAGGCTCAGTCTGATTAGGAGACGTCCCATTGGCACCGTTCCCCATTAGAGGCTCAGTCTGATTAGGAGATGTCCCATGGGCAGTGTTCCCCATTAGAGGCTCAGTCTGATTAGGAGACGTCCCATGGGCAGTGTTCCCATTAGAGGCTCAGTCTGATTAGGAGATGTCCCATTGGCAGCGTTCCCCATTAGAGGCTCAGTCTGATTAGGAGACGTCCCATGGGCAGCGTTCCCCATTAGAGGCTCAGTCTGATTAGGAGACGTCCCATGGGCAGTGTTCCCCATTAGAGGCTCAGTCTGATTAGGAGACGTCCCATGGGCTGTGTTCTCCATTAGAGGCTCAGTCTGATTAGGAGACGTCCCATGGGCAGCGTTCCCCATTAGAGGCTCAGTCTGATTAGGAGACGTCCCATGGGCAGCGTTCCCCATTAGAGGCTCAGTCTGATTAGGAGACGTCCCATGGGCAGTGTTCCCCATTAGAGGCTCAGTCTGATTAGGAGACGTCCCATGGGCTGTGTTCTCCATTAGAGGCTCAGTCTGATTAGGTGACGTCCCATGGGCAGTGTTCCCCATTAGAGGCTCAGTCTGATTAGGAGATGTCCCATTGGCAGCGTTCCCCATTAGAGGCTCAGTCTGATTAGGAGACGTCCCATGGGCAGCGTTCCCCATTAGAGGCTCAGTCTGATTAGGAGACGTCCCATGGGCAGTGTTCCCCATTAGAGGCTCAGTCTGATTAGGAGACGTCCCATTGGCACCGTTCCCCATTAGAGGCTCAGTCTGATTAGGAGATGTCCCATGGGCAGTGTTCCCCATTAGAGGCTCAGTCTGATTAGGAGATGTCCCATTGGCAGCGTTCCCCATTAGAGGCTCAGTCTGATTAGGAGACGTCCCATGGGCAGCGTTCCCCATTAGAGGCTCAGTCTGATTAGGAGACGTCCCATGGGCAGTGTTCCCCATTAGAGGCTCAGTCTGATTAGGAGACGTCCAATGGGCAGTGTTCCCATTAGAGGCTCAGTCTGATTAGGAGACGTCCCATGGGCAGTGTTCCCCATTAGAGGCTCAGTCTGATTATGAGACGTCCCATGGGCAGTGTTCCCCATTAGAGGCTCAGTCTGATTAGGAGATGTCCCATTGGCAGCGTTCCCCATTAGAGGCTCAGTCTGATTAGGAGACGTCCCCTGGAAAGCGTTCCCCATTAGAGGCTCAGCCTCGTTAGGAGACGTCCCATGGGCAGCGTTCCCCATTAGAGGCTCAGTCTGATTAGGAGATGTCTGATTAGGGGATGTCCCATTGGCAGCGTTCCCCATTAGAGGCTCAGTCTGATTAGGAGACGTCCCATTGGCACCGTTCCCCATTAGAGGCTCAGTCTGATTAGGAGATGTCCCATGGGCAGTGTTCCCCATTAGAGGCTCAGTCTGATTAGGAGACGTCCCATTGGCAGCGTTCCCCATTAGAGGGTCCTTCTGTTTAGAAGTCGTCCCATTGTCAACGTTCCCCATTAGAGGCTCAGTCTGATTAGATGACGTCCCACGGGCAGCATTCGCCATTAGAGGGTCAGTCTGGTTAGGAGACGTCCCATGGGCAGCATTCCCCATTAGAGGGCTAATCTCCTGTAAGAAAATACAGATTCACAAACATAAAAAATCTAGAGACTTGGAATTGTGTTTTGATTAATTTAGGGTGGTTTTCCTGAATATATGACAATACTGTACTACAATAATACAATGTTTGAATGCCTGATGCTTTGTAATGAAATATGAAAATATTTATGAATAATTTGGGTGTTTTGTAACATGACTGACAAACAATAAAACTGCATCATGTGACTTGCATGTGATTTCAAATACTGAACTGTTGATTTTGTAGTCAAAAGTCAAACACGTTTATTTTTCTTCCTCATCTAAAATGCTTGAACTATATTGGCAAGTACTAATAAGACTTGCTTTCTAAATAAAGTGGCACTTTTTGTTTTTATATTATTTTATTTAAGAGTTGTTTTTTGCACTGCCTCAACTGTGAAGATATGCTTTGGTGGTGATGGAAACATTTATCTTACCCTGATCCTCAAGCAGTATAATTATATGTGTGTATTAATATAATTTTTTAATCAAATAAAATATATATTCATGCCACTGCTTTTCATTCTAAAGTAAAACAGTTTCTATGTACTGATTTTTAATTAAACTACATAAAACTGTTCAGATCTGTAAGTTGTGTGTGTCGGTTTGCATGCAAGTTTTCAGTGCGTTTTATTTTACCTCACTATGATGATTTGGTGGTGTACTGGTGCCTGTTGAACAATAATGACAAACTTAATTCCAATCAGAGTGAAAATACATATTTTCACATACGTTTGCACACAAACTCATTTACATCTTGTTAAATCAGCTGTATTTAATACTAACCTTCTCTTGTTGCTTGACTCGTGTGATTCTTGCGACTCTTGCGATAGTAAATCACAGCAGCAGCAAGAGCAGCAACAACAGCAACAACAACAAGCACCAGAACTACTATTCCTGCATGAGCAGCTGAATTTGGACCTAAAGCCATAATAATAAAAAGATAAACACATCAATTTTACTGATGTGATTGACCAACATTTACACTTTTCTGTTTTATTCATCTGTTGTGTGGTACTGATTTAACTGATAAATGGTGGGTTTTAGAGAAACGGGAACTAAAATGACACCAAAGCACTTTGAGCTCAACAGGAAACATCAATGCTCACAGGAAAACTGATTTTGTGGATTGTGCAGATTTATAACATTTATCATAATGTTGGTCAAAACTGTCCACAATGAAAGGCACTGTATTTAAATGCACTGACAGACTAAATGATACTCACCAGTCACAGTCACAGTAACACTGAAGCTCTTAATCCTCCTAATAGTGAAGCTGTCGCTGCTGCTGATGATCTCTAGATTATATTCTCCAGAGTCTGTGTGTGTGATGTTTGTGATGGTCAGAGATCCAGTCTGATGATCCAGCTTCAGTCTGTCTCTGAATCTCTCATTACACTGAACATCTGTACAGATCTTACTCTGATCTCCAGTGATTTCAGCAATGCCAATGTCACTAAAATACCATGTGATCAAATCATTTGTTTTTTTTATTACACCAGGATCTAAAGTGACTGATTCTCCCTCCTTCACAGACTTTCTCTTTTCATCTCGTTCAGCAGCAGAAACACCTGAAACACAAATCAACAGATGATTGGAGGTTCTATTAGCAGAAAACAACAAACTACACATTTTAAAAGTCTGTGGATTTGATTAGTCAGTGGTGTTGTGAATTCTTTACATGTTATGTTTTTTAAGTATTATCTACTGCTGGATTTTATATTTTAAAAGGGTGTATTATGTAGAATACTTAATATGTGGGAAGTAGATAGTTGGATGCTGTTAGAGCGGAAGTGATGCGTTTAAGTTGCTGTTGTGGAAATTTTAATATTGGTTGATTAATGAATATTGCTGAATACAGGAATACATTAAGGAAAATGAACATGAGTTAGGAATACAAAACGGAGAGCCTTTTTGCGTCCCTGGTGGTATATTTGTGATGTTAACCTGTTCTGTGAATGCCAGCTGAGGGTGGGGGACAGGACACAGAAGAATACAGGGGGTCATTAAAGTGACCTTTTGTCTCCTCAGAAAACAAGGAACAATTTGGTTTGTCCTAGGGGGTAGAAACCGGCCCAACTAGGGAGGGGTCTTTCGCAAAGAAGTGTATAAATGCTTTGTATTTTGTGAGATAATCGGGTTCTCCTTCCCAGAGCCAGCTGGCCTGTGGCTCTGGAAAGGGTCCTCAAATAAATAAACCTTTTCACTTTAAAACAATTTTGCCTAATGAAAGTTTGTTATACCCATTGATGCTGTTTTTATTAATCTCCAAAAAAATGCTAATACAGCTTGGTGTCAGAAGTGGGATCCTGTGCGGAACCTTCTTCTCTGGTCCTGAGCGGATTTGACGGAAAGTGCACACTCCGGACAGCAACAGGCGGACCGGTCTCATACCTCGACGGCTTGAGATAGATCTCAACAGGTTAAGAGAGAGAGAGCCAATATCCGCATTTCAGGACCAGAGGAAGAACTCCCACACGGACCAAAAGAATCCGTGGCGATTACAGAAAAAGCATCTTTGGGTAAGAAACTGCAAATTGTTTTATTGATGCTAAGAGTAAATTGATAATAATGACTGTTGAATCGGTTTCTAGTACGCATCGCGGGTAAAAGACAACTAAAATATTTTATTTTGGGGTAAAATACTTTTCTTTTGATGTAAAGTGAACGTGAACCATATTGGCTGAGTTTGTCTCTTTTGGTACGAGCAGAGATTAAGTGGTCGGAAGTAACACGTTTGAATTAATTCTTGTAAAAGTGAACGGAAGTGTCATATGCTCGTAGGCGGACGGAAGTAACGCATGTGATTAAAATAGCTGGACGGAAGAAACAGTCTTTTAATTTAGTGAACGGAAGTGTCACGACTGAAGTACTGGTTTACATAAAATCTTTGGTTGTAACTTAATTTTTTTCTAGTGAAAGTGTACGGAAGAGACACGCTCGAGTTAATTCTATGCGGACGGAAGGAACGCGTTGGAATTAATTCTTGTGAAAGTGTACGGAAGAGACACGCTGGATTGATTAAGTGCGCGGAAAGATATAATAAAACCGTATTTACAGAGCAATATTTGCTACCCTTTTATCGATTTGAGGTGAAATAATCGAGTCTGTTAGAGACGTCTAAACAGACTATAGACGCGCGTCGAAAGGAAAAATCCAAGAGAGGAAAACTCAACCAAAATGGGGTCATCTGGTTCATCTAACAGTAAATTAGACCAATTTTATACAGCAGTTTTCGGTCCAAATAAAAGACTTGCGTATGTAAAAGTCAGTGAAGCGCAACAAGTGGGTTGGAAATGTTTTTAGTAACGTGTGTGAGAATAACCAATATGCTTGTGCTTTCCAAAATGCAACTGAGTTTGTCTCGGCGCCGCCAATAGTCATTATTAAGTGACGGAGCTGAAAGCCCTTAAACTGAACTACGATCCAGACAGCATGTCCGAATCTGAAATCGAATAAAAACGAAAGGAACGGAGAGTTTATGGGTCGGAGCGAACAGTGACAACACAAGGGAAGTGAACATCTACTTTAATTACACACACACACACACACACACACACACACACACACACACACACACACACACTGATTTACTCTAACGCGTTTTTGAGCAATGTGAATGATGAAACTCTGAGCAGTGTTTTCTATATTTAAATGATTGAAAAATGCACAAAGACTAAATTTGAGCCATAGTGAGCTTATGAAAGACAGATAAAAGATTGTTTAACTGGGCAAAGATGATTTTGAAATTGGCTATAGATTAAATAACACCAGTTAGAACAGAGTTTATGATGCCTGATATAGAATGCATTGCAAGTAAAATTAGCGTGATTTAGATTGAAGAAATTTGGTTTGAAATGTTTGAATGAGGGCAGTGAGAAAACAAAACAGGTAGTAATGGCTGGCTGCGATCAACATGTGTAAATAGGCAGATAAAATGTCGAACTGCCAGAAGAAATAAAGCTTTACTACTTCATCCAGTAAATGGATGCATGACATTAGATGTCTATAATTCATATGATAATAATTGAAGTAGCAAGCAGCAATAAGGCTGCCGGTGTGAAATGGAAGAAAAATGCAGAAAGAATTAGCATTTAGGTTAGAGGAAGATAGCAGAAAGAAAGTGTGGGGGTTTTTCACAGCTAGAAACTGCAGGGCCAAAAGGCGAGAATGCAGTAAAACAAGACTGATCTATGCAGTGTTATGCAATATAATGTATACTATAACCAGATTGTGATGGATGTTATATTGTTATGGCCTGGAATAGATGTTGTTTTGTTGATGATTAATTGGTTTAGAGAAGGATGTAAAGGAAAGTGAGCAGAGATTGTTGGATTGAAGAAAGGCATGTATAAGAAAAGAAAGAATTTGTATGTAGGGAAGATATTAGGGAAATGTGAGTTTTTCCACACAGTGAGTTGTTGAATCGAAGTAAACTGAAAAGAATCAGAATGTAGGGGAAGAAGGCAGGAACACTAGACTAGTGTTGGATTGAAGAAGGAAAAGAAAGTAGTGAGAAGGAGTTGAAATATAATAGAAAAGCTATATGTAAGGAAAATGTCTGATAGAATTTTTGGAACTATTAATGAATGCCTGTTAAATCAAACGAAGTTGAAATAATATGAAGATGAGTGTCATTGAATATGAATAAACAATGATATGAGAAGTTTTATCAAGTAAAACGGGAGAAGTCTATACTTTAATGATGTTTTAATGATAAGATAATGATTGAAATAATGATAATGTTGAGTTGAATCTGCAGACTTATCATTTGATAGAAGAATAAGCTTTCAAAACCATTGTTAATGAAATATTTTTTTTTTTATACTGTATGAAGAAGTAACTGAATAGTCCTGATAAATAATAGTGAGACAAAAGTTGTAAACAGCTAAAACACTCACTTTAAAAAGATTTGCAAAGTATGTTTTTTGGAAAAGTTTGATTCTGATCGGGAAGCTAAACAATAATTTGACTGGCTCCAAACTAAGAAAGTGCCAAAAAGATACAAATTTGAAGGGAAAATTCTGTGTTGATATGGGTTAGAAAAATAGATTAATGCTACTATGATTTGAATACTGTGATTGGATCAGGTCTTTATGATCAAAGGAAGACAGATAACTGCTTATCAACTCTGTGTTACATTCCTTGAGGGGGGAATTTAGAATTTTATTCTTTTTATTCCAGTTAGACCTAGTTTACGGGAACTGAGACTACAATAGCGATTCTCTGTATTATTTTACAATTGAATTTACAACTGAGACTGTATTGCTGTTTGCTTAACACCTTGGAGCACGGGAGGACCTCTCAGTCAGGAAGGAACGCAGGGTAATTTAGTCATAAATGATGACCCCTAACCTCACAGATAGTAAGCAAACACAGTGAAACAAATGGTGAAGAGCCTTTGATCTTTTACGGGTAGGCAATTACCCTCAGGAGAAACACAGAGATTATTTAGCCACAAACAAAGAATTTTCGACCTCACAGAGCTAAGGGGAGTAGAGGGTAAGGGTAAAAGACGAATAAGGAATGAGTTGTAAATACTGTTAAAAGTATTTCTAATTGCAGATTGGTAAACTCTCAGATCATTTTATTTTTATAAAGATATAAAATACCATAAACAGAAACAGTGTTAAGGGATTAACAACTAGACGTAAAAGGGTTTAAAGCTTGTTATTGTTAAATTAGAAGTTGATATGTTGATTTTAGAAAATTAAGCTGTGATTTTGGCTGAAGCAATTTGAATATCTCAATCTTGTGTGTTGGGACTGACGCTTGTATTAAAAATACATGCAATTATGGAAAAGATGTCTTAAGTTAAGCTAGAATTAAAAGATGACAGATAAAAGTCTGAAGTTTAGAAGTTTATGAGAATGCAAGAGTACCAGGTCCTGAATAACTCAAATCTCTCTCTCATTATAATGTTAAAAATAAATCATTGCCATACAGAGGGCAATTAGTATTTGAATGTTGTAAATGTAAAACTGAATGACTTGAAAGAAGTCTTCAAAATAATGACCAGTAACTTTTTGTCTCATTGTTCAGTCTTCACCATTCAGAATCGATGGCTCTAGACTGCAGATATTGATGTACTGAATGTACAATTATGATCCAAATTGTCTAACTGTTGTTGTTGTGTTAGGACATCCCAACTGGCTGTAAGGATTCTTGAATGTGTTCTGACCCACACCAAAGAAAAGTTTGTATATCACATTGTCAAATTTTAGAAGAATCTCTTTGATAATTCTGCCCAATTGGATGAAACCAGTTGGCTGGATGTTATCCCAACGACGGGTAAGATCTTCCGATGGCCATACGGGGACAACCCAAGCCAGGGAAATGTTCCCACTGGTGCACCTGCCTCACCAGGTTGTGGAGGTGTTTTCTGTGCGAAGAGAGTGGACAAATGCTACTTGGGCCAAGGGCATTAGAGAGGTCCACTCTCAAATATACTTTAGAACGAACTCATCCTAAAAATGGCTTAATTATCATAAGAGATGAAGGAAGTGAAGTTATTTTGTCTCTTCACCATGTGGGTTGAACACATCTTGAACAAAATAATAGTCGATTGTAGAATGGGATTGGGTGTGACACATAGAGAATCTTTTCAGGCAATGGGGTGTTTCAAATGCATTAACATACAGACCGCAGCTGCTGACATTAGCTGCCTTAAGGATAAGGACTTTTCTGTTAAAATGCAGTATCAGGCTATCGGGACAGGGACATGGTGGTGGCTTGAAAATGAGAACAACTCAAAGTCTGAATAACAATGATCAAAGGTTAATGTAACGAACGTAAATTTTGTATAAATTACAGTCTAAAGATGAGAGAGAATGGTGAGTCGCAGGGATGGTATTTTGTGTTTTCTGTTTTTCATTCAGACAAAGAAGCTGAGAATCTATTGAGTAATGAATAGAAAACCAAAACAGCTGACTTTTCTAAAATCAAATGAATAATGAACAAACATGTTTTGAAACTATAGTTAAGAGGCCATAGAAAATAATTAGATGGATGTTAATGGGTTATTCTGAAGAAATATGAGCAGTTCATATTTAGATGTGTTTGATGGTTTTTGAGTTAATCTGTTCATAAAGCTTTATCTATTAGTCATTCATTTTCGTCATTTGTGACGTACAGTAGATTTGAATTACTTTCTGGATTGATAGAAACAATACAGAGAATTTTGTGATAAAAAAGTTGAAAAGTTATAGATGGCTGATAGATAAATAAACAAATTCGTAGACTTGATTATTAATCGTAGGTTTGATATTGTTTTGAAACATTAAAGTGACATATTGGCTAAGATATCGAACTATCAAGGGAGCCATTAACATTTTTGATTATTATGAACAAAGGAAAAAATTATGACTGACACTGACAAGTCTGTACAGCATGACCTGACGTGACAGAAATCCAAATTGGATTTATGCATTAAAAAAGGGGGGAGAGAACAATGGCAAAATATGTTTTGCAGGGGGAAACAATTGATGAACTTGGGCGTCGTTGTGTTAATTTTGATGCACAAATTGGATTTATGCATTAAAAAAGGGGGGAGAGAACAATGGCAAAATATGTTTTGCAGGGGGAAAAAATGCCCTAATAAGATTTTGACTGTTCAATTTGTTAGTTCTCCTTAGTGGAAAACTCTGCTATTTTCCATATAGCTGCAGTAAAGCCACGTAAAGGAGCATAGGAAGCCACATGTGACTACAATGTGCTTCACAATCGCATTAATCATAAAGATGTTTTCCTCACAACAGGATTCAGTAAAAATTTCATCTGAAATTTGCACTTTTATCATGCTTCTTAACAGAGACATTTGGGGTGGGAAGAGTTTGAGCCAGATCAAACCTCATACTCACATTCGGAAGCTGGCTCCCTGTTTGATTCAGGACTAAATTTACAACACAATTGTAATAAAACCCACTCTCTGTTTTGGGGCATGATAAATTCACACATAGCCACAAGTTGAATTGAGATCTCCACACACAATCAAATCTGCACCCACCTGATCCTGCCTCACAAAAATACATACAATTTTGTTCTATTTTTAGGGCCCAAGCCCTAAGGGCGAAGGCCCTATTGTTTTCCTAAGGATTATTAGGGCCCGAGCACCGATGGTGTGAGGACCCTCTTGGAATTGCTCTGTTTATTATTATTATTATTATTATTATTCTTCTTCTCCGCAATGAATCGCATTTTTGAGGGCCTAAACATGCACGAAAACTCACGAAAATTTGCACACGCGTCAGAACTGGCGAAAATTTACATCTGATATGCGTTTCAAAATTGGGCGGGGCAAAATGGCTCGATAGCGCCACCTATAAAGGTTCAACGGAGTGCGCCTCGCGTTACGTTTCACGTACGTGTACGAAATTCGGTACATACATGTAATGGCCCAATACCTACAAAAAAGTCTCTTGGAGCGTAGCCCTTAACACAACAGGAAGTCAGCCATTTTGAACTTCCTCTCAGATTTTTGTGCAGTTTTTGCCATTTTCAGGCCTCGTACTTTAACGAACTCCTCCTACAGTTTTAATCTGATCATCTTCAAATTTGCTGAGTGTAATCTTAAGGCCTTTGCGACGTTAAATTGCGAAGATCTTGAGTTTTCGTCGAAGGGCGTGTCCTCGGCGGCCTGACAAATTTTGATGTTTCGCCATGAAACAGGAAGTTGCTGTAACTCAGGCAAACAATGTCCAATCTGCCCCAAACTTCACACGTTTGATAAGAGTTCTGTCCTGAACACATGTGCATGCTGATATTCAGTTACAGTCATAGCGCCACCTGCTGGCAACAGGAAGTGACATGTTTAACACTGTTGTGGACTCCTGATAACATATAAAAAAGTGCCAGCAAGTGTTAAACATGCTAACAACATACTTGAAACATGCTAAAACATGCTAGCAAGCACTTAGCTAAGTGCTAAAGCATGTTATTACTGCAATTCAATAGGA
The DNA here is from genome assembly GCA_036326025.1 of Chrosomus eos. Classification (NCBI taxonomy): domain Eukaryota; kingdom Metazoa; phylum Chordata; class Actinopteri; order Cypriniformes; family Leuciscidae; genus Chrosomus; species Chrosomus eos. Next base: position 9,558,905 of record CM070838.1, read on the forward strand.
ATTTGCTGTAACTCAGGTATGGAATGTCCAATCTGCCCCAAACTTCACACGTTTGATAAGAGTTCTGTCCTGAACACATGTCCATGCACATAATCAGTTACAGTCACAGCGCCACCTGCTGGCAACCGGAAGTGACATGTTTAACACTGTTGTGGACTCCTAATAACATATAAAAAAGTGCCAGCAAGTGCTAAACATGCTATCAACATACTTGAAACATGCTAAAACATGCTAGCAAACACTTAGCTAAGTGCTAAAGCATGCTATTACTGCAATTAAATAGTAATTTGCTGTAACTCAGGCATGGAATGTCCAATCTGCCCCAAACTTCACACATGTGATAAGGGTCCTGCCCTGAACACATCTACATGAGAATATTCAGTTATAGTAATAGCGCCACCTACTGGCAACACGAAGTGACATGTTTAACACTGTGATGCAGTACTAGCAACATAGTAAATATGCCATTGAATTATAAACATGTTATAAACATGTTAAAACATGCTAGCAATTCTTAGCTAAGTGCTAAAGCATGCTAATGAAATGAAACAGGAAGTTGTTGTTACTTAAGAAGGCAATGTCCAATCTGCCCCAAACTTCACACATTTGATAAGAGTCCTGCCCTGAACACATCTACATGACAATATTCAGTTATAGTAATAGCGCCACCTACTGGCAACAGGAAGTGACATGTTTAACAGTGTGATGCAGTACTGGCAACATAGTAAATATGCCATTGAGTTATAAACATGTTATAAACATGTTAAAACATGCTAGCAATTCTTAGCTAAGTGCTAAAGCATGCTAATGAAATGAAACAGGAAGTTGTTGTTACTTAAGAAGGCAATGTCCAATCTGCCCCAAACTTCACACATTTGATAAGAGTCATGCCCTGAACACATCTACATGACAATATTCAGTTATAGTAATAGCGCCACCTACTGGCAACACGAAGTGACATGTTTAACACTGTGATGCAGTACTAGCAACATAGTAAATATGCCATTGAATTATAAACATGTTATAAACATGTTAAAACATGCTAGCAATTCTTAGCTAAGTGCTAAAGCATGCTAATGAAATGAAACAGGAAGTTGTTGTTACTTAAGAAGACAATGTCCAATCTGCCCCAAACTTCACACATTTGATAAGAGTCCTGCCCTGAACACATCTACATGACAATATTCAGTTATAGTAATAGCGCCACCTACTGGCAACAGGAAGTGACATGTTTAACAGTGTGATGCAGTACTGGCAACATAGTAAATATGCCATTGAGTTATAAACATGTTATAAACATGTTAAACATGCTAGCAATTCTTAGCTAAGTGCTAAAGCATGCTAATGCTATGAAACAGGAAGTTGTTTTTACTTAAGAAGGCAAAGTTCAATCTGCCCCAAACTTCACATGTTTGATAAGAGTTCTGTCCTGAACACATGTGCATGCTCATATTCAGTTACAGTCATAGCGCCACCTGCTGGCAACAGGAAGTGACATGTTTAACAGCATGCTATTATACCCATAATAAAGGACATTTTTGTAACTGACTTTGACATACTCCCACTATATTTATCTACTTAAATGCACATTGCCCACCGTGGTCTGTCTTCCTAAAGCCACCGGGTGGCGATGGCACGGGTGCGAGGGCCCTTTCAATGCTGCTTGCAGCTTTAATTTATTATTATTCCTCTAATTATTTTTTTACTACCTTTTGGACACTTTTGGAGGCCTTAACATGCTCAAAAACTCCTGAAACTTTGCACACATGTCAGAACCCGCGGCCATCAGGGCCGGGCTGAAGCTGGTACCCGGGCGTGGCAGGGGGGCTCGACAGCGCCCCCTGGAACGGGGTCCGAAAACATGGTCCATAAATCAAACACGCTTGCATGTAATAATATGAAACTCGGTACACATGTAGATCTCATCGTTTCATATATACTTCGCACTCTAACTTTTTACCCCAGCCCAACAGGAAGTCGGCTATTTAGGCTTGTTTGGAAAACGCATGCAATGGAATGTGAAACACTCCTCCTAGAGAATTCAAACACACGGCACGAAACTCGGTCAGCGTGAAGTCAAGACATTGAGGATGAAAGTTTGCGAGGGGATTTTTGATATCTCGAACGGTTTGGCCGTGGCGAGGAAACGAAATTATGGCGAGAAACGTGAAACAGGAAGTGTGTCATAACTACTGCATACATTAACTAATCTTGATGAAACTTCAGCAGTGTGTTCGTTGTAAGAGCCCGATCACATGGATGTGACTATTGTGAGTCAAAGTTATAGCGCCACCAACTGGCAGCAGGAAGTGTGTCACTTTCAAAATGCTTTTAAATCACCCTCTTATTTTTACCCGATTTGCTTCAAACTTCATGTGCATAATGTAGACACATGCCAGATGTAGACCTGTGAAAGGATTATTGATATCTTAGACACTGTTGCCATGGCAATGCATCAAACATTAATATTCCTTTTTTTAATCTTTTTCATGCTTTTTTATGCTTTCGGGCACTTTTGGGGTTCTTAACGTGCTCGAAAACTCTTGAAACTTTGCACACAGGACAAAACCCGCGGCCATCAGGGCCAGGCTGAAGCTGGTACCCGGGCGTGGCAGGGGGGCTCGACAGCGCCCCCTTGAACGGGTCCGACAATTTGGTCCATATATCCAACACGCTTTACCCTATTTGCTTCAAACTTGATGTGTATAATGTAGACACAAGCCAGATGTAGACCTGTGAAAGGATTGTTGATATCTTAGATGCTGTTGCCGTGACAACGCATCAAACTTTAATATTCTTTTTGGATACTTTTGAGATTCTTAGCGCACTTTTGGGGCCCTTAACATGCTCAAAAACTCTTGAAACTTTGCACACGGGTCAGAAACCGCGGCCATCAGGGCCGGCTGAAGCTGGTACCCGGGCGTGGCAGGGGGGCTCGACAGCGCCCCCTGGAACGGGGTCCGAAATATTGGTCCATAAATCAAACAGGCTTTACCCGATTTGCTTCAAACTTGATGTGTATAATGTAGACACATGCCAGATGTAGACCTGTGAAAGGATTGTTGATATCTTAGATGCTGTTGCCGTGACAACGCATCAAACTTTAATATTCTTTTTGGATACTTTTGAGATTCTTAGCACACTTTTGGGGCCCTTAACATGCTCAAAAACTCTTGAAACTTTGCACACGGGTCAGAAACCGCGGCCATCAGGGCCGGGCTGAAGCTGGTACCCGGGCGTGGCAGGGGGCTCGACAGCGCCCCCTGGAACGGGGTCCGAAAACTTGGTCCATAAATCAAACACGCTTGCATGTAATAATATGAAACTTGGTACACATATAGATCTCATCGATTCATATATCCTTTGTACTTTTACTTTTTACCCCAGCCCAACAGGAAGTCGGCTATTATGGTTTGTTTGAAAGCGTATGCCCCTGGAATTCGATATACTACTCCTAGAGAATTCAACCAATCGCCACGAAACTCAGTCAGCATGAAGTCAAGACATTGAGGATGAAAAATTGCCAGGGGATTTTTGATATCTCGAACGGTTTGGCCGTGGCGAGGAAACGAATTTATGGCGAATAATGGAAACAGGAAGTGTGTTATAACTTCTGCATACATTAACTGATCTTGATGAAACTTCAGCAGTGTGTTCGCTGTAAGAGTCCGATCACATGGATGTGACTATTGTGAGTCAAAGTTATAGCGCCACCAACTGGCAGCAGGAAGTGTGTCACTTCCTAAAGGCTTTGAAATCACCCTCTTATTTTTACCCGATTTGCTTCAAACTTCATCTGTATAATGTAAATACACTGCAGATGAAGACCTGTGAAGGGATTCTTGATATCTTTGAAACTGTTGCTGTGGCAACGCATCAAACTTTAATATTCTTGTTTGATGCTTTTGATGCTCTGAGTCAATATGGCAAGCCGTTTTAACATTTAATCATTTTAACCTAGTAGTCTCTTTTTTCATGCTACTAGTACTTATTTTTTAGATATTAGTATCTATTCCATTAAGTAATAGTACTTATTCATTAGCGACTAGTGCTTATTCTTTAGTACTAGTGCCTATTCTTTAGATAGTAGTGCTTATTCTTTAGATATTCTTTTGAATACGTATTAGTAGCTAATGAATAAGTACTGGTATCTATTTAATAGGTACTAGTATGTAATGACTTAGAACTAGTATTTATTGAATAAATACTAGTATCTATTAATAGGTGCTATTATCTAAAATGTCATTTTCTCTCTCTCTCTCTCTGAGCCAATATGGCAAGCCGTTTTAACATTTAATCATTTTAACATACTAGTCTCTATTTTCATGCTACTAGTACTTATTTTTTAGATATTAGTATCTATTCCATTAAGTACTAGTACTTATTCATTAGAGACTAATGCTTATTCTGTTTAGAATATTCAAAGTGCTTATTCAATTTGTATGCTTATTTATATTTTCAGAGCAGAAAATCAGATTTTTCTGCTTATTCAATATTGCATCTAAAATGTGACTTGACGTGTGTGTGTGTGTGTGTGTGTGTGTGTGTGTGTGTGTGTGTGTGTGTGTTTATGTGTGTGTTTATGTGTGTGTTTATGTGTGTGTGTGTGTGTGTGTGTGTGAGAGAGAGATTGTGTCTGTTACAGTGACAGTGACTGAAGAGTTTTTAAGCCTTGTCTTTTTGGATATATATATATTTTTTATAAAAAAAAATGTGCATACAACCCATGTATTTCAAATGTATTGTTTGCTTTAAATTAAATTAAGATTGTATGTTTGGTAATTGAACCTAAATAAATGTAAAATGAATGTGCTATATATCAGATCAATATATTTGTTTTCCTTCATTTTAATCAACACTAACTTTATTCTCATCTGAATTATAAATAACTTATTTCTGTATAAAATAAAAAATCCCGAATAATCCAGACCAACCAGAGCGCACTAATTCTACAACATCATCAGTGCTGAAGCGGGACTACCAGAGCCGTTCGGCAGATAGCGAGCAGATATTTTGTGTCACGTCGTGCACAATAACCCTAAAGGCACCAGGGTGGCGATGCCACCGGCTTTATATATATATATATATATATATATATATATATATATATATATATATATATATATATATATAAATAAATATAGCTGCGAGCAGCGATGAAGGGCCAAAGCCGGCGGTACCGCCACCCTGGTGCACCAGGGTTGCGGTGCCACCGGCTTGGGCCCGTAATCGCTGCTCGCAGCTATATTTATTTATATATATATATATATATATATATATATATATATATATATATTTATTTTTTTTATTTTACTTTTATTGTTTGTTTTGTTTTTCTTTGAATTTATTTTATCACTTATGTTATCGTTTGCCTCACCAAGTTACATTTCTGAAACTTATTTGATTTCTGCAATAATGTTTTGGGGACATTAATTTAATTGAATTTATGTGTTTGGTTACACTGGATGGTTTGCTGATACTTTTATAGTGATGCAATTTATTTAAATGTTTCCAGAAACAATGTAAGAGCTTGTAAGATCTTTTATTCTACAGTGACCATATTTTGAAGTACATCAATTCATATCAAACCTCTGCAATGAAGAAAGCCGTATGCTTTTGTTGGCTGTTGTGTTATGCTCTTAAATTTCAGAATCCATGCCAAGTTCATATCCAGTGAATGTCTCGGAAAGAGACAGCTCCAAGATTACTGTCTGACTCGTTTGTTCGAAGGTCAAGTGCCTGTTCTTGTGGAAGTGTGAAATGTGTGATGGACGTTTTGAATAACTCTGAACGATGTAATAGCATTTGTCGCTATTGTAACAAGCCTGGACGAAACCACTGGAGATAACATCTACACAACAGAAAGCATGCCTTTATGGACTGTGCCAATTTTGGACTTCATGCATGTTGCCACCGATACCAAGGGCGGATTTGTAGGATTGAGAATAAGCAAAGAAATTTGAAATGAGGGATTTTCTTAAATTGTTTTTATTTTTATTTTATTTCAATTATTATTTTTCAATTATTATTTTCTGTAACTTATGTCTGAAGATGACTGAGGGTCTGAACTTATGTCAGGAATGCGGGACCAGTGCGTACCCATTTAGCCCGATCTCAGGCAGAGTGAAGTATTATTTTATTTATTTATTTTATTTTTATTTTAAAATGTTGTATTATTTTCAAAATATTCTTTCCAAAATTCAAGCAGAGTGATCAGGCATACGGAAATCAGACATTGGGGATGGACGTGGGTTAATGTTGATGTGTTATTGTGATGGTATTGTTACTTAAAATTTGCTGTATTGATTTTTTTTATTATTTTGATTTGATGATCTGAATTATAAAAAAAAGGGGGAAACTGTTGTGGAAATTTTAATATTGGTTGATTAATGAATATTGCTGAATACAGGAATACATTAAGGAAAATGAACATGAGTTAGGAATACAAAACGGAGAGCCTTTTTGCGTCCCTGGTGGTATATTTGTGATGTTAACCTGGGCGAGAACTTGTAACATTATCACATTAATGTAAAGGTTTCTGTGAGATATTAACTTTTATGGCGTCATAGAACGTATTACATGGGTTATGGAAAGTGTCTACTGTGTATGTTGGTAATAATGGTGGATATCCCTTTAAGATTTTGGACGCCCTTGATTACGAGACAAGGCGCACCTAAGCTTATGTAATGGTGGTGAGAAGTGTTTTGAGGGATAGGCGCGCCAGTTTTGTGGACTGCAGCGTTACAGAGTAAAAGCTTGGTTTCATTAGGGTTTGAGAGTTTTTTGCAATCGATACGTCAAGAGATGGATTTAATGGGACAGTAAATATTTCAACCACCTGGACGGTTTACTCGGGTGCGCGATTCCAGCAAGAGGACGTGCTTGAACTCAAATCTGAGAACTGTGTGAGTTGACATTGCCCGAAGATCTACAGAGCTGGTGAGATCTGACTCATTCTTTTTTATTGGAGTAGAACACCAGAGAGTCAACGCTCTCTATATATTTTTTTTCCTTGTTGTGGATTACGTTTTTTTTGTCACGGAACCAACAGAGGATTATCTCTCGCGAAATGACTGTATCTTGGTTGGAAAGACTGTAGCGCGATCTTTGGCCAGCCTGAAAATCATTTCGGTTAAGTTTATGGACTGGGACAGAAGAGTGGGGAAAGTGTGGGGTTACACGCACGGGAAGTTTTTTTTTTTTTCATTATGTACGGCGCTCAGCGCGTCAAGCAAATGAACGGTTTGATATGTGTGTGTGTTTTTTTTTAATCTTCAGCGCCGTCTGAAGATTTGTTTTGGTACGGTGTGGGTCATTAACTCCCATGCAGTTGTGCTTGAGCATGGTTATTTGATAAAGAAAACATTAAGAATGTGGTACGATTGAAGTGTATGATTTTTCTGATTATTGATTTCATTCTAAAAAGTTCCCCTTGTGCGTTTATAGTGACACTTCTGTTGAAAACAAATAGAATTGAAAAGGCAGAGTGTTACAAACTGTTAAAAGTGTTTAGGGTGTTAAACTGTAAACTGTTAAGGCCTCATTATGCTTCTGCGTCAACTCCACGGCGTAGCTACGCCGTCACTCCTACGTGGTCGTTTTATGGTTCTGCGTCAGGTTGCGTTGCATCACGGTGCATCTGACCAATCACAGCCCTTGGGGTCTGCGTCGCCTCGACGAGTAGTTACAATTTTTTTGAGGTGCACGTCGAGCTACGGGGGAGGGGTCGGAGAGGGGTTCGCGGCGACGCAGAGGGGTCTGCGGGGGTACGCCGTCGATTCGATGCATGTATGATTAACACTTAGTTATTTACGTCTGTTTATTTGTTTATTGCAGAAACTACCTCCAAAGCATAGTTCATATGTTTCTATGGTGAAATCCTGCACAGAAATAAAAGGTGGAAAATATCTGATGACTCCTACTCCTTGATCAGAGTACTGAAGTGGTTAAGAACAATAAAGAACCGGCATTCAGTGGGGCAATTCCCTAGCCTGGCTGCCAGCCCGAACCCCGCCCACAATATTTTTTGGTCGGGAAGTTCGGTCTGGACTTGATCCGTTGAGGAGCTATTATGCCCGATCAAAAATTGTTCGGACCAATCAAATTGTCAGGGCGGGCTTTATACAATGATGGACAGATGATCAACCATAGACATCATATCTATGTGAGCAACGCAACGGTAACGTAACCATCCACGTCATCAGAGCGCTTGTTTTGAATTCATGGCTGCCGCTGGAGAATTGAGTTGTGTATATTCTGCTATCGCGTGTGTTATAGAAGATATAGACAGCGCATTCATTTTAGAAGAGGAACAGAGAACCGCGATCAAGGCATTTGTCAATGGAAAATATGTTTTTGCCATCCTTCCTACGGGATTCGGAAAAAGTTTAATCTATCAACTTTAATCTATCTCTCAACGTCACTTACTCCGTTGCTCTGATTGGTTGTAGGTCAATCCAATTGAGTGCAGAGGCCTTTTATTTCCTGGTTCGGTTGACACACGCCCCATAATCACAGCCCAATGGAGCAGTTTCAGACTCACATTCTTTCTAGAATATGAGTATGACGAAGTCAGGCTAGCAATCCCCAACATGTGGATTATTACATTTTATATGATGAACTGATTTAATTTAGGCTTTTAATCAAATATAATCATTGATCAACACTCATACGCACAGTACTTCGTGCATATGAGTGTTGATCTATGATTATATTTGAGCTTCTGGTGAACAGAAGCTCAAATGGGTTTAAGGCATGCATTGATTATAACAAGTGTTCCCTTTCGAACGGTCAGTTGTAACAAATGGCGGGGCATCTGCCTCTAAAAGACGCTTTAATTGGCGCCAACAGGCACTCACTCGCAAGCACAACCGTCAATCATGACGTTACAGCGTGTTTTTATAGCATCTGATCTACATAATATTTCAATAATGAGACAAAGCTCACTTTCTCATTTTACTTTACTGATTTGAAAATATTCAGCTGAATTTTAACACTCCTTAAAGTAAAATGTATTGAATGACTGAATTATACTCACCACTAACAGTAACATTGAAGCTCTTAAGGCTGTCAGTATTGCTGATGCTACTGATGATCTGTAGTTCATAAAGTCCAGAGTCTGAATGTTGGATATCACTGATAGTCAGAGATCCAGTCTGATGATCCAGCTTCAGTCTGTCTCTGAATCTCTCCTCACCATGTTTACACTGAACATCTGTACAGATACTAATATTTCCAATGATTTGAGCTATACGAGAGTTTTTAAAAAACCATTTAATTGTGTCTTTCTGGTTTATCTTAACATTGGTGTGTAGAGTGACTGAATCTCCCTTCTTCACTGTCACTCTGTCAGTCTCAACACCAGAAACACCTGGAGAAGAAATGTACAGATAATCATGAATCATAAATGTCTGGGATAGTGGGACAAAATAATATAACAGGAGAGTGCTGTGAAAATGTTATTCTACAGATCATACAAACTGTGAGAAATATGTCTGTATTCATAATGTAACAGGCAAACAGTAAAAGAACATCATATATTTACACATTCACTCATCAGACAATCACAAGTCTCATTAATAATCTTGTTCAGGTTTTAGATATTCATAATTTAAATTCCATAGCACACAGTTAAGGCTCCAAAGTTAAAGGGATAGTCCACCGGTTTTTCATATTAAACTATGTTATTCCCTTAAAGGACTAGTTCGGTATGTTACACTTAAAGCCCTGTTTCAAGATCGTTTCTTTTGAAATAGAACGGTTAAGATTAAAATTGGGACACATTAGACCCCGAAGCCGCCGCCAGGCGCCGCCATTTGGAATTTCAGCCGCCGCCAGCCAATAATTTCGTAAGCCAAATTGAGCCGCCATCTGATAAAGTTTGGCTGAGCCGGCTAGAATTATTTGTATCAAATAATAATTATATCACAAAGAGACATACACACGCGAAATGTAACAATACACGAGATCTATTTTCCCTCTGGATTCATAACAGCACAGTCTTGTGCTCGTTGCTACGAGGGGTGACATGCTGACTCGCGATCTTCGCAGTAGACGCGCAAGAGAGAAATGCACATTTTATACGGATTACATAAGAAAGAAGAGAGTAGTAGGCTAGTCTGTTTTCTTTCGTTTTGAATTGTTCTGTTTAAAAGTAGACATGTCTGTGAAGCAAGTAGCCCAGGTTAGGCTTCCTTTATACGCCGACTTTCGGTTCATATGAGACGAGCTCCAGTTCACGCGCTGGCGTTTCGTAATAATCTACCGTCTGCTATATTTAATTATTATGTATTAAATCCAGGCAATTGGTTGATAAAAAATAGATTGAAATTAAGATACAATTAATACAAAACGAAATTCATTTTAAAGAAAGGTTTTGTGCTTTCTGTTTAATGTTTTTGTGAAAGTTTTAAAGCATCTTTTAGTGCCGCTTTCAGAGCGATCACGTCCGTAACGGAGAACTGTCATCGTGTACCATTGTTTTTTCCTCATTTAAATGCGAACAACACTAAAAATAAAATAAAATAAAATGAATATTTTGTTCTGTGGAGACTGAAAGCCAACCCTTCTTCATCCGATGCGTAGCCTATTATTACTTTGGTTTGCGCAGTGTAATTCACATAATTACTAAACAATATTTTAGGCCTATAAAATTCAGCCCATATAAATGTGCATTTTCTAAGCTTAGAAAATGGACACCATTCATTTAATTCTAATCATAATGTAACACTATTGCGAAATTGATTTCTTATAGGCTATTTGCTATTAGTAGTCTATAGTATATATCCTTATGTTTTTATCCAACTAGGCTATGTGTGGGCCTTATGTAAAATACGGGACAAATCGCGTCCGTTATTGATTTGATTTTACCCAGACTTTTGTTAAATCTTCCGGGCATGGTTGCACAAACACCTGAATCAAAGATTGATGTTATGAACCAAATATTCAGGAACGGAGAGATTTATATAGCACTGGACGTGAGTAACAAACCACCGTTTCCACATTGATAGCCTAATTCACGACGCATGCTTCAGTGTAGGCTATATTGAAGGGAAATGTGCAAAACTTTGTCCAAAATAATAATGATAACAGTGTGTGTTTATATTAAGGCGAGACATGGCAGGCAAAAACATCGTTTTTTTTTTTACTGGTCAATTTGCTATTTTTGGATATTTGTCTTCAATAACAGGTCTTCTTTCAGACTTGTGGTGAAAAAAAAAAACGAAATACACATTTAGCTCTTTTAGCCTACTACACTTCGTCTGTTTGCGTCTGTAGATTTCTCATAAATTCAACAAAAGTTTGCGTTCTTAATCAGTGATGGCAGCTTCAGCCATTTGCAGCTATGAAAAGTTTTGCGGCTGCAGCAGCCATTTAGGTTTTGGCTGAGCCGGCTAGCCAGCCAATAACTTCACCAGCCAGCCATTATTCTCAAAACAAATGGCTTCGGGCTCTAGGACACATGCTGCTGTCCCGAGAAATTTCGGTTTCTGTGGTCGCACCCCCAACCTCTACAATGGTTGCATAGGTGCACAGAAACAATCCATCAAAAAAAACGCATTACACTTTAGTTTACAAAGACGTGAAACTCACCGAGTGGTCAGGGGTGTTCACTGATATGCTCACACAAAAATCGCTGCAAAAGATGCTTTCCAACAGGTTTTATCGTAGTTTTTGTCCAAGTCCATTTTCTTCCTGTTTTCGGTCGAAGTCCACAGTAGTCAATTGCCGAGTTCGCGCGCGCGCACCTTAGTTATGTAGTTACCAATGTCTGGCGCGCGCAAACTCTTTTGCAGCGATTTTTGTGTGAGCATATCAGTGAACACCCCTGACCACTCGGTGAGTTTCACGTCTTTGTAAACTAAAGTGTAATGCGTTTTTTTGATGGATTGTTTCTGTGCACCTATGCAACCATTGTAGAGGTGGGGGGACCATAGAAACCGAAATTTCTCGGGACAGCAGCATGTGTCCCAATTTTAATCTTAACCGTTCTATTTCATCAGAAATGATCTTGAAACAGGGCTTTAAGTGTAAAATACCGAACTAGTCCTTTAACTAAGACGAGTTGATACATACCTCTCTCTCATCTCAGTGCGTGCATTCAATCGTTCTGTCTTGCGGTGAAACTTTGTTTAGACTTAGCTTGCCCAGTTCATTCAATATGGGCCAAACAGAGAAGCGACCAAACACCTCCACGTTTTCCCTATTTAAATAAAGTTACTCGAGTTGTGTAACTCGACCATAAACGGTGACACAAAATAAAACGTTGCGCTTTTCTAAGCGTGTAAAATGGATAACTATATTGTATGGCGGAATACCATTGCAAGTGCTTCGACTCGGCGCAGTAATATCATCACTCCTCTCTCCCCGCTCCCTCTCCCTCTCATTTCAACGGGAGCGGGGGAGAGGATTTTTTCTCGAGTGAATGTATTACTGTGCCGATTCGAAGCACTTGCAATGGTATTCCGCCATACAATATAGTTATCCATTTTACACGCTTAGAAAAGCGCAACGTTTTATTTTGTCTCACCGTTTTAGGTCGAGTTACACTACTCGAGTAACTTTATTTAAATAGGGAAAACATGGAGGTGTTTGGTCGCTTCTCTGTTTGGCCCATATTGAATGAACTGGGTAAGCTAAGTGTAAACAAAGTTTCACCGCAAGACAGAACGATTGAATGCACGCACTGAGACGAGAGAGAGGTATGCATCAACTCGTCTTAGTTAAGGGAATAAAATAGTTTAATATGAAAAACCGGTGGAGTATCCCTTTAATGTACCCTTACGGAAACTAAAAACCAAAAACCATGGTTATTGTAGTTAAAACCATGGTAACCACAAATTAACCATGTTTTTTTACATTAACCATTGTTTTGATAACTGGTTATACAAATGGTAATCAACCCGCCAAAAACATGGTTACTACACTTTTACTATTATAAAACCATAATTATTTTTAGGCGTAGGCCTACGACCCTGCATCAACCATCAAAGTTTTGCAGTTGGGAGTAGGGTTACCAACTTCAGAAAAAGAAAATATGGGACAATCGTGGTTCTTTATAAGAAAATAAAGGACAGCCAAAATATTTGTACTGCATCACACAGTTTGTCATTTCAGTGTCTGCAGTTAAAGGACAATTCCGGCCCAAAATTAACCTAGGGTTAATAACACATTGGTACCGAGTCGACCGTTCTATGGGATGCGTTTTCATGATAATCGAATATACCCAGTTTTAACGTTATTTTTAGTTTAACCACAGATTAGCTTATAACGCTAGTATATAGGGCAGAGGTCTCCAACACGTCGCTCGCGAGCTACCGGTAGCTCGTGGCATGATTGTTGGTAGCTCGCCAAGGGGTCGTTCACATATCGCATCTTTTGCGCGCTCTTAGTTCGTCGTTACGCGCTCATTTTTTTCCAGGCGCAGCGAGATGAAATCTCAATTTTTCAGAATGCCTCAAGCGCACCGCAGATCATGTGACAAGAACCAACCAATCAGCTTCACCCTTTCCGTAACAACATTGAAAGCTCAGTCGACATGAAGGATGGGGGTGCACCCAAACACTATGGGTATTTTTCTCTTTTCTGTAAATAAATCTTGTAGCAGAGCAACGGAAAGCGTTTATCGGTGGTGGAAATCTATTAGCTACTTAAAGTTATTTGTCGTTGTGGAGAGCGAAGTGCATAGTAACAACAGACGCCACGGGAAAATCAGACCGAATTTTACTATTAATGATAAAAGATAAGCTAATGTGCATTGTAAATGTCAGTAATTTATCTTTGACTCATTTTTATAAAAATGATTTAAAGGCTGAAATATGTGAGGTTTATCTTTTTATAAACCTTTTTTGTCAACTTTATTTGAACTTGTTAGTATTGCATGTTGCAAGACACTGCTTTAAAATCTGGCCAATTATTTTTAATGTTATTATTTTAATGTTTATGTAAACAAAAAGTGCATATTGATGCTAATTTTATTTGCTGGTTTTCGACATAAAACTTGGTGAATTGATTTTATTGTGTAGTATTATTACTTTTTGAACAGGATTCTGAGATAACCGTGATCATTTTGGTCACTTTAATCATGAAATGAAATTTTCATGCCATTTCATTTCTAGTTATGATGCACTATACAATTAACTATAATTGTGTTTTTACAGTATATTATGCAAAGTACAATTTTCTATAAAAAAAAATCAGTTCTTTTCTCTGACATTTAAGGGTGACACACAGGCCTACAAAAACTCTTTTAGTTGTCAATATGAGAGTTATGAGACATTATTTAAGAGATTTAAGTATTGTATTACATGAGTAGCTCTCGGCCACTTTCGTTTTCAAAAAGTAGCTCTCAAATGAAAAAAGGTTGGAGACCCCTGATATAGGGTATAGGATAAGTAAAAATAACAATTGCTAGTTAATACCACGAACAAGGCTCAAACCTGCCCCACACTAACACAGCAGCATAATGAGGGTATCTACCTGCAAACCGAAGCATTGAGAACTTTGTAAGTGTACAGACAGACAGTTTAATAAGTAGATACTTTATAAAGACACTTCGCGTATACAAGCAGGATCCATCTTTGGAAAACAGTCTCGAACAGTCGAACGCCGTGCTACGTGATGGTCAATAGTCACAGTTCAGCTCATGTAGCACGGCGTTCGTGGTTCGACTGGTTTGAGATTAAGTGCACTTAAGCATTTTTGTCTTTTCACTGAATCGTGACGGCTAAATAGGCTATATTACAAATAAAATTCAGAGTAGTCTACATATTCATATTGTGTTCCAATGTGTAGCACCTGCATACTCCAACACAATACATAAGCTACTGGAGTTGTAGGTTGTCACAGAGTGTGGAAAGAAATATAAAATTAGAATGGGGTAAAGTCTTCTTCCCGATTTCTTTTCAGTAATAATAAAAAATTAGTTTAGAAATAAGTTAGTTTATAGTGAATTCACTTAAGTTTGATAGGCTATATGAGAATTATTAATAAAAAGTAATTAATTGATTATACTTATTTAGGATTTGCTTAAGTACTTTAAAAGTTAACACTTTTTTTCCACAGGTAAGAGAACAATTTAAAATAATAAAACAATCATAGGTTATATCATGACATAAAAAAAAATAGAAATCTGACACTAAATGAGCCAAAACTCACCAAAACAGCTTTCTCATTCAAATAAGTTTCATTTAGGTCCACAACCAGGCAAGTATCATCTTTCTTCTCTTGTAGGGTCTTAAAGGATTAGTTCACTTTTTAAAAAACGTTTGCTGATAATTTACTCACCCCCATGTCATCCAAGATGTCCATGACTTACTTTCTTCAGTCGAAAAGAAATTAAGGTTTTTGATGTAAACAATCTTGGATTTTTCTCCATATAATGGACTTCAATGGTAGCCAAACCGTCCAAGGTCCAAATGACAGTTTCAGTGCAGCTTCAAATGACTTTAAACGACAACAGACGATGCATAAGGGTCTTATCTAGCGAAACGATCGGTTATTTCTAAAAGAAATAAAAAAGTTTAAGTTTTATTAGCACAAATGCTCGGCTTGCTCTGTTCTGTGATTCGCGGTCGTCACTCTCCTGTTCGAACTCGTTCATCAAAATGAACGTCAACGAATCTTTTTTCGAGTCATTTCATTCATTCAACGAACAAAATGAATGAAATGACTTGAAAAAAAGATTTGTTCATTGATGAACGAGTTCGAACAGGAGAGTGACGACCGCACATCACAGAACAGAGCAAGGCATAAAACTTCGTTTTTTATTAATTTATTTTAGAAATGAGCGATGGTTTTGCTAAATAAGACACTTATGCATCGTCTGTTGTCGTTTAAAGTCATTTGAAGCTGCACTGAAACTGTCATTTGGACCTTGGACGCTTTGGCTACCAGTAAAGTCCATTATATGGAGAAAAATCCTAGAATGTTTTCATCAAAAACCTTAATTTCTTTTCGACTGAAGAAAGAAAGACAAGGACATCTTGGATGACATGGGGGTGAGTAAATTATCAGCAAAACTTTTTTTAAAAGTGAACTAATCCTTTAAGCCAATAGTTTAAGGGACCATTTCTTTGTTAAAGCCCTTTCCAGTTAGACTAAAGTGTAGCTCTCCTTGAGAGAAAGAACGCATTATCTTGATGTTTTGAGAGGACTCTCCTGTTTATAGTTAGAGCCTGGCCAAATCCAACCTTGGAAAAGCTGTGTGTCTGTGTGCGAGTTAGTATTCTTGGTTACAGGTTAAGGAACCACTGGCATTATTGGAGATTGACTAAGTTGTTGTTCTGGACAGGCTGGCGCCCAGCAACCCAAATCTGTGACCTGGATGGTCATGGCGCGCCTAACTTCAGGGTCGGAGTGTCAGCTGCATAATCCATGGAGATATGCTTCTGTCTATCTGTATATGTGTAGAAAATTACTACGTTTATCTATTTCTTAGCCAATGAGAATCATTCAACCTGAAGCAATGACGCAGCTTAGACCTTGGAAATGGTATAACTGCTGTGATCTTTGTACCTGTAAGCGGGGCGGCCTACGAATTCATGTGTGAGTCTTGAAGCTGACTTCTGCTGATGAAACTGCAAACTATCTTCAGTAAATATTATCTTTAATTTATTATAATTCTGACTCCGGGTCTTCATTCATCATTTCTGATTCTTTAGCTGTTTACCCCTATATATATATATATATATATATATATATATATATATATATATATATATATATATATATATATATATATATATATATATATATATATATATATATACCTAAATATAATATGAAACAGTAGCCTATTGCCACTTGTTGGGAAATAAGTTGACTAACTAGGCTACTGTAAAAGCAATAGCCTCTAACAAAAAAATACTTTTAAAAGTGTATAACTTAGCCTACATGGAGACAATTATGTATCAGGCGTGTTTTAAGGCGACGTACCAATTTAGACGTACATATTTTTTCATAAATTTCTCACATAGGCTACGCCGTCGCAGTCAGGTATAACCCCCAATTTCCACCAACTGCGGAACGGCTGCGGATCCGCTCAGGAACGGCGGCGGAGTCGATAGGTTTCCATTAAAGTCAATGTGTGTATTTTCACTGACTGCGGAACGGCTGCGTTCTGACTCCGTCCCAGCTCCGGCGACCGCAGCCCTCCGGAGAAGATACTCAGAGTTTCTATTTTTGCCGGATGCCGGAGAGCGCCGCAGGAAGTCGAGCACAAAACAAAATAAAACATCCGGTAATTTTCAAAATAATATACTCCGTGCTTACGGCGGATCGTATTTCCCTTCACTACACCTCGAAAACGTCATAATGGGCGGAGATTTTGTTTTATATACTTTTTTCTTTTTCCACAAGAACAATAGTTAACTTTATTTACACAGCCTACTGCTTTCCCAATACATTCATAAAGGAACCCAATATAAACATTTAGTATTTTATAAGTTGATTATATAGTTATAAATATTGTACTTATATGGTAGAATCACAATAATTTACACAAAAAAGGGAGATCAGCAGGTCAGAACAGAGTTTCCCCTCTACTCCTCTGGATGGAAACAAACTTGCTGGTTTTGTGATTCTGTTTAGAAACATCATAATCATACGTAAATTTGGGAGATATCGTATGTCCTCGTGACTTCAGCTGTCATTCATGGCCGCAGCCGTTCCGCAACAAATCCGGATCTGGTAGGTTTTGAAGGACGGCGGAGCACGGATCCGACACGCAGCGGAGCCGATCCGCGGCCGTTCTGCAGTTGGTGGAAATCCGGGGTAAGTTTCTACTGTGCACTCGCCGTGACATCGCCACTGATCTGTGGTCAGCAGTCCCTATCAATCCATTCAAAAATCTACAAGGACTGACGGCGACAGAAGGGTATAGACTGCTCCCTCTCCTTCACCAGGGTATCCTTGGAAATGGCATTTTCCACTCGTCATAGTCGTGTTGCTGTTGTATCAGTCAGTGGTTAGATCAGCGTAGTCAATAAACAGGAAAAGGGAGGTCACGTACGGGACAAATAAATTAGGCCCAATATACGGGACGTCCCGACTAATACGGGACAGTTGGCAACTAGGGTCCGGATTTTAAGCCCCTTCAGCGTCCGGCGCAGCCTCAAGCCGGACACTCATTTGTCCTCCTTTTTGGAGTTGCGCTGAATTGTAAAAAAATAAAAAACCTATAAAAATCCCGCATACTGATAGCGGCTCCTTGATGCCCGTAAATTAGTTCAAATCTCCTGGAATCTAGAGCCGCGGATGCGAGACAGAACTTTCTGTATGTACTCCAAACCGTGCAGCGCGCGGCAGAGAGCGAGAGACCTTGCGTGCCCTCAGCATCCATATCCCCAATTCAATTTTTACAATTCAACAAAACCGATCACCCAAATATATGTGTCCTCCTTTTTGGTGTTATGGAAATGGCCACTCTATTGGCAACCCTAGTTGGGAGGTTCAATCTTCCTCCCTCTCTCAAATCAAACTGGTTCATAAAAATAAATAATAGCCTATAGCCTAGCCTATGAATTGAAGCTGTACAGAAATATATTCACCATAACGAACGTGTGAGTGGATCATCTGTTAATGGCGACGCCAAGGCCTTCTCCTAGTCTGCAACATCATAATCATATCTAATAATATAACACTTGTCTTATGAAAAAATGACTTACCATGCAGGAACAAAACAAAAAGAAGAAAAATGCCGAGCATTATGTTCCCCACTTTTGCGGAAGTAAGTCCAGATTCTGCAGAATGTGTATGTCCATGCAATGTATTCAACTGAAAGCGAAAGTATAGCCTCGTAAAGTTAGTCGTTTTAAGAAGTAGCGTCGAAAACATTAACAACACGACAAAGCTTGTGTCGGTTTTCGCCAGTGATGTGACGTTCGACGCTGAAGCTCCGAAAAGTGAGTAAAACAAACAGAAAAACAGTATTACGGCTTTGCCTCGTGAGGCCCTCGTCTTACAGGTGCGTTCTATTAGCAAATGGCGTGAGAAGAAAGGAGAACAAACAGGTAAACTGCTTCTTCTTCTTCTTCTTTCGTTTTTTGGCGCGTTGCATTCTTAGTGCATATCGCCACCTACCTTTGCTGTTCTTCTTCTTCTTCTTCTTCTATGGGTTTATTGGCGGGTTGCATACCAACTTTATGGTGCATACCGCCACCACCTGTACTGGAGTGTGAAGTGATTTCAGTCTAGAAGTATGTTAAAAGATGTCTATATTCTATTCCTAAGACCACTATGCTTTATAAATTTTAAAACTGACCTTACAATTTCCCCCGATCCTTGTTTTGTGTTCAATATGTTATTGATTGTAAATTCTTTGCATCCCATTTCCTTTAGTTCACTTATTAAATCCTTTCTTTCCTGTTCATACCTGGAACAAAATAACAACACATGTTCAACTGTTTCCTTTACTTGGCATATTTCGCATAAACCAGTACCATGTTTCCCTATAATATGAAGTGTTGAATTAAGTTTTGTATGTCCCATCCTTAGTCTTGTTAAAATAACCTGATCGTCTCTCTTTAAATTTTTTTTCACTATACTTTGTCTTACAGTATTATGTAGATTATAAAAATGTCTTCCTGTTTTACATTCATTCCACTTTCTTTGCCATTTCTGGTTGCAGGCTTCTTTAATAATACTCTTTCCTTCCATCTTGCTTAATGCAACTGTAATAGTAGGAATGATCATTTTAAGTGACTTTTTAGCCATTCTATCAGCTCTTTCATTACCTGGAATATCAACATGTGCTGGTACCCAAACAAATTTTATTATTGTTCCAGTTTGCCTTAATCGATACAAAATATTCAGTATTTCTATATAAATATC
Organism: Chrosomus eos; assembly: GCA_036326025.1. Taxonomy (NCBI): domain Eukaryota; kingdom Metazoa; phylum Chordata; class Actinopteri; order Cypriniformes; family Leuciscidae; genus Chrosomus; species Chrosomus eos. The sequence goes on from CM070838.1 coordinate 9,578,735, forward strand.
ATATCTAACTGTTTAATATGTTTGTAGGCTTATAAGTGATGCCATTGAATCTGAACATATAACAACTTTACTTGGCATCACTTCTTCCACCCAACTAAGTGCCATCTGAATTGCCACCAATTCTGCTGTATACACAGAAGTCCCATCTGTTAATCTTCCATATTTCCCTATTTTAAATTCAGGTACATAAAATGCTGATCCAGTACGACCTATCTCTGGGTTTCTTGATCCATCTGTGTATACAAGAAGGAATGAAAAATAAACTTTTCTTAAATATTCAATTGTATAGCTCTTAATATCAAATTGTCCTTTTTTAACATTCTCATGAATTTGTAGATCAACTTCAGGTTGGCTAAAAAACCAGGGGGATATTGGAGAAATGGTGGTCGTTGATGAAAATAATATATTATTTAGCGACATTTCTGTAGCCCATTCCTTTGCATTCCAAGCAAATCCTGTTCCTGTTAAGTTTATAGTTTCCCAACTCCCCTCTATTATTGCATTTGTAAATTGATCCTGTTTATGCCCAAGTAAATTGATCCAGTAAGCAACAGATAATTTTTGACATCTTATTTCTAATGGGGTCTCTCCTGTTTCCACTTGCATTGCTGAGATTGGGGTTGTTCTAATTGCTCCAGTGATGCATCTCATAGCTCGAGCCTGAATTAAGTCTAACCTTTTAAGCATACTAATTGATGCTGATCCATAAATAATGCATCCGTAATCCAAAACTGATCGTAGGAGAGCACAATATATTTTGATTAAAGATTGTTTATCAGTCCCCCATTCTTGGCCTACTATACATCTCATTAGATTTAGTACTTTGCTGCATTTCTCTTCAATATGTTTGATATGAATTTTCCAAGTTAATTTTGAATCAAACCATAAACCTAAATATTTAAAATTTGATACCCTTTCTAGTGGCTGTTTATATAAATAAAGTTTAATATTTTCTGAAATCCTCTTTTTAGTAAAAAACTGACAGCACGTTTTGGAAATAGAGAATCTAAATCCCCATTCCATTGACCATTTCTCAACATTCTCAATTGCTTCTTGTATTTTTTTCACTATATATTTAACATTTCTTCCCCTCTTCCAAATTGCTCCGTCATCTGCATATAATGCTGTTTTAATTCCTGGATGAATTCCTTTATATATATCATTGATCATTATGTTAAATAATACAGGACTTATGGCACTTCCCTGTGGTGTTCTGTTTTCTACATTCACCAACTGAGATAATGAATTGCCTACCTTGACTTGAATCGAACGTCCAAATAAAAAACTTAAAACCCAATTATAAAATCTTCCTTCAATTCCAATTCTTTGCAACTTTAATAGCAATCCTTCTCTCCACATCATATCATATGCTTTTTCAATGTCAAAGTATACTGCCACTAACACCTCTTTCATTGCTAAAGCCTTTTTAACATCCGTTTCTAATCTTATTAATGCGTCTAAGGTGGATCTACCTGGTCGAAAACCATACTGATAAGGAGCTGTTAATCCTTTGCTTTCTAACACGTAATAAAGTCGATTAACAATCATTTTTTCCATTACTTTACAAAGGTTAGACGTCAGAGCTATCGGCCTATAATTTCCAGCTATTGTTGAATCTTTCCCTGGTTTTTGAATAGGGATTACTATAGCTTGTTTCCAGGATAACGGTAATTGTCCTTCCGTCCAAATTTTGTTAAAAAGATCCAATAATACTTTAAGTGTTACTTCATCCAACTGTTTAATCATAATATAACAAATTCTATCTTTTCCAGGGGCAGTACTTCTAACCCTCATTAATACTCTTTTAAGTTCCCACATATTAAAGTCAGGATCCAAAGCTGTTTGACTGTCAATTCTTTTTGTATAAATATCTTGATGTTGCTTTAAAATTTCTTCCCTCCTTATCTTATAATTTATTCCTAAGTTATCTGAACTGTGAGCCTTTTGAAAGGTGGAAGCTAACATTTCTGCTTTTTCTTCTTGCGTCACTGCTGTTTTCCCTTCATCCCCTATGACTGGAATATTCCGAGTTCTATAAACACCAACCATCTTTTTAAGGACACACCATACTTCTCCTAGTTGGGTTTCCCTTCCTATAGTGGAACAGAATGATTGCCAATACTTCCTTTTTGCCTGCTTTATTATCATCCTTGCCTGAGCCCGTTTCCTCTGATAAATAATTAAAGTTATGGGTATTAAGGTTTTCTTTAACTCTAAATGCTTTATTGCTATCTTTAATGGCTTTAGTGCATTCATCATTCCACCAAGGAACAATTTTCAACCTGCCTTTACCTTCTGATTTAGGAATGGATTCTTCAGCTGCTTTTATAATAATTGCATTTATTCGTTCAGAGCACAGGTCTATATCTTCTTCTAAGCTAAAATTCTTAAATCCATCATTGCAAAAACTGTTAAATTTATCCCAATCAGCTTTATCAAACCTCCATCTATTTTGCATTATTTTATTTTGTTGACAAATTTCCAATCCAACATCACATGTTATTGGAAAGTGATCACTTCCTAATGTTGATTGATCTAGAACTTCCCATTGACAATCCAAAGCTATAGCTCCAGAGACTATTGTTAGATCTATACAAGAAGTTGATGACTCCCTTATATTGTATCTAGTACCCTTCCCATTATTTAAACACACTAAAGCAAATTCCTCCATAAACTCTTCTACTATCCTTCCATTATTGTCTGTGCATAAACTTCCCCAAAGTGAATTATGTGCATTAAAATCCCCACACCATATCAGATTGTCCCCAGCTTTGCTCCTTATTTTATTTAGATCATCTAATAATAACTGATTGCAAGGATTATAAAGGTTTACTACCTTTATTCCCCCTCCCTGTGTCCACACCTCTATAATAACACATTCCCCTGGAGCATCTATTATTTCTCTAAAAGCCACCCCCTCTTTAACAAATGTCCCACATCCTCCACCGTTTGTATCCTTTCTAACCAAATTGTAGCCTGGAATGCTAAAATTTAATTGCGGACGAAGCCAAGTCTCCTGAATGCATAAAATATCAGGTAAAACTGCAAGCTGATAAACAAATCTTTTAAATTCTTGTCCATTCGCAATCAAACTTCTAGCATTCCACTGTAAAATTTTCATATTTATATTTTTACCTCTTTGACTACCCGAGGGATCACCCATCCCTACTGTTCCTTCAGTTTGTCCAAGTATCGTTTGAATCTGTTCCACAGATACTTCAGTAATACCCAGATGTCTGGCAGCTGCAGATATAATAATTTTCAGCTTTTCTGTTCTTTTGTCTGTTTGAGCTGAGCAATTAATGACTTCTGCAATAAAAGCTACAAAATTTATTTTGTTTATCACAAGTATGTTTTCGTCCTCAAGACACTTATGACTAGTATCTTTAGCTTGGGTTATGTTGTTTTCAGTCAAATCTCCATTAGTCACTTGAACTTGCTTGACTGCTTGAGCATATGATATATTCTGTACAGTTTTGATTCTCATTGCTTCCGTAGCTTGTTTTTGGGCTTTACAACCAAGAAACGCTGTGTGGTCCTCCACAATTACAACATTTGGGTTCAACCCCCTCTCCACATTGCCCATAATCATGTTCTCCGCCGCATTTGCAGCATCTTTTTTTTCCTTTACAAACTGTTGCCACATGCCCCAACCGTTGGCAATTAAAACATCTCAATGCTGGTCTCACAAACGGCCTGACTGTATAGGACATATACCCTATCTTAATGCGTTCCGGCAAGTTTTTACCATTGAAAGTTAGTACAACAGTAGTACTACTTTCTTTTTTTCCATTTCTACTTGAAAGCAGTTCAAGTAGAACAGATTCACTTCTGTCACCATGTCGTTTGTAATTTGTGCCTTTAAGACCTCATTTGATAAAGCTACAGGAACCCCCGTAATCACTCCCTTAAGATTATCAAGTTCTCCCGACATAACATTTGACTGGTTTACCTCCTAGCTCTTTGGTCATCAATGCAATCTCTTGTTGCTTTTTGTCAACACAAAAAAGGAGGACACGATTGTTAGAAAGATACCTTGCTGATTTAATATTTCCAATTGATTTTTTGATCATTTTTGTTAGTTTCATTGGATTATTGATGTTTTCGACTGTTCCAGAAAATGCAACCATTACTTTGTATTCTACCTCCATTTTCCTTGTTTTGTTTATTCCTACTACTCTTGTAATGTTGTCATCAGACTCAGAATCTCTATTTTTCCTTTTGTTTGATGCATCAGTAATCTGAGACCACCCCCCACTATCAATCACTGAAGAATCATCTTCATCATCCATACTACCTGCATGCATCCTCTCCAGTCTCAGCACAGTTGATGCTAACCCGCCAACCTCTTGAAGTCCTCTGTTTTGCTGTTGTTCACCAATGCGATAGAACAGTTTTCTACCCTAAACCGCCTGCTGCTTCTTCTCGACTTGCATCTACCTTTGCTGTTGTGCAGTCATGATTTCTTATGGTCAGATTTTCCTTATTATTATTATTTCCTTTGCTCAAATATCCATCCTTATTTAATTATTTTGGTGCTCCATCTCATTCCATCTCCCATAGCCCACCTGGCGCTGCGTGTTCAGCTCCTCCAGACTGGACTATAAAATCTGGAATAGTCCAAAGCATCCTTATTCTATATTTAAATCCTTTCACTTAATCCAGTACTATATATATATATTCTATTAGTATTATAGATATCTATTATATCCTACTCTATCTTTATTAAAATCATAAAAATCAAAAAAAAGTAGCATTTTTTGCTAATTCATCAGCAGACTCATTACCAGGTACTCCTACATGCGCTGGCACCCAACAGAATCCAACTTCTACTCCTTTCCTTTGTATTCGCCATAATAATGAAAATATTTCGCACATCAAATCTTCTCTAGAAGTACAATGGGTAAATAGTGATGTTATACCAAAGCAGAGCATTATTCTGTCTGGCTTCACCTCCTCTACCCATGTTAATCCTATTATAATAGCGACCATTTCCACAGTATATATTGACAATTTAGATGTTAGTCGTTTAGATATTGATATTTTAAACTCTGGAATATACACTCCTATTCCTGTAATCCCTGTTCTTGGATCTTTAGATCCGTCAGTATAAATGTGCATATAATCTTTCCTGTATGTACTTATTAACTTGGTACTTAATCATAGGTAAACTACTGCTTCTTATTGTGATGTTTATAAGCGGCTGGTGCATTACCTCCACCTACTGGAGTGTGGAGTATCAATGATTAGAAAAATACAAAACTTTATAATCTGAGGCCATGTCCCCACGGAAATTTTTATAACCGGAGTTTTTCCTCCAGCGTTTTAAAAAAAAAATCCCGTCCACATGAAAACGCAAAAACACGCTAATCAAGCGCGGTCAAGAGCATGCCACACCAGCAGGCGGCGAAATAACCCTAACCGTAAAGCCACGTTGGCCAATCAGAAGCCTAACAAAAAGTTATTACCGGTTCCGGTAGGCGCAAATCTGACGTCAAACACAGTGGATAACGGCGCACACTCTGACGTCGCAAGGCAAAAACCCCGGTTTCACTGTCTACACGACAACACGTAACCGGCGTTTCTGAAAATACTCACCCTCAGCAGGGGTTTTCAAAAATGTTCGGTTTCAGTGCGTTTTCGTGTGGACGAACGGGCGAACCGCGTTAAAAAAGTCCCGGTTTTAAAAATACCCGTGTCCGTGTGGACGGGGCCTGAATCTATAATCTACATAATTTCCTGTTTCTTTAAAAATATTATCAGAGCAATTCTAATATTCCTTTGGACTCAATAAATACTCTAAAGTCATGCTTTTTGCACCTTCTTCTTTTACTTTTGTTTCCAGTATTAGCTAGTCCATTATTATATGCTCTACATTTCAGAAAGGCATGCTCTACGGTTTCATACAATCCTCAGTTTTCTTGTTTTTCCTGCGGTTATCCAGCTTATTGGTGCATTACTGCCAGCTTCTGCTCCGGAATGAGATCAGATAATAGGTTTACAGTCTATTGTCCTAACTCTCTCTTCTCCACTAATACACATATTTACTCACTCATTCATTCACACACACTCCAAAATAAATTAAAAAAAAGTAATAAAATAATAAACCTTTTCCCTACCTCCTTATATTTAATTCATGGAGCTGTGACGGCTTCCGTTGGCTTGCTTTATCACAAAGGAAGTGGATTCAGAGTAATATTTGTCAAATAAATATAAAGGTGATTCTCCAACTATGTTACTTTTTGGACCTGGACATTTTCAGAAAATGAAACATTTTTAATTAAAATATTACTGGCATAATTTGTTTCCCCAGTATGCCTACCTGTACTGAAGTTGGCTATGATGATTTTTATGAAATAATATGCATTTTTTTTTAAACTTTCCAGACATCGCAAAATAAATTGTCATTTCCACAACCGAACAAAAACATGTGTTTTCAACCAAAAATGTTGAAATATTTGTAGTTATAAATATATTGGGTTACACACTTGCATCTTTCCAAATCTTTGTAAATTGATTTATTTCTCTGAAATGCAACTGTTAAGAGTTTACAAAGTTAACACCAAAAAAACGCTGAACACTAAGCCACTGAAACCTTTCATTCATATTTCTGACATTTTCAATATTTTTCAACTCATATACATACTTTACCCTTAACTGCTAAATAATCAACACCACCACCATCATTACCTTAACTTTATTTTATTTGTTTTATGTTTTACCAAAAAAATATTTGTGGTTGTGGAAATGACAAGGGAAAGGCGGGTTATGATGAAAATTTTCTTTGACAGACTTAAGTCCTTGCTGTTTTTTTCTTTTCATATCTTTCTCTGTCTTCCTTAGGAACAGCATATTTAATTGGATCAGATTTTAGTCTTTCCCTGAATAGTCTGAACTTCTCTGCTGATGTTTTGGGTGCCATCTTAAGGCGGCCATACACTGTGCGATGTCTGTGCGATTTCAGCAGGGTACCTACTCCCACTGAATGATTAAATCGCATGCGATGTAAAGCTAAAGCTAAGGATTTATGTGCTCACAATATACGGTCCGAACATCGAGCTGCGACTTGACTGCTCACACTATACGTGTGAAATATGTGCGATAAACCCCCGTGCTGGGTTTAGTTAGTTTAGTTTAGTTTAGTTTAGTTTAGTTTAGTTTAGTTTATTAAGATACCCATTAGCTGCTGCAAAAGCAGTAGCTATTCTTCCTGGAGTCTATAGACTTCAACAACAACAAAAATATTCGTATAACATAAAACCATACATTATATAGACAAAAATGGAGTGTACACATTCTGCCCTACAAAGCAAAAAGGCAGTAACTACGCAGAGTGCAGAACAGAGAAAAATGACTTTAAAGTTATCCTGTCATCCAGCCTAAGTAGTTGTAGATAGATTATTGGACATGTGGCTGTTTTGTTACTTTATGTTAGCTTATTCTTTGTACATATCAATCCTCATATTTAATTTGATATTTTACCCCTATTTTGCAGTTACTGTATTCTTGCATTGTATTACTTACCAAAAATGTGGCACCCTACCAAGGAAAAAGGCAGTAACTACAGATTCTCCAAAAACAATTTTGCCAAAACTTGCTCTGGGTGTGTTAGACTGTATTTGAAATAATTGGAACCATTTGGAAAACATTTTTGTGTTGCGAAATAGTGTTGCGGAGCAGGCGTGTTACGGATACGTGGTGTACATTTTTAGTAATCAAAAATCATGTCTAATTCATTGAAATCATGAAACTTTTATTATAAACTATTATTAAACTTATACAATATTTTATACTATACGAAATTCTAATATATTAATTACATTTATTTTAATCATATGAAATTAAACAAACATTTTTGGTCAAACAACATGCTGCACAATGAGCTTTAGCCTACTTTTATAATTAAAACATTGAAGAAAAATTGTGATTATTCCTTTAAAAAATAAGTTTTAATCTTAATTTATTTGTTTTAGTGTTAGAAGTTTTATTACATTGAGACATTTATAAATTCTACTGTACAACAGTAATATATTTCTGTCAAGTTAAACCGAACTTTTATTTTGACGGGTTGCCGTGAAGACCTTGAGTTTCTGTGTTTATGACATGACGATAGTTTTTCTCAAATGAAGCGGTTAAATGCTCACAAAGTGACTTTAAGAGCGGATCTAGTTTGGTAGGGAACAATTAGGGAAAACACTGCATCTCAAACAGTAACTACACTGCGCAGTAACACGGTGATTTTTTGTGGGGTAAAACATAACAAGAATACAGTAATGGATGTTACTGTACTCTTGCTTTGTTTCACTAGGGCTTTTTGCAGTTACTGTACAAACGACTACCATTTTTCTCCAAAACGACACACATTTGAGATAAGATGTTTTGTCACATAACAAAGGATGCCTTGAATGTCATGAAAATGATATAATAACTCATTTTTGACCAAAAATGCAGTTACTGCCTTTTTGCTTTGTAGGGCAGCATTCTTACATAACAATACAACAATGTACTAAAAGAAAAACAATATTGGATCTCTCTACAATATTCATTATCACAGTACACAGTTACAGCAATACTACTATAGGGTTCATAATTTTCACAGTGTTTTCCTCTTTTCAACCATTAATATCAAAAAAGCACCACATATAAATAATAACAATTATTCAAATGTAAATAAATAAAGTCTTAATCTTTTACGAAAATTCATTGCATTCATTTCCAAAATCAAAAACTGCAGAAGAGAATTTCATGCCACCATTGCTCTATACAGCACCGTCCTTTGTATAAGGTTAGTTCGACACGGAGGTAACAAAAAGCGACTCTCTGTTGACTGACGAGTGGAATATTGATGCACAGCACTAAAAAAAGACAGTCTACTGTATAGTATTTCTGGCATTTTTGTAACAATAATTTTTCTAACAAAGTTAACAATACAATAATTAATCCTACTTTTTACACTTAACCAAACTAACCTAGTATTCAAGTCTCTAACACTAGTCCTAAAAGGGCAATTTAAAACTACCCGAGCTGCTTTATTTTGAGCAACTTGCAATTTTCTTAAATTCATTTCAGTTGTACTTGACAAAATAATTGAACAATAATCCAAATGTGATAGAACTAAGGATTCTACTAATATTTTCATCACTCGAGTTGGAATAAATTTTCTACAATGCTTAACAACTGCCAGACTCCTGCCCATTTTCAATAATATTTGATTTATGTGACTATTCCAATTTAACAAGTTGTCAACAATCACACCGAGTAGCTTTACCTCCGTAACCTGTTCTATCACAATACCCGCCACAGTCAGACTCAACACAAGCGGATCTTTTAACAAATACTTGGATCCCAGCACCATACATTTACTTTTCTCTGCATTAATCACCATTTTATTGTCCCTAATCCAATTTTCAATTAGTTTCAGTTCAACTTGTAAAACTTTATTAAGTTCAACCAGAGTTTGCGCGGACGTATAAATTGTAGAATCATCTGCATATAGGGCCATGGTGGAATTCTCTAAAACAAAAGGCAGATCATTCGTAAAGATAGAAAACAAAAGTGGCCCAAGGCAACTCCCTTGTGGCACACCACAATCGAGATATCAGAATTACTCCCATTAAATGTTACAATAAACTCCCTATTGGCAAGATAACTTTTAATCCATTCAATAGCAGATGTTTCAAAACCATAACAGATTAACTTTTCCAACAAAATTTCATGATCAAGTACATCAAAAGCAGCACTCAGATCTAACAATACTGTTCCAACAAATTTTTTTATTTTCAATATCTTTAATCCAGTCCTCAGTTATCTGAGCCAAAGCTGTTGTTGTTGAATGTTCCTTCCTGTATGCATGCTGATAAACAGAATTTAAATCATTTATGCTAAAATACATACTGATTTGTTCATAAACAATTCTTTCTGTAATCTTACTCAGAATAGATAAAATACTAATAGGTCTACTATTTTTTCCCGACAGTGGTTCTTTATTATTCTTTATAAGTGGAATAATTTTAGCGACTTTCCAACTAGTAGGACAAATGCCTTTCTCTAAACTTAGATTTATTTTATGACTTATAGGCCTAGCAATAACATCAGCTACTAATTTTAATAATTTTGCATCAAGGTTATCAGCACCTGATGGTTTCTCTTTAATTTCTTTGAATAAACTCTCAACAGTAATAGTACTTACTCTTTCAAAGTCAAATGTGCATGCTTTATTTTCCATTATTTTATTACATATTGTTCTATTATTTAAATAACTTTTTTGTTTCAGATTCATACCTTGTCTTAAAGTTGAAACTTTAATCTTGAAATAAGAACTTAAATGATTTGCAATATCACTGGGTTTAGTCAAAAAGGATCCTTCAACTTCAATAAAAGATGGCACCATTTTAGCTTTTCTCCCCATTATTGTATTAAGTATACTCCAAATTGTATTACTATCAGATTTTGCCTCTATAATCTTATTTTCATAATAATTTATTTTTTTTGTTCTGTTTAATTTAGTAACAAAATTTCTTAATTTCCTATACCTATTCCACAGGACACTGTTACCTGATGCGATTGCTTCAGCCTTTAATTCATTTCTTCGCTTTATGTGCTCCTTAAGTTCTAAATCCACCCAAGGAGCAGCAATGGTTCTCACAGTTATTCGTCTCAGTGGCGCATATTTATACATGATTGGTTTTATTGAGCTAGTAAAAGTCTCTAAGGCTCTATTAGGATCATCCTCAAGTAATATCTTTGACCAATCAACATTTCTGACTTCTTCACAATATTCATTTTCATTAAAAAATTAAATATCCTTTTAACAATCATTTTCTGCCCTGATTTGGGAACCTTGGTTCTCTTACGAGAGTATCTCTCGTACTGCGTAATATCTTACGCTATGGGGAAAACTCTTTTCCTCGAGATATTGAAGCCAAAAATTATCCTTAATTTTAAACATGCAAAACGCTTTGCAGCAGCAAGCAGACAAGGGCGAGACAGCTCGCGCGCCCATTGGCTGCCTTGCTGGAAAAGCTGCAGCCTATCGAGTGAGGCACTGCGTGACGTAATGACGAATGGGGACGCTTCGCGCCCATTTCGTCATGTCCCGCCAGTAGAGGCGTGGTCTCACCCTATAAATACCCCCTCGATAGCTGTATTTCCTCTGATTTTTCTACTCTTCACGCGAAGCTCACGCATCGCTGGATCCAGAGTGAGAAGCCGCGCCGTTGACTTGTAGCCTTATCAGCGGGACGTGCCATCTTCTGAAGTCGCTGGCCCAGCCGCCTTCAACCGCCGTACCTGCTGCGCTTTCCGGCGTACTATATCCTTTACTCTGCTAAGTGTGTGTGTTTGCTTACGTGACGCAACACCCATTTCTCTGTTCTAAAAGAGCTGCTTCTTTTTAAAGATGCCTTCCTGTGGTTCTTGCCGAGCCCCACTCAGCGACGAGGACCGCCACGTCATCTGCGTGTCCTGCCTGGGTGAGGATCACGCGGCCACCGCGCTCGCTGACGGCGGATGCCATCATTGTGAACGCTTGCCTATGGTGACTCTGCGGACTCGCCTAGCTTCGTTCTCCGAGCCCGCATCCCAGCCCGCCGTGATGCCGCGCCGCAAGAAGCGCCGCGCCCAGCGCGCGCCCGAGCTATTTCCAGCCCGCCAAAGCTCGCCGGTTCGCCCGCCAGCTTCGCCGGCTTCGCTCGAGTCGCTCCCAGACGGACAGCGGCCGCCGTCTGCCGCCGCGTCCACACTTGAGCTCAACGAACTTACCGGAGACGGCATTGAAACTGAGCCGATGCGTCCGCTCTCTCAAGCCGTGGATTACATCGGCCTCGACTGAAAGGCGCTCGCGCAACTAACGCGCAATAGGCTGGACGGACGCTTTCTCGGGAAAGACGAAGCTCCGTCACAGTCGAGACCCGTGCCTTTTCCCCCCTGAATGGTGAGATACATTTGTGGCTAACGCTATCCGAGATGACGGAAGCTGAGCGCTCCGTGTTCCTCGACGTTCTCGCTCTGCTGGACGCCGCCCCCCTCAGCGCGGGCCCCGGCCGAGGATTGAGATAAAGCCCGAGGTCTCAAGGCCTTCCTAGTCTCTCTAGGAAAGCAACTAGTTCAGTTCCCGCTGCGGCCGGATTTCCACCAAAACTTCTCGCTCGTTCAGTTCCAAGCAATGTGACTGTTCCAGTGTATTTCGCAGTGAGCAAGCTGGTTCCACAGCCCGCTTGCCTGCGCACAAAGGCCGTCGTTTCGGCTAACTAGCAGCGCCGCCAGGCCCGAGATCAAACACCGCGCTCTCGCTCTGCTGGACGCCGCCCCCCTCAGCGCGGGCCCCGGCCGAGGATTGAGGTAAAGCCCGAGGTCTCAAGGCCTTCCTAGTCTCTCTAGGAAAGTAACGGTGTTCAGATCCCGCTGCGGCCGGATTTCCACCAAAACTTCTCGCTCGTTCAGTTCCATGCGTTGTGACTGTCCCAGTGTATTTCGCAGTGAAGCAGCCGGTGTCTCAGCCCGCTTGCCTGCGCACAAAAGCCGTTTCTATGGCTACCCAGATAAATCCAATAAAGAGTGCATTTTCTGGTGTTCCGGCCACGGCCGATGGTGTTACGAGTGTTGTAAGAATGCCCACGTCCCAGTGCCCATTCCCACACCCAGACACAGCCCGCCACGGTGCAGGGCTAGTACAAATAAAACCAACTCATGTTGGTTGTGCGGAAAATGTAGTGAACGCGCCCATACAATGCCCGCTTACACTACATGATGCGTGTCCCTTGGTTTCTGTAAAAACGACACTAACACACATTTAGTCGGCGTGAGCCGACAGTGTTCTCAGTGCAGTAAATGTGCCCGCTGTCCCGCATTTCCTCACTGACACGCCGAATCCCACGGGATTCACCCCCGCTCGCTTTCTATGCACAACCCGTCACAGAGAAGCTGAGCGCGGCCAGGCTGCCCGCTGTGATTAGCGCGCGCCTCGCACGCTGTGAACACAGCGTTGATTCAGTCGGCGCGAGCCGAGTGTTCTCCGTGCAGAAAATGTGCCCGCTGTCTCGCGCCCGCATTTCTCACAGACACTCCGAATCTCACGGGATTCGCCCCCGCTCGTTTTCTCTGCACAACCCGTCACAGAGAAGCTGAGCGCGGCCAGGCTGCCAGCTGTGATCAGCGCGCGCCTCGCACGCTGTAAACACAGCAGTGATTTAGTCGGCGCGAGCTGACAGTATTCTCAGTGTAGTAAATGTGCCTGCATTTAGTAAATGTGCCCACATTCCCTCACACGCGCCGAATCCCACGGGATTCGCCCCGCTCGCTTTTCTCTGCGCGTCCCGCCATAGAGAAGCTGAGCGCGGCCAGGCTGCCCGCTGTGATCAGCGCGCCCCCCGCCTCGAACGCTGTAAACACGGTGTTGTGTTCCCAGTACACAGGGGCTCTCGAGCCGCCGTCCTGCCGCGGCCAGAGCCCAGATTTCATTCTACCCCTAGCTCTTCACGCAGATGCGTGGTCAAGGCTTCCCGGGGTATCAGAATGGGTGTTGAACACTATAACAAGAGGCTGTTCGCTACAGTTCGCTCGACGCCCCCGCCGTTATACGGCGCGAGTCGAAACTACGGTGTAAAGCGAAGTGTTTCATCTACTTCGAGCCGAGATAGCGAAACTACTGAGAAAAGGGGCTATAGAACCTCTATCTCAGGGCGAAGGGGGCTTATACAGCAGATATTTTCTGGTACCGAAAAAGATGGTGGGCTCAGACCCATTCTAGATCTGCGACTGCTGAACAGAACGCTCGTGAAGCGCCAGTTCAGAATGCTTACGACCAGGAAAATCCTTGCGCAAGTGCGCCAAGGAGACTGGTTCATGTCAATAGATCTGAAAGGCGCCTATTTTCAAATACAAATAGCGTCCCATCACAGGCGATTCTTGAGATTCGCCTTCGAGGGCCAGGCATATCAATACACAGTCCTGCCGTTCGGCCTGTCCATAGCACCCCGTACGTTCACGTAGTGCATGGACGCGGCCCTCGCCCCCCTGAGACTTCGGGGCATGCGAGTTTGAACTACTTGGACGATTGGCTGATTCTAGCTCGTTCACGAACGGAGCTCATAGAACACAGGGCCGCATTACTCGAGCACCTCGAGGAGCTGGACCTTACAGTCAATTGGGCGAAAAGCTCACTGCTCCCCAGTCGGAGAATTTCCTTTCTGGGAACAGTGTTAGACTCGCTATCCATGACAGCACGCCTGTCACCGGAGTGCGGATTGAATATTCAGCACGTCGCGAGATCCTTCCGCCACGGCTCTATAGTCCCGCTCAGAAGGTTTCAGAAAATGCTGGGTCTGATGGCCTCAGCAGCCTCCGTACTCCAGTTGGGCCTGCTCCGCATGTGCCCACTGCAGCTATGGCTAAAAGCACGAGTTCCCCCAAGGGCGTGGACCGCAGGTCTATTTCGCCTCAGGGTCGACCTTCAGTGCATTTCGGCTCTGAAACCATGGAAAGCAACCGACTGGTATCAGTCAGGTGTGAGTCTGGGGATCCCCTCGAGTGTGAAGGTGGTGTCTACGGACGCCTCCACTTCGGGGCAGGGAGCGCTGCTCGAGGGCAGACCACTAGCTGGCCTATGGTCAGTACGGGAGAAGCTCCTTCACATAAACTGCTTGGAATTAATAGCAGTCGACAAAGCGCTACGGCGCTTCTGTCCCCAGATAAAAGGCCACCACGTATTGGTCCGGTCGGACAACATGTCAGTGGTGGCGTACATAAATCGCCAGGGCGGCGTCAGGTCCCGAAACCTTTACAGGCTGACGGGACGCCTCCTGGTCTGGGCTCAGCACAACCTGCTCTCGCTGAGAGCGGCGCATGTGCCTGGTCACCTAAATGTGGGGCCAGACAGGCTGTCCAGAAACAACGTCCCAGCAGGACAATGGTCTCTGCACCTGCAGACGATCCAGCTGCTGTGGGAAACGTTTGGCAAGGCGCAGGTGGACCTGTTCGCGTCCCAAGAAAACGCTCACTGCCCGAGATTCTTCTCGAAATGCCGGGAGGCGCTGGCCCGTGTTTGGCCCCGCCGCCCCCTATATGCTTTTCCCCCTGTCTCACTCCTGCCTCAGGTGTTGGAGCGAATCAGGAGGGAGGGATGCCCAGTGCTGCTCATAGCTCCGCTCTGGACGAACCAGGCTTGGTTTCCTGTCCTGATGCAGCTGACCAGCACTGCCCCGTGGCCTGTACCATTGAGGAAAGATCTCCTCTCTCAGGCGGAGGGCTCAATTTGGCATCCTCGCCCGGATCTGTGGTCCCTGCACGCATGGGCCATCAACGGGTACCCGCTAGCCTCCCGGAAGGAGTGCTAAACACGATTGCGCAGGCTAGAGCTCCGTCTACCAGACGGCTCTATGCCTCGAAATGGTCGGTGTTCTCTACTTGGTGTCGAGCCCGTGGCTTTTCACCTGTGGACTGCGGGGTTAAGGAAGTGCTTGCCTTCCTTCAGGAGCTGATGGATAAGGGTAGGACCCCATCCACGCTCAAAGTTTATGTGGCGGCCATAGCAACGTTTGCTAAACCGGTGTCTGGCCAGTCACTGGGGAAAAACGACTTAGTCGTGCGTTTCCTACGAGGAGCTCGGAGGTTAAACCCTCCCAGGCCCCCTTCAGTCCCGGCTTGGGACCTTTCCACGGTCTTGGAGGCCATGAAAGGCGCCCCGTTTGAGCCGATCCAGCTGTCGGACATGAAGCACCTGTCCCTTAAGACGGTGTTTCTATTGGCTCTCGCTTCAGTGAAGCGTGTAGGGGACTTACAGGCGCTTTCTGTAAGCGCGTCATGTCTGGAGTTTGGGCCTAACGACTCAAAGGTCGTACTCAAACCGAGGCACGGCTACGTGCCGAAATCCCTCAATACACCGTTTAGGGCCCAGGTAATTCCCTGTCTGCCCTTCCGGTTCTCAATGAGGAGAGGGACGCGAGTCTCCTTTGCCCTGTCAGGGCGTTAAGGGCTTATGTGTCCCGCTCGGCTGGGTTCAGACAGACCGAGCAGCTTTTCGTGTTGTTTGGCGGCCGTTCTAAGGGACTTGCCGCTTCAAAACAGAGCCTATCCAGATGGATAGTGGATGCCATAGCGCTGGCTTACACTTCCAAGGGCCTGCAGTGCCCATTGGGTGTCAAAGCGCACTCCACGAGAGGCGTGGCCTCGTCGTGGGCATGGTATAGCGGGGTCTCCCTGCAGGATATCTGTACGGCTGCGGGCTGGGCCTTGCCGTCTACATTTATCAAGTACTATAACCTGGAGGTGCCCGCCTTACAAGTTAAGCTTCTGGCGGTCTGAACTTCGGGCTTATCGGCCACCATGCGGCTTATGTGTACCCCTACGGGTCTGTTACCCCTACGGGACTTTTATGAAGGAGTGATGCTTCTAGCCTCTCCTCCTCTACTCTGTGTGAGTTGTGGTGATTGTGCACTAGATGCGCCCCGGGCTTGGCCCCGGGACTCTGGTGTTGGATCCCTGTCCGCACGGCGTGTTGCATGGTGTTCCCCATAGCGTAAGATATTACGCAGTAGGAGAGATACTCTCGTAAGAGAACGTACTCGGTTACTAACGTAACCTCGGTTCTCTCTAGAGAGGGAACGAGTACTGCGTATCTTGCCGTGCTTGGAATACGCTCTGGTTCGCTTCGGCGTTGAAAAATCAGAGGAAATACAGCTATCGAGGGGGTATTTATAGGGCGAGACCACGCCTCTACTGGCGGGACATGACGAAATGGGCGCGAAGCGTCCCCATTCGTCATTACGTCACGCAGTGCCTCACTCGATAGGCTGCAGCTTTTCCAGCAAGGCAGCCAATGGGCGCGCGAGCTGTCTCGCCCTTGTCTGCTTGCTGCTGCAAAGCGTTTTGCATGTTTAAAATTAAGGATAATTTTTGGCTTCAATATCTCGAGGAAAAGAGTTTTCCCCATAGCGTAAGATATTACGCAGTACTCGTTCCCTCTCTAGAGAGAACCGAGGTTACGTTAGTAACCGAGTACGTTTTCCTATTAATTGAAACTAAATTATGATCACTAAAGCCTACCGGCATAGAAATTGCTTTTGAACATAAATCTGCGGCATTTGTGAAAATTAAATCAATACACGTAGCTATTTTTGTGCCATCAGATCTATAAGAAACTCTAGTTGATTTTTTAACAACTTGTGATAATTACAGGTCTCTGTTAATGACAGCAACTTATTTTTTAACGAAAAGTTTTTTAAATGCCAATCAATATTCAAATCTCCTAAAAAATATATTTCATATTTTGTATCACAAACTCTGTCTAACATACTACAAATCTTATCTAAGTAAACTATGGGTACATTCGTTGGTCGATAACAAACACCAATTAGAACAGGCCGAAGATGTGGTAACTGTACTTGTAACCTCAAAGCTTCTACACCCACACAACCAAAATCATTTCTAATTTTTGCAGGTATTTGATTTTGAACGTAAATTGCAACCCCACCACCATATGCATTTCTATCATATCTATACAGATTGTACCTATTTATATGCAATAATGAATTGTCTATATTTATATCCAAATGAGTTTCTGATATTGCCAGAATATGCAAATTATTATTTATTAGAGTTTCTAAAATATCTTGAATCTTATTTCTCAGACTACAGACATTTAAATGTGCTATGCGTAACCCTTTAATATTTAATCTATCTTTTACCATAACCGTTGTATCTGCTTGAACATCTGTCAATAGTAGAGCTCACAATAAATAACATTTAACAGAAAAGCATACAGACAAACCCACAAAGAAACATACAAACAACCAAAACAACATACATACAAACATACACACACACACACACACACACACACCCACACTTATGCACACCCCACTTGTCAACATTTATGAGCAAAACCAATTGGCAGCCACGCCATCTCCAGACATAAACATAAATTATTTTCACATTACTCAGCGGTAACGAAATACATAAACTTATAATCATTAGTTATTATGAGATGTTCCGTTCAACGGTCTCACAAAATTCTTCCTGCTACCTCTTATCAAGCCTCTTCCTTGTCTTGTTTGTCCAACTCAGGCTCTATGACCGTCTTTAGATATGTCTCTGCAGCTAGATGGTTGGAAAACTTTTTCGTATCTCCTTTGAAAGTCAGAATCAAGGTGGCAGGGTGAATTATGCCATGCTTAAATCCCGCACTCCATAGCTTCTTCCTCACGTCCCGAAAACTCGCTCGTATTTTAGCCATCTCCGTCGAGATATCTGGAAAGAAGCGAAGTTTCATTCCGCGAACCTCCAGTACTCTTTCTTCTTTCGCAATCCGACCGCACAATCTCATCTCTCACCACCAGCCTCTGCAGTCTTACTATCATCACCCGTTGCCCAGAATTACTCTCATTTGTGTTCCGAAGATGACCAAAAGTCTTACGGGTTTGAAACAACATGAGGGTGAGTGTAACTGTTGTAGGCCAGTGTGTGTAAAGTCACTACCCATGGGCCTCATTTATAAAACTTTGCGTAGGATGTGCGTACAGAAATATTCGGATTTATACAGTGCCGCCGCTCCCACCACGCGCATCACGCGCTCTGCGTAGGGCACCAAGTGCGGAGGGGCACCAAAAATAGCCTAATGAAAAATCAATCATCAAACTTCTTTTTATAATCAGATTCAGCGCGTTCTTCATCTTCAATCCGCAGCTGAGCAGAGAGCACGTCAGAAACAGAGGACAGGGTGTGTGTGTGTGTGTGTGTGTTCATGAGCCTATGATCTGAGCCTCATTGGTCTGTCAGTGCTCGTCAATGTCAGATTATTTGTGATGACCAATCAAATCAAAGTAGGCGGGCTTTATGTTCACAGACGCTGAGCGCGAATTTTAACAGTGCAACTCGACGCTTCAGTCGGTCAAGTGCAAGATAAGATGTAAGTAGCTAAACTTAACTTTATATATTTGACAGTTTTTTTTAGGTCATAAATGTTGAAAGAATGACAAAAAATAATAAGGCAAACTAATATAGTTTTGTCTAATTTCGCCATTTTGAACTGAAAATAGGCCTATGTAACATGTAGCCTAGTGTAATAGTTTAGGCTACTGTCATTGTGAGGGGACAAGAAACATGAACAAAGCCGTTTTCATTTCATCATGTTACACACAGGATTAATAATGAATGTGTACATATTGAAAATAAAATACAAATTGTTGCCTTTAGTAAATTAAAAAAAGCTAACTTTAGGAGGGGAAGAGACAGGGGAAGATAAAAAGAAAGAGAAAATGTGTGATGCTGATGAGGAGAGAAATGGTTTTAAAGCGGTTGTTATCGATTTTTTTTTTTTTTGCCTTCACAACATCTTAAAATGCACATCTGTAGTTCAGAGAAATCCAAAATTTTCTCAGGGAAACCCCGAACCCCCCTAACTAACCTGCCTCAAATTCGGGACCACAGTGATTATAAAACCCTAAACTAAAGTGTTACTTTTTAAAAAAAAAAAAATTAAATATTTTTTGATACCTCTAAATGAAAAACCTAAATGAAAATGTGGTTTTTTTAAGGGGGGGATGGGCATCACAAAGGAATTATGCTTAGGGCACCAAAATGGCTAGCAGCGGCACTGGATTTATAAAACCGTGCGCACGCACATCCTACGCAGTTTTCCCTTAATAAATCACAATCAATTCTAAATGTAGCGCAGCTTTTGGGGCTTCATGTCACGCCCATAGTTGCCCATAAATAGTCCGTGAAACGCCCACAAGTTAAGATTCATCGATTGCGAAATCATGGCAAACAGAGGAAAACCAAGAAACGTAACGTTTATTGTCTCTTTTTGTATTGTTCAAGTGGTTGAGGTTGATATGGGATTTATAAAGTAATTAGTAATAAGTAGACCAATACTTTCTAGAGATAGTAATTATTACATTAATCTAATTACACTGTTGAAGATGTCATAGTAATTAATAACTATTTTAGAGTAACTTACCCAACTGTTATAATATCAGAGGTGAAACTGGAAGAACAGTATGTTATTCAACCTAATTTGAATTTTCATGTAGGTGCAATCCTGCAGGCATTAAAAGAACATGGCAGCAGCTGAAAATGAAATATAAAAACATAATTCAATCAGGTAAGGCTTGAGCATATCATGGGTGTATACCTGACTTTACAAACATTTGACATATTAAATAACTAAATAGCATCCAGTGTCTTGCAGTGCAGCAGCATTTTTGACATAGGTCTAATTAACACAATTAAATGTTCATTCTCATTTGACTTCTACTCAGCCAACAGAAAGAAGGAAGAGGCTCGCAAAGATGGAGATGCAGAGGAGATGGAGATGCAGAGGAGATGGATATGCAGAGGAGATGGATATGCAGAGGAGATGGAGATGGCCCTGAGCCTGAATGCTGGAAGGCCAATGGTTGAGGGAATTCCTGGTGGGACTTCATCAGAGCCAGTCACTCCCGAAGATTCAAGTGCCTTCATAAAATGTAAGAGGTCTACATATGTGCTATTTTTTATAGGCTGTTTTTGATATTTCCATATATTTTACATTGGGTTGGGTTTTTTGTTGTTCCCAACAGATTCTGATGGCATATCTGTCTTTTGGAGCCTCCTGTCCCAACAGAACCCCAGGCAGTTGTAAGTAGCCTACTCAATACACCAGAAATTATGACAAATAGTATAAAATGTGCTCAACCAAATGCTCATCTTCACAGGACGATGGGGATGAAGAAACAGTTTCTGACGCCACAGAGAGGCCTACAGAGGAAATGTTAATATTATGTGTCTACACATCAAACAATCTACACATTCACCTTTCTTCACATTATTTATGTGGAGTAGCCTATAGAATCTAAGTTTATATCGAAGTATAAAGGGACATTCTTATCTCTTCCCCGTCCCCAGGGTGTGGAAGAATAGCAGGAGGAAGGTCCATCAACTTCTGGTGCACAGATGAAGACAGTTCAGTGATTTTCAGTGAATGCCACAGTTTAAATTGTAGAATTTGTTTAGAACTACATGATGTAACTATAATCTACTGTATTTTCAGTTGCCAGTTAAGAAGTTATATAGACTTCATCTTATTAACTCTTTCCCCGCCAGCGTTTTAAAAAAAAGTTGCCAGCCACCGCCAGGGTTTTTGACGATTTTTGCTAAACTTTAATGGCCCGCAGAATATTTTCTTCCATGAATATATGAAGATGCTATATATCAAAATAAAGATCTGAGCCTCTGCTTTTAAACAAAAAAAACTATTTTATTTTATCTTCATTCGTTCTTTTTTTATTGCCACTTGAACAGAGGTAGGTTTTGTCAAAAACACAACATTCTGGACAAAAAGCTGAGAAAAAGGCATTTTTATCAAACAAGTGCATTTTCAAGCAGAATACATTCAAATGGTGTTTCCTTCATATAGAACACCTCCCAAAAGAAATGAAGAATATAAATACATGTAAAATATATTAGGCAACCAATAAACCAATTTAGGCACTGTAATTTGCTTTTGAGTGGTACACAGAGTAACATTTCCCAGGATGTAAGGGGACGCCACAACTTTTGCAGTAGAACGAGGTCTCCTTCAACACCATGTTGATGTACTTGAAGCATCCGGCCTCTGCCTCGCTGTGTTCAACATGTAAATAATATGAATAACTTTCAATAAACAGACCTAGATACACACACAACAACACACACACACACACATACATATGAATGAAGCAGAGCAGGATCTACAGGCCTGCTTCGATTGCACTGATTGGACTGTTTTTGAAGCTGCTACCACCGATCTGGATGAGCTCACAGATACTGTAACCTCATATATCAGTTTCTGTGAGGATACATGCATTCCTACCAGAACATTCTTATCATTCACCAATGATAAACCATGGTTTACTGGGAAACTCAAACACCTTCGTCATGCCAAAGAGGATGCTTACAGAAGTGGGGATACCATCTTGTATAATCATCTTGTATAAAAAAACAGTTTTCAGCCAACGACCCATCATCAGTCTGGAGTGGCCTGAGAAACATCACCAACTACAAGACACCATCCCCGCGATCTGCGGACAATCCACACCTGGCTGATGATTTAAACTCATTTTACTGCAGGTTTGAAAAGCCCTCATTCACACCACTCACCGGCTCTGACGTGCACTTCACACATCCACCATCACCTCCTACACCCCCTCTCCTCCCCCCTCCTGCCATCCAACCTGAGCTTAAGGTCTGTGTGGAGGACGTGAGCCGAGTCTTCAAAAAACAGAAGACTAGGAAAGCCTCAGGCCCAGACGGCATCTCATCTGCTTGTCTAAAAGCCTGCGCTGACCAACTGGCCCCGGTCTTCACGCAGATCTTCAACAGATCATTGGAGCAGTGTGAAGTTCCCTGCTGCTTCAAACGCTCCACTATCATTCCTGTCCCCCAAAAAAACAAAATCACTGGACTTAATGACTACAGACCTATCGCTCTCACGTCCGTGGTCATGAAGTCGTTTGAAAGACTGGTGTTGGCCCACCTGAAGGACATCACTGGATCCCTGCCGGATCCTTTTCAGTTTGCCTACAGAGCAAACAGGTCTGTGGATGATGCAGTCAACGTGGGACTGCATTATATCCTGCAACATCTCGACAGACCTGGGACTTATGCAAGGATCCTCTTTGTGGACTTCAGTTCGGCCTTCAATACCATCATGCCTGATCTTCTCACAGCCAAACTGACCCAGCTCTCCATTCCATCCTCGATCTGTCAGTGGATCTCCAGCTTCCTGACGGACCGGCAGCAGCTCGTGAGACTGGGGAAACACACATCCAGGACTCTCACCACCAGCACTGGCGCCCCTCAAGGGTGCGTTCTCTCCCCACTGCTCTTCTCCCTGTACACTAACGACTGCACTTCTAAAGACCCTACTGTCAAGCTCCTGAAATTTGCAGACGACACCACTGTCATCGGTCTCATCCGAAACGGTGACGAGTCTGCTTACAGACTGGAGGTCGAACAGCTGGCTGTTTGGTGCAGTTATAACAACCTTGAGCTGAACACGCTCAAAACAGTGGAGATGACCGTGGACTTCAGGAGGAACAGCCCAGCACTCCACCCACTCACCATCATGAACAGCACTGTGGAAGCAGTGGAGTCATTCAGGTTCCTGGGCACTATCATCTCTCAGGACCTGAAGTGGGACAATCACATTGACTCCATTGTGAAAAAGGCCCAGCAGAGACTGTATTTCCTTCGCCAGCTGAGGAAGTTCAACCTGCCACAGGAGCTGCTGATTCAGTTCTACTCAGCCGTCATTGAGTCTGTCCTATGCACTTCCATCACTGTCTGGTTTGGTTCAGCTACCAAATCAGACATCATGAGACTACAGCGGACAGTTCGGACTGCAGAGAGGATCATTGGTGCCCCCCAGCCAACCCTCCAGGACCTGTACTCTTCCAGAGTGAAGAAGAGAGCAGGTAAAATCATCACAGACTCCACTCACCCTGGACACCACCTGTTTGAACTGTTACCGTCAGGACGGCGACTCAGATCACTGGCCACAAGAACATCTCGGCACAGGAACAGTTTCTTCCCACAGGCCATTTCCCTCCTGAACAGTTAACATATCTCCCAAGGCATATGCCTTAAAGTGCAATACCCCCACTGTTTAACGCAACAACTTACAACTCAGGTGACACTTACATGTAGATTTATTTATTTATAATATTCAAAACACTGTAAATTTGTTCATAATCTGTAAATCTGTAAATGTTTATTCTGGCTAAACCCAACTGTGATACTTTTATTCTCATATTTTTATATTTTGTATTTTATTCTTAAAAACTTGTATTATTATGTTTCTTGTTGTATTTGCACTGGAAGCCTCAGTACCAAAACAAATTCCTTGTGTGTGGCAATAAAGCTCTTTCTGATTCTGATTCTGATATATATAGATACACACACACACACATACATATATATATATATATATATATATATATATATATATATGTGTGTGTGTGTGTGTGTGTGTGTGTGTGTGTGTGTGTGTGTGTGTGTGTGTGTGTGTGTGTGTGTGTGTGTGTGTGTGTGTGTGTGTGTGTGTGTGTGTGTGTCTGTTTATTGAAAGTAATTCCAATTACTCATATCATTATTCACAGGTAGTACACAGCTAGGCAGAACTCATAGAGGTAAGGAAAGATAAGAAAATATCTGAGAAAGTGTTATATCTTTATGGGATATATATATATATATATATATATATATATATATATATATATATATATATATATATTACAATGTGGTAAATGTGCACACAGAGAGAAACAATTTGGCTCATATTTATGCACACAGCCACACATAAATGCCTGCACACTCACACACAAATATTATAGTGTTTATATATATTATCCCATAAAGATAGAACACTTTCTCAGATATTTTCTTATCTTGTCTTACCTATATGCGTTCTGGCACGACGAATGAGATCTTGGCCTTGAATGTGTCCACTGACTGTCCGAAGTATCACAGTATTGTAACTGTCCTTACACAGCTGAACTTTGTCTTCGTCCAGATCGACGGGTGAACGATCTATCTGCGGCACGTCCATGAATAGAACTTTCATGTGACAACATGTGCATCTCTCTCACTGAACTTACTTCGTCCCGATCAGATTCAGAATGATCAAATAATGAGTGATCGGACTCCATCGAGTCCATTAGTCCATCAACACTTCCAGTACTTGATCAGCCGTATAGCCTACTACCTCTGCATTTGTCTGTCTGATATTTTGACCTACATTTTCACTACGTTTGAGACGATCGCAGTCTGTTTCCTTGATCAAAAAGTTGCGTACTCTTTCAAAACATCCGCACGGGTCTTCCTTACCGTATACCACCTAAAACACGGATAGCCGGAAAATTCCGTGTTTGGCGGGGAAGCGTTTTTTCATAAAACCCGGAAAATTCCGTGTTTGGCGGGGAAAGAGTTAAAAAAATTGGGGAAAAAAACAGCAATGAATAAATGTACCGAAAGAAAGAATGAGGTGCTTAAACACCTCTTCCTCTTTAAAAAAGGGGAGGAGACCGAAATAAACTCTGGGTTTACGGAAGTAAACCTGCTCCCGACCAGGTTAGGTTCACAGAGTAAGTTACCATGGTAACTGACTCTGAGTGTAAGTTACCTCTCTTTCAGAAACGGGCTTGACTTACCCTGCTTTCTCAGGTTTGACTTACCTCCCATTCTGAAACAGAAAACCCAGAGTTTCCCTCATTTCAGGGTTAACATACTCAGAGTTTTCACTTAACCTCCTTTCTGAAACAGGCCCCAGAAATCAGGCAGATATCAAAAACCAGTGTAAAGTCCCAGGAAGGAATGACAATAGTCTGGAGTGGAGTGCCCTCTGGTGGTAATGACGTGCACTCTCACTGGTGATCGTGACATATAGTGTCCAAAGCAGAAAATCACATCTCTAACCCCGGATTTCCACCAACTGCAGAACGGCTGCGGATCGGCTCCGCTGCGTGACGGATCCGTGCTCCGCCGTCCTTCAATACCTACCAGATCTGGATTTGTTGCAGAACGGCTGCGGCCATGACTGACAGCTGAAGTCACGAGGACATATGATATCTCGCGAATGTACGTTTGATCGCGCTATTTAACAGAATTCAGTTTCTTTAAACAGAACCAGAAAACCAGCAACAGTTTGTTTTCATCCAGATGAGTACAGGGGAAACAACTCTGTGCTGACCTGCTGATCTCCTTTTTTGTGGAGATTATTGTGATTCTATTACAATATTTATAATTAAATATAATCAACTTATAAAATGCTAAATGTTTATTTGGGTTCCTTTTTGAATGAATTGGGAAAGTATAGGCTGTGTAAATAAAGTTAACTATTGTTCTTGTTGGAAAAGGGAAAGCTATATTTTTATTTTGGAAATTACCGGATGTTTTATTTAGTTTCTGTGCTCGACTTCCTGCGGCGCTCTCCGGCATCCGGCAAAAATAGAAACTCTGCGTATCTTCTCCGGAGGGCTGCGGTTGCCGGAGCTGGGACGGAGTCGGAACGCAGCCGTTACGCAGTCAGTGAAAATGCACAAATTGATTTTAATGGAAACCTATTGACTCCGCCGCCGTTCCTGAGCGGATCCGCAGCCGTTCCGCAGTTGGTGGAAATTGGGGGTGAGAGTAGTGCTACTTTTACCCGCTATGAATAGATGCTGCTGTTCTCAGAAGAAGTGCTAAAGAACCAAACCACAGATGGCTATTTGAACAATTTATGCCTAATTGTGTTACTTGCAGTGCATGTGAAGGTGACAGAGATTATCTCAATTATATTTAAATATTGAGTCAAAGATCAAGTTTTCATGTTTTGAAAGCTTTACGTATGTGTGTTTCTCCTGGCCCACAGTATAATTTTGGCGAGGATACACAATCTGAATGTGTGCTCTGCTTGGGAGTGGAGCACATGGTCAGCTCTCGAGGTGGTTGGCTGTGTACACTGAACAGTTTCCCTTGAGTACTTTCCACTCCCGCCAGATCCTCATGTGGTCTCATGGCAGGAGAGCACTGATCTATCCCTGAGCACCTGAATGTGGGAGCAGGCGTCCTGTCGAGGCAGGGGAATGGAGACTCCACCCCGAGTCAGTGGAGTGAATAAGGAGAGAGAGTTCGGTCGAGCACAAGTAGACCTGTTTCTGGCGCAAGAGACGACTCTTTGCCCACTGTGGTTCTTCCCCTATCATCCAGCTCCTTTAGGACTGGACGCCATGATGCAAATGTGGGCGAGGAACATGTACACGTTCCACTCGATCGCTCTGCTCCCGGGAATTCTAGAAGGAGTTTGTGGGCTGAGTTTGGATTCAGTAGCTTCAGTGCTGGAGTTCCTTTAAGACAGTTTCTCTACCGGTCTTTGCCCATTCATGCACAGTGTATTATGTTTTACAAAATAAAACCTTTAGAACAGGGGTGCCCAATCCTGTTCCCGGAGATCTACCTTCCTGCAAAGTTCAGCTTAAATCCTGATCAACAGACCTGAACCAGCTAATGATAGGTGCGTCTCCCTAGTTCAGTGGCCACTACTAGCCAGGGCACCGATCAGGGAGTTGTCCATCGTTAGGGCTGTCTCAATCGCAAAATCATCTCAAGTGCACTGAAACCCTCCTCAAAAAGTCCCACAATCCACCATAAAAACCAGAGGCATCGATACTCTTCAACAGAAAACTGATAAATGCTGCTTTCTGAGGACATATTCCAAGGTAGGAAGGCATCAAGGCACATCCGAATCCAATGTAAGTTGCACTTCCTGTCTCCTGAAATACCTTCATCTGATATTTTTGAAGGCAGCGTAGATGCTTTCCATTTTGTGACAGTTGAGCTAGAAAAACAAAGATTGCGTCTGAAAATTGCAGTTGCTGGTCAGTTTGTGTGTAAATGTACATTTTTGACCAACGTTTTCCACTTCTGATGTCATTTCTAGTGAGAAATTACTATTGCAGTAATCACATATTTGCTTAGTTTTCGCCAAAGCTCTCTCTGTTTTGCTGTAGATCATTAAACCGTTAAGCTGCCTCAGAAGTCTGTTCAAAATCAGTTTTGTGAGGAAACTGTGCACAAACACTGCCTGCAGTCATTGCCTACAGCGAGGCAACAAGTCAGTTTTCGAAGTCACATATAGCCTACATTTTTTTACATATACATTTTGCACACATATATATATGTATATGTGTGTGTGTAACAAGCCACGTTTAAATAATATAAAAAAACTTGCCTTTATTGTCGATAAGCGACCTATAATTTATTGCAGTTTGTTTATTTTTGTGTTAATTGATTATTGCGGTGAGCATTGACAATTAATGCTGTTGTTTCATGTGCTTTTATATTTTATTAATTGCTTTTCTTTTCTTTTCTTTTTTTTTAGGAGCAGGGTTGACCCAGAGTGGGCAGGCTGGCTATCCTTGGAGGGTGCATGGAAACTCTCCTTTTCCAAGAGTGTGTGGTGTAGGTTTTCTTGCAGTGGAATTCACTGGAGTGTGTGTGTGTTTTGAGATTTGGTGCACGGGTTACTCAGTGCGGGCTGATTTCGAAGCCCACTGCTTAGCCTGTCCAACTACTGGTGCACCCCAGCTCATTGACGAGAGCCTTTCTTTCTGTTTCCTTTCACCAATTTGCTCATATATAAATCAGTGACCTTGTTTGCCACCACTAATGTTTAAATGTACCGGAGGTCTTTTAAATTATTTATGATCACTTAATAAAGATCTAATTTTGTACGCATCCACGCCTCAGTGTCCCGTGATTGTGGGAAGGAGATCGAACTTGTGTGCCCTTAATTGGCGATGCACCAGCTGGTTCAATGCTGAGGTGGCATAGTCGTTACTTGCTGTAGCTCTGTATATGAGAGAGCAATCAACCCCCAAACACCCCCCCCCCCCCCACATATAAAGCTCTTCACATATAAACACACATGGTCTATATAGACATTCTCTCTCACAAACAAGTTGGTCCACCAACAGATCAAACCACATCTCTGAAGATCACCAACCACAGCATCTCTCAGTTTGACTCAGAAGACAAACTTCAGTAAACCGGTATGTGAGATCAGACAGGGTTTTAACCTTTTCCATACACTAAAAATGAAAGCTGAATAAATATACACAGCCATTTTAAAATTAGAGTTACCTCCATTTAACTGTACAATGTTCATCATATATTTTCATCCAATTTTCACATAGTATCCTTTTAATTTTAAATATTTAACATCATCAATCTACTACATTTCAAAGATTATCACAAAAGTATTAAAAACAGTTTTTGTTACATATAGTCTTATTATAAGCATATATAACAAGCGTACAAAGCGGTTGTGCATGTGCACTATAGGAGGGTCAAACTCTGTCAGGGGAGGATTCACACACAAGATTACCTGTTCTGTTACACTTGTTTTAATCAGTTAGTTTTGAACAACTGAACATGTGTCACACGCTGTTTTGTTCTGTTTGTGCTGCTGCCGTCTCATTGGTAAGTTATTCATATATTTGTGTGGTGTAATTTATTTGCATTTCAGAGTAATAAGCTACTGTTACAAATCAGATTGTTTTCAGCTGCATTTATCATGTAACTTTACATTTATTTTGCTACAGAAGATCATTTTAAAACACAATGAAGATAAAAATATTGATTCACACATGTCTGATTGATGATATGTCCCCTGTTTAGCATCTCTGCTGCTGTTTAGCATCTCTGCTGCTGTTCTTCAATTCATATTGAAAGATTAGCAAACGAGTTCAGGCGTTGTAAGAGCCTTAATCAGTGACAAAACCTCTTCATGTTCATCAGGTGTGTTTGGTGATTCAGTGTCAGTGATGGAGGGAGATTCTGTCACTATAAACACTGATACTGAAATACATGAAGATGAAGATATACTGTGGAAATTTGGAGCTGAAAAGTCTCTCATAGCTCAAATCAGTAAAGCTGCTGGAATCTTCTCCACATTTGATGATGTTCTTGATGGGAGATTCAGAGACAGACTGAAGCTGGACGATCAAACTAGATCTCTGATCATCACAAACACCAGAACTGAACATACTGGAGTTTATCAACTACTGATAAGTGGAGCGAAACGATCATCAAAAACATTCAGTGTTTCTGTCTATAGTGAGTAGAGATCACTATTTACATATTGAAATGTTGAATCATTTAATAGTTTGAGAAGACAGACACACTCCCTGCTGTAGTCAAGTCAACTTTAATTATATAGCGCTTTTTACAATACAGATTGTTTCAAAGCAGCTTTACAGAGATAACAGGAAAATTATTTTAAAGTAATATTGTTAAATATAAAAATAAATGTCCCCAAAAAGCCAATGGTGACAAAGGTGAAAAAGGCGACAGTGGCAAGACTCCATCAGTGGCAGAATGGAGAAAAAACCTTGGAGAAAAGAACCCAGGCTCAGTCGGGGGGCCAGTCCTACTTTTGCCAATGAACGAACAGTGTACGATTATGATTCAGGCAGCATTACAGGTCAGAAGTCAGATTGGATCAGAACTTTCAAAATATTTATCCAGTTCATCTGGTTGGGTCGGAGTTGCGTTGTGCTCTTGTCCAGGCGCAAGTCCACCATCTGATCTGGATACGGCCCGGGTCCGGCTGATTACAGTAAACTTTGGAATAAACAGAAAGACTAAAATTAACGTAGATGCCATTATTTTTATGATGTAACGAGTACATCAGGTGTTATAGGACGTGTTTCCGGTTCCGGCTGACCTAATTTATGCAGCCTAATAATAATTTAACTGATTTGAATAATAGGAATGTATAGTGTTCTATGTGTATGCCACGTGTAGTCATCACACTAAACACATTGAACTCAAAATAAGATTGTTGTTTAGATTTATGCATATTTCTCTTTATTCTCTCATGTTTTTCAGCTCGTCTGCCGGTTCCTGTCATCAGTAGAAACTGTTCATCATCATCGTCTTCATCAAACTGTTCATTGGTGTGTTCAACAGTTTTGAATGTGTGTGATGTGACTCTCTCCTGGTACGCAGGAATGAGTGTATTGTCCAGCATCAGTGTGTGTGATCTCAGCATCAGTCTCTCTCTACCTCTGGAGGTGGAATATCAGGATAAAAAACACCTACAGCTGTGTGCTGAACAATACCATCAGCAACCAGACCACACATCTGGACATCAACACACTCTGTCACACATGTGCAGGTTTGTTAGTGTTGATATTAACATTGATTAACTAAGCTGATCTATCAAGTTACATACTGCAGTGCTGATATTCACTCGCAGTAATGGCTCATTTTGTCCATTACAGATCAGGGCCTACCATTGTTTTATATAGTGTTGATCTCTGCTGCTGCTGGATCTCTGATGATCGTTGCTGTCGTTGGGATCTTCTGCATCTGCAAGAAATGTAGAAAAATTGACAGAGGGGGCAAGTGTTACAAAGAATTATTATAACAAATAATACTTTTAAAATATGCTCTAAATATTTATGATCGATTAAGATGCCTTAATGATCATTTAATCAATTGTCACACAATTATTCTCATAATTACTTTTTATGAATTTTCACCTTTTTATTCAAAACACTGAAAATGCACAATCAGATATACAAATCTGCATGTATTCAACAATAAAAATGCGGTCTCCATTTTATAAACATAATCTTACATGTGTAAAGATGCAAGCAAATTTATTTGCTTGCTTGCTAAAGATGCAGATGGTGCTCAAATTAACATCTTTATATAATGAATTAAATTTCACATAGCAAAGACTGCAAATAACTTTACTTTTGTTAAAGGCATCCTGCCTGGGTTTGGTTTATAAATTAACCACAAACTCTATTCGGAATGTTTTGTGTGTGAAAAAGTTATAAGCTTAATGTTGAAGTGGTTTCAACTTTTCTGTAAATAACTTCGCAGAGATCCTTGATTTCAGAAACAATTAGACTTTATTTCTGAACGCTGCTCCGTTCCATAGAACGGCGCTCAAACAAAAGCCGAGTGATTACTGCAGGGTAATCACTCTAACGCTCTGGCCATCCGGCCCACTCGCGCTCCCGAGTCTTTTGGGTTCAGAGTTAAATACATACATCATCTTCCATAGAAGGTAACACACCTTATAGATAGTTTTGGGTGAAGGTCTTGTAACCATGTGACTTCTCAGAATAGAGTTGACTGCTGCCTCAACATTTAAGGTCTTGTTACAGGCACACACAGAGGAAATTCAAAGTCACCCCAAAGACACAGAGAAATAATTGTGTATTCTTATAAGACTAAATTACTTGTTTTGTAAATAATAAAATCTTCAACAATGTTAAATAAAATTAGTTGATGCCATTTTTAAAAACTGCACAGTAAAACATTTAATTCAATGTGTGTGTTAATGTTTTAACTTTGGCAGCCCTGATAATTAAGTTGGCTTGTGAGAGCCAACTTATTGAAATCCTATTTAAACTTATTAATGGTGCTTGCCTATGGCAAAGCAACATTACTGTTATTGCTCATACTTATTATTTTTATTCTTCTTATTCCGCCGCTTTTTTGGCGCGTAACTAGTCCCGCAGTTTTGGTCACAGACCCACGAATGAGGTGTCAAATCGTGCGGATTATTCGGGAATGGTGTGCTATGTCTTTTATAAGCGATCGGGGGTACGATGTTTGCCCCAGGGGCAAAAAAGCAGCCGAAAAATCCCATAGACTTAACATTGCGACAAAGTTTGACGACTTGTAGCTCTGAGCGAGGATTTCGCAGAAGCGTGTGATTTACCACATTTGAAGAGGCTGACAGGCTCTGTAAGAATATACCTCAATATGGGGTAAAAGTTGCACCCCTAAGGGGCAGGAGCTGCCCAAAGTTGCCCCATAGACTTAACATGGTGAACTTTGAAGACTCGTAGCTCAGATCGAGGATTTCGCAGAAACGTGTGATTTGCCACATTTGAAGAGGCTGACAGGGTCTGTAAGAATATACATATAAATGGGGTAAAAGTTGCACCCCTGGGGGGCAGGAGCTGCCCAAAGTTGCCCCAAACCCCCATTGACTTAACATTGTGAAAAATGTTATGACTCTTAGCTCAGAATTCAGATTTCCCAGAAGCGTGTGATTTGCCACATTTGAAGAGGCTGACAGGCTCTGTAAGAACAAACCACACAATGGGGTAAAAGTTGCACCCCTGGGGGGCAGGAGCGGCCCAAAGTTGCCCCATTGACTTACTATGGTGTAGGACGGCCCATGAAATGGGCCGTCCTACACCATAGAAACCGCTTTTATATTGAACATAACTCTGGATCACAGTGTCGTAGAGACAAAGGGGAGGGCTCATTTGACTCAGACGGCCAATCAGTCTCTCAGGATCATTGTGTAGCTATCAAGCCACGCCCTAGCAACCATTTGGAGCACCTTAGCAACAAGTTCCATAGACTTCCATTGAAAGAGATCAAAAGGATATCTCCGGATAGAAGTGTCATAGAAACACGAGGGTGGTCTCGTTTGACTCGGGGCAGCGAACAGGCAATCATGAATCACATCAACACTTCCTAGCCCCTCCCTAGCAACCATTGTCGAGCTGCTTAGCAACCAAATTCTATAGAGGGATATCTTCCATTCTGAATGTCACATAGGCATGGGAGTTGGTTTATATCATTCATAGTGAAAAGAAGCCTTTAGAGATTCAACACTGGCAGCTGCCAATCAACTCCATAGCAACCAATCAGGGTACCCTAGCAACCATATTGCAAGACCTATATCTCTGCATCAAAACATCGTATAGAGATGGGGGTTGGTTTATACATTCACATTGACTTTGGAGCTTCATGATTGGCAGCTGCCAAGCCACTCCCTAGCAACCAAACAGGGTACCCTAGCAACCGTTTTGCAAGACCTATATCTCTGGATCAAAACATGGTATAGAGATGGGGGTTGGCTCTTTTTACTCATGCTAGCAAACAGGACTTACTACATGCTACTCATGCTAGCAGTGAATAGCTACATGCTAATATTGATTAGCTAAGTGTTAAATCATGCCAAGTAAATGCTACAAACTCCATAGTAACCATCTGTGACATTTACCAACCACCTAGTAACAGCATAGCAACCACCCAGAATACCCTAGCAACCGCCTAGCAACCAGCCAGAATACCCTAGCAACCGCCTAGCAACGCCCTAGCAACCACCAGAATACCTTAGCAACCGCCTAGCAACCACCCAGAACACCCTAGCAACCGCCTAGCAACCACCCAGAACACCCTAGCAACCGCCTAGCAACCACCCAGAATACCCTAGCAACCACCTAGCAATGCCATAGCAACCACCCAGAATACCCTAGCAACCGCCTAGCAACCACCCAGAACACCCTAGCAACCGCCCTAGCAACCACCCAGAACACCCTAGCAACCGCCTAGCAACGCCCTAGCAACCACCCAGAATACCCTAGCAACCGCCTAGCAACCACCCAGAACACCCTAGCAACCGCCTAGCAACCATCCAGAATACCCTAGCAACCGCCTAGCAACGCCCTAGCAACCACCCAGAACACCCTAGCAACCGCCTAGCAACCACCCAGAACACCTAGCAACCGCCTAGCAACCACCCAGAATACCCTAGCAACCGCCTAGCAACGCCCTAGCAACCACCCAGAACACCCTAGCAACCACCTTGCAACCACCCAGAACACCCTAGCAACCGCCTAGCAACCACCCAGAATACCCTAGCAACCACCTAGCAATGCCCTAGCAACCACACAGAATACCCTAGCAACCACCTAGCAACCACCCAGAACACCCTAGCAACTGCCTAGCAACCATCCAGAATACCCTAGCAACCGCCTAGCAACGCCTAAAAACTACCCAGAACACCCTAGCAACCGCCTAGCAACCACCTAGCAACCACCCAGAACACCCTAGCAACCGCCTAGCAACACCATAGCAACCACCAGAATACCCTAGCAACCGTCTAGCAATGCACTAGCAACCACCCAGAATACCCTAGCAACCGCCTAGCAACCACCTGAACACATGAATAAGCCATGTCTCAGCACCAGAACATCTGGTTGTTTGGTCGTATGCAATCATGTACCACACCCTAGCAACCGAGCAGCGAGTTTTGCCACTGCAAGCACCATTTCACATTTTCTCCTGGAAATGTACATTCTAGTATTGTAATTACTATTCACCTAGACAAAAATTTGGCACGCAACTCCTCCCACATCTTTTGCCGTAGATCCATGAATGAGGTGTCAAATCGACCGGTTTATTGAGGAGAGGTGTGCTATGACTTTTATAAGCGATCAGGTGTACGATGTTCGTCTGGCGGGCGATAATTTTGCCTAAAAATCTCCCATAGACTTAACATTGGCACAAAATTTGTAAAATCATATCTTTGGCTCAGAAGGTCATAGAGGCTTGGGGTTGGGCTCCTTTGATTTGTCTTATTAAGCAGCCAATGAATAGTGACATATCAACTTCATAACCACGCCCTAGCAACCAGTTACAGACCCCTAGCAACCATTGAACAACATTTACAAGCCATATGTCAGCAACAAAACACTGTAAAAACACAGAATTGGGCATTTTTTGACCCAGATGTGCAAATACTCTTTAAATATTTCCCTATAAACTGTATGAACAAGCCTTTAGCAACCATTTGGAGTACCCTAGCAACCGTACAAACACATGAATGAGCTATATCTCAGAACCAGAACATCACACAGAGATGGGGGTTGGCTCGTTTGTTTCGGTTGGGAAACAGTCTGTAAATATACCCATGGTAACTGTGTAAACACACCCTGGCAACCATTTAGAGCTACCTAGCAACCAAATTGCAACATATAGAAGCCATATTTCAGCTCCACAACATGGTTGTTGGCCCGTATGTAATCATGTGCAACCGGGTGGTGTTTTTTGCCACTGCAAGCACCATTTCACATTTTCTTCTGGAAATGTACATTCTATTTAATGGTGCTTGCCTATGGCAAAGCAACATTAGTGTTATTGCTCATACTTATTATTAATGGTGCTTGCCTATGGCAAAGCAACATTAGTGTTATTGCTCATACTTATTATTCTTCTTCTTCTTCTTCTTCTTCTTCTTCTTCTACTTTTTTTTCGGCGCGTAACTCCTCCCGCATTTTTTGTCACAGACCCATGAATGAGGTGTCAAATCGTGCGGATTATTCGGGAATGGTGTGCTATGACTTTTATAAGCGATCGGGGGTACGATGTTCGCCCCAGGGGCGAAAAACGGCCCAAAAAAAACGCATAGACTTAACATGGGGAAAAACTTTGACGAATCATAGCTCAGCGATCAGATTTCACAGAAATGTGTGATTTGCCACATTTGAAGAGGCTGACAGGCTCTTTAAGAACATACCCCTAAATGGGGTAAAAGTTGCACCCCTGGGGGGCAGGAGCGGCCCAAAGTTGCCCAAAAAACCCCATTGACTTAACATGGTGAAAAACTTTGAAGAGTCATAGCTCAGAGCTCAGATTTCACAGAAATGTGTGATTTGCCACATTTGAAGAGGCTTACAGGCTCTGTAAGAACATACCACACAATGGGGTAAAAGTTGCACCCCTGAGGGGCAGGAGCTGCCCAAAGTTGCCCCCATAGACTTACTATGGTGTAGGACGGCCCATGAAATGGGCCCATGAAATGGGCCGTCCTACACCATAGAAACCGCTTTTATATTGAACATAACTCTGGATCACAGTGTCGTAGAGACAAAGGGGCGGGCTCATTTTACTCAGACGGCCAATCAGTGTCTCAAGATCATTGTGAAGCTATCAAGCCACGCCCTAGCAACCATTTAGAGCTCCTTAGCAACAAGTTCCATAGACTTCCATTAAAAGAGATCAAAGGGATATCTCAGGATATAAGTGTCATAGAAACATGAGGGTGGGCTCGTTTGACTCGGGCCAGCAAACAGCCAATCCTGAATCACCTCAACACTTACTGGCCACGCCCTAGCAACCATTGTCGAGCACCTTAGCAACCAAAATCCAAAGAGGGATATCTTCCATTCTGAATGTCACAGAGGCACGGGAGTTGGTTTATATCATTCATAGTGACAAGAAGCCTTTAGAGATTCATCACTGGCAGCTGCCAAGCAACTCCATAGCAACCAAACAGAGTACCCTAGCAACCATTTTGCAATACCTATATCTCTGCATCAGAACATCGTATAGTGATGTGGGTTGGTTTATATCATTCACATTGACAAGAAGCCTTTAGAGATGCGTCACTGGCAGCTGCCAATCAACTCCATAGCAACCAAACAGAGTATCCTAGCAACCATTTTGCAAGACCTACATATCTGCATCAGAACATCGTATAGAGATGGGGGTTGGTTTATATCATTTACACTGACAATCAGCCTTTGGAGATTCATCATTGGACGCTGCCAAGCCACTCCCTAGCAACCAAACAGAGTACCCTAGCAACCATATTGCAAGACCTATATCTCTGCATCAGAACATCGTATAGTGATGGGGGTTGGTTTATATCATTCACACTGACAATCAGCATTTGGAGTTTCATGATTGACCACTGCCAAGCAACTCCCTAGCAACCAAACAGAGTATCCTAGCAACCATATTGCAAGACCTATATCTCTGCATCAGAACATCGTACAGATATGGGGGTTGGTTTATATCATTCACACTGACAATCAGCCTTTGGAGTTTCATGATTGACCGCTGCCAAGTCACTCCCTAGCAACCAAAGAGAGTACCCTAGCAACCATTTTGCAAGACCTATTTCTCTGCATCAGAACATCATATAGAGATGGGGGTTGGCTCTTTTTACTCATGCTAGCAAACAGGTCTTCCAACATGCTACACATGCTAGCTGTGAATAGCTACATGCTAATAGCGATTAGGTAAGTGCTAAATTATGCCAAGAAATGCTAAGAACTCCAATAGTGACCATCTGTGACAACAACCAACCACCTAGTAACACCATAGCAACCACCCATAATGCCCTAGCAACCGCCTAGCAACCACCCAGAGTACCCTAGCAACCTCCTAGCAACGCCCTAGCAACCACCCAGAACACCCTAGCAACCGCCTAGCAACCACCCAGAACACCCTAGCAACCGCCTAGCAACCATCAAAAATACCTTAGCAACCACCTAGCAACACCATAACAACCACCCAGAATACCCTAGCAACTGCCTAGCAACCACCCAGAATACCCTAGCAACCGCCTAGCAACGCCCTAGCAACCACCCAGAATACCCTAGCAACCGCCTAGCAACCACCCAGACCACCCAGATAGCCCCTTCTGTGATTTCTTTTAAGTCACTTTTAAAAACGCACTTGTTCTCTTTGGCCTACAAATAAGGTGCATGTACATGTATGTATATGTGTATATGTGTACATATATGTGTGTGTGAGTATGTGTATGTGTATGTATGTATATATATATATATATATATATACATATATGTATGTGTGTGTGTATGTGTGTATACAGTGTGTGTATGTGTGTATATATATTATATATATATATATATATTCTGTCTATTTTATATTTCTCCCCTTTGAGTATGATACTAGTATTAAACCTGTTACTGTCTTTTCTGTTTTTATTTTCTATTACTGATAATCTTTGAGACTGCTTGGACGTCTCCCGTTTTAAGCTGTTCTTA
This sequence comes from Chrosomus eos, assembly GCA_036326025.1. Taxonomy (NCBI): domain Eukaryota; kingdom Metazoa; phylum Chordata; class Actinopteri; order Cypriniformes; family Leuciscidae; genus Chrosomus; species Chrosomus eos. The sequence continues at coordinate 9,616,849 of CM070838.1, forward strand.
ACCTTGTTGTACTGTTCTATGATGTGCTACTACGCATGGTGTTGGTGTCTTTTAATTTCGTAGTTCTGTAAAGCACTTTGGTCAGTCAGTGGCTGTTATAAAATGTGCTATATAAATAAAACGAACTTGAACTTGAACTTGAACCCTAGCAACCGCCTAGCAACCACCCAGAACACCCTAGCAACCGCCTAGCAACCACCCAGAACACCCTAGCAACCGCCTAGCAACCACCCAGAATACCCTAGCAACCGCCTAGCAACGCCCTAGCAACCACACAGAATACCCTAGCAACCGCCTAGCAACCACCCAGAACACCCTAGCAACCGCCTAGCAACCATCCAGAATACCCTAGCAACCGCCTAGCAACGCCCTAGCAACCACCCAGAATACCCTAGCAACCGCCTAGCAACCACCCAGAACACCCTAGCAACCGCCTAGCAACCACCCAGAATACCCTAGCAACCACCTAGCAACGCCCTAGCAACCACCCAGAATACCCTAGCAACCACCTAGCAACCACCCAGAACACCCTAGCAACTGCCTAGCAACCATCCAGAATACCCTAGCAACCGCCTAGCAACGCCCTAGAAACCACCCAGAACACCCTAGCAACCGCCTAGCAACCACCCAGAACACCCTAGCAACCGCCTAGCAACACCATAGCAACCACCCAGAATACCCTAGCAACCGTCTAGCAATGCACTAGCAACCACCAAGAATACCCTAGCAACCGCCTAGCAACCACCTGAACACATGAATAAGCCATATCTCAGCACCAGAACATCTGGTTGTTTGGTCGTATGCAATCATGTACCACATACTAGCAACCGAGCGGCGAGTTTTGCCACTGCAAGCACCATTTCACATTTTCTCCTGGAAATGTACATTCTAGTTATTCTTATTCTTCTGCCAAGTTTTGGCGCGTAACTCTCCCGCAAGTTTTGTCACAGACCCATGAGTGAGGTGTCAAATCGTGCGGTCATTGAGGAAGGTGTGCTATGACTTTTATAAGCGATCGGTGTACGATGTTCGCACAGGGACGAAAAAGCGGCCAAAAAAATCCATTGACTTAACATTGCGGAAACCTTTCAAAAATTCAAATCCAATCTTGCCATTTTACTCAACACACCCACAGAAAAGGGCCTGACAGCCCTGGCATGTCAGGCCCTCTCTCTCTCCCTCAAGGATTATATTTTATCAAGCATCCAATTAAATAATGGCTCTAAAATCTTTCATAGCCACACCATAGCAACCAGTTTACAGCACCCTAGCAACCGTGGCAATAGGCACTGAGGCGCAGGCCTCGTGCCATACTAAATAAATCTATAATAAACTCTATAAAAATCCTTTTAAAAATCTCCATAGAATATCTTGTTAAAAATCACGCCTAACTACAGACCCCTGATTGAGCTCAAATTGTGCGGATTTATTGAGGAGGAGGTGTGCTTGGTGACTTTTCTTAGCGATGGGGTTCTGATTGGCAGTGTTCGCCCCCGTGGCAAATCAGTTGCGTTATAAAAATCTCATAGATCTTAAAATTGGCACATACTTTGACGGACTAGTTGGCACTGTCCAATGATTCTCAGAAACTTGTAATTTACCACATTTGAATAGGCTGGCAGGCTCTGTAAGAACATACCTCACAATGGGGTAAAAGTTGCACCCCTGGGGGGCAGGAGCGGCCCAAAGTTGCCCATTGACTTACTATGGTCTAGGACGGCCCATGAAATGGGCCGTCCTATACATTGCATAGAGATTTTGTATTGAACATAGCTCTGGATCACAGTGTCATAGAGACAAGGGGGCGGGCTCATTTTAGTCAGACGACCAATCAGTCTCTCAGGATCATTGTGAAGTTATTAAGCCACGCCCTAGCAACCATTTAGAGCTCCTTAGCAACACGTTCCATAGACTTCAATTGAAAGAGATCAAAGGGATATCTCAGGATATAAGTGTCATTGAAACATGAGGGTGGGCTCGTTTGACTCGGGCCAGCAAACAGCCAATCCTGAATCACCTCAACACTTACTGGACACGCCCTAGCAACCATTGTCGAGCACCTTAGCAACCAAAATACAAAGAGGGATATCTTCCATTCTGAATGTCACAGAGGCATGGGAGTTGGTTTATATCATTCATACTGACAATCAGCCTTTGGAGTTTCATGATTGGCAGCTGCCAAGCCACTCCCTAGCAACCAAACAGAGTTCCCTAGCAACCATTTTGCAAGACCTATATCTCTACATGTAAACATCGTATAGAGATGGGGGTTGGTTTATACATTCACATTGACTTTGGAGCTTCATGATTGGCAGCTGCCAAGCCACTCCCTAGCAACCAAACATAGTACCCTAGCAACCGTTTTGCAAGACCAATATCTCTAAATCAGAACATCGTATAGAGATGGGGGTTGGCTCTTTTGACTCATGCTAGCAAACAGGACTTGCTACATGCTACACATGCTAGCAGTGAATAGCTACATGCTAATATTGATTAGCTAAGTGTTAAATCATGCCAAGAAAATGCTACAAATTCCATAGTAACCATCTGTGACATCTACAACCACCTAGTAACACCATAGCAACCACCCAGAATACCCTAGCAACCGCCTAGCAACCACCCAAAATACCCTAGCAACCGCCTAGCAACCACCCAGAACACCCTAGCAACCGCCTAGCAACCACCCAGAACACCCTAGCAACGCCTAGCAACGCCCTAGCAACCACCCAGAATACCCTAGCAACCGCCTAGCAACCACCCAGAACACCCTAGCAACCGCCTAGCAACCACCCAGAATACCCTAGCAACCGCCTAGCAACGCCCTAGCAACCGCCTAGCAACATCCAGAATACCCTAGCAACCGCCTAGCAACGCCCTAGCAACCACCCAGAACACCCTAGCAACCGCCTAGCAACCACCCAGAATACCCTAGCAACCACCTAGCAACGCCATAGCAACCACCCAGAATACCCTAGCAACGCCTAGTAACCACCCAGAACACCCTAGCAACCGCCTAGCAACCATCCAGAATACCCTAGCAACCGCCTAGCAACGCCACCTAGCAACCACCTAGCAACGCCCTAGCAACCACCCAGAACACCCTAGCAACTGCATAGCAACCACCCAGCAACCACCAAGAACACCCTAGCAACCGCCTAGCAACCATCCAGAATACCCTAGCAACCGCCTAGCAACACCCTAGCAACCACCCAGAACACCCTAGCAACCGCCTAGCAACCACCCAGAACACCCTAGCAACCACTCAGAACACCCTAGCAACCATTCAGAACACCTAGCAACCACCTAGCAACGCCCTAGTAACCACCCAGAACACCCTAGCAACCGCCTAGCAACCTTCCAGAATACCCTAGCAACCGCCTAGCAACGCCTAGCAACCACCCAGAACACCTAGCAACTGCCTAGCAACCAACCAAAAAAACCCTAGCAACCGCCTAGCAACCACCCAGAACACCCTAGCAACCACCTAGCAACCACCTAGCAACACCATTGCAACCACCCAGAAAACCCTAGCAACCATCTAGCAATGCCCTAGCAACCACCCAGAATACCCTAGCAACCACCTAGCAACCACCTGAACACATGAATAAGCCATATCTCAGCACCAGAACATCTAACAGACATGTTTGTTGGCTCGTATGCAATCATGTACCACACCCTAGCAACCCAGGCGGCGAGTTTTGCCACTGCAAGCACCATTTCACATTTCTCCTGGAAATGTACATTCTTGTTCTTATTCTTATCTTCTTATTCCGCCGCTTTTTCGGCGCGTAACTCGTCCCGCAGTTTTGGTCACAGACCCACGAAAGAGGCGTCAATCGTGCGGATTATTCGGGAATGGTGTGCTATGACTTTTATAAGCGATCGGGGTACGATGTTCGCCCCCAGGGGCGAAAAAAAGCGGCCGAAAAAATCCCATAGACGTAACATTGCGGACAAACTTTGACGCGTCGTAGCTCGGAACGAGGATGTCGCAGAAACGTGTAATTTACCACATTTGAAGAGGCTGATAGGCTCTGTAAGAACATACCACACAATGGGGTAAAAGTTGCACCCCTGGGGGGCAGGAGCGGCCCAAAGTTGCCCCATTGACTTACTATGGTGTAGGACGGCCCATGAAATGGGCCGTCCTACACCATAGAAACCGCTTTTATATTGAACATAACTCTGGATCCCAGTGGGGCAGACAAAGGGGCGGGCTCATTTTACTCAGACGGCCAATCAGTGTCTCAAGATCATTGTGAAGCTATCAAGCCACGCCCTAGCAACCATTTAGAGCTCCTTAGCAACAAGTTCCATAGACTTCCATTAAAAGAGATCAAAGGGATATCTCAGGATATAAGTGTCATAGAAACATGAGGGTGGGCTCGTTTGACTCGGGCCAGCAAACAGCCAATCCTGAATCACCTCAACACTTACTGGCCACGCCCTAGCAACCATTATCGAGAACCTTAGCAACCAAAATCCAAAGAGGGATATCTTCCATTCTGAATGTCACAGAGGCATGGGAGTTGGTTTATATCATTCATACTGACACGCAGCCTTTGGAGTTTCATGATTGGCAGCTGCCAAGCCACTCCCTAGCAACCAAACAGAGTACCCTAGCAACCATTTTGCAAGACCTATATCTCTACATGTAAACATCGTATAGAGATGGGGGTTGGTTTATACATTCACATTGTCTTTGGAGCTTCATGATTGGCAGCTGCCAAGCCACTCCCTAGCAACAAAACATAGTACCCTAGCAAACCGTTTTGCAAGACCAATATCTCTGCATCAGAACATCGTATAGAGATGGGGGTTGGCTCTTTTGACTCATGCTAGCAAACAGGCCTTGCTACATGCTACACATGCTAGCACTGAATAGCTACATGCTAATATTGATTAGCTAAGTGTTAAATCATGCCAAGAAAATGCTAAAAAATTCCAGAGTAACCACCTGTGACATCTAACAACCACCTAGTAACACCATAGCAACCACCCAGAATACCCTAGCAACCGCCTAGCAACCGCCTAGCAACCATCCAGAATACCCTAGCAACCGCCTAGCAACGCCCTAGCAACCACCCAGAACACCCTAGCAACCGCCTAGCAACCACCCAGAACACCCTAGCAACCGCCTAGCAACCACCCAGAACACCCTAGCAACCGCCTAGTTACGCCCTAGCAACCACCCAGAATACCCTAGCAACCACCTAGCAACGCCCTAGCAACCACCCAGAATACCCTAGCAACCGCCTAGCAACGCCCTAGCAACCACCCAGAACACCCTAGCAACCGCCTAGCAACCATCCAGAATACCCTAGCAACCGCCTAGCAACGCCCTAGCAACCACCCAGAACACCCTAGCAACCGCCTAGCAACCACCCAGAATACCCTAGCAACCACCTAGCAACCACCCAGAACACCCTAGCAACCGCCTAGCAACGCCCTAGCAACCACCCAGAATACCCTAGCAACCGCCTAGCAACGCCCTAGCAACCACCCAGAATACCCTAGTAACCACCTAGCAACCACCCAGAACACCCTAGCAACCGCCTAGCAACGCCCTAGCAACCACCCAGAATACCCTAGCAACCGCCTAGCAACGCCATAGCAACCACCCAGAACACCCTAGCAACCGCCTAGCAACCATCCAGAATACCCTAGCAACCGCCTAGCAACCATCCAGAATACCCTAGCAACCGCCTAGCAACGCCCTAGCAACCACCCAGAACACCCTAGCAACCGCCTAGCAACCACCCAGAATACCCTAGCAACCGCCTAGCAACGCCCTAGCAACCACCCAGAACACCCTAGCAACCGCCTAGCGACCAACCAAAAAACCCTAGCAACCGCCTAGCAACCACCCAGAACAACCTAGCAACCACCTAGCAACACCCTAGCAACCATTCAGAATACCTTAGCAACCACCTAGCAACGCCCTAGCAACCACCCAGAATACCCTAGCAACCGCCTAGCAACGCCCTAGCAACCACCCAGAATACCCTAGCAACCACCTAGCAACGACCTAGCAACATCCCAGAATACCCTAGCAACCGCCTAGCAACCACCCAGAAAACCCTAGCAACCGCCTAGAAACACTATAGCAACCATCCAGAATACATTAGCAACCACCTACCAATGCCCTAGCAACCACCCAGAATACCCTAGCAACCGCCTAGCAACCACCTAGCAACCACCCAGAACACCCTAGCAACCACCTAGCAACCACCTAGTAACACCATAGCAACCACCCAGAATACCCTAGCAACCGTCTAGCAATGCCCTAGCAACCACCTAGAATACCCTATCAACCAACTAGCAACCACCTGAACACATGAATAAGCCATATCTCAGCCCCAGAACATCGTACAGACATGTTTGTTGGCTCGTATCCAATCATGTACCACACCCTAGCAACCGAGCGGCGAGTTTTGCCACTGCAAGCACCATTTCACATTTTCTCCTGGAAATGTACATTCTAGTTCTTATTCTTCTTATTCCGCCGCTTTTTCGGCGCGTAACTCGTCCCGCAGTTTTGGTCACAGACCCACGAAAGAGGCGTCAAATCATGCGGATTATTCGGGAATGGTGTGCTATGACTTTTATAAGCGATCGGGGGTACGATGTTCGCCCCAGGGGCGAAAAAGCGGCCGAAAAATCCCATAGACGTAACATTGCGACAAACTTTGACGCGTCGTAGCTCGGAACGAGGATGTCGCAGAAACGTGTAATTTACCACATTTGAAGAGGCTGATAGGCTCTGTAAGAACATACCACAAAATGGGGTAAAAGTTGCACCCCTGGGGGGCAGGAGCGGCCCAAAGTTGCCCCATTGACTTACTATGGTGTAGGACGGCCCATGAAATGGGCCGTCCTACACCATAGAAACCGCTTTTATATTGAACAAAACTCTGGATCACAGTGTCGTAGAGACAAGGGGGCGGGCTCATTTTACTCAGACGGCCAATCAGTGTCTCAGGATTATTGTGAAGCTATCAGGCCACGCCCTAGCAACCATTTAGAGCTCCTTAGCAACAAGTTCCATAGACTTCCATTAAAAGATATCAAAGGGATATCTCAGGATATAAGTGTCATAGAAACATGAGGGTGGGCTCGTTTGACTCGGGCCTGCAAACAGCCAATCCTGAATCGCCTCAACACTTACTGGCCACGCCCTAGCAACCATTGTCGAGCACCTTAGCAACCAAAATCCAAAAAGGGATATCTTCCATTCTGAATGTCACAGAGGCATGGGAGTTGGTTTATATCATTCATACTGACAATCAGTCTTTGGAGTTTCATGATTGGCGGCTGCCAAGCCACTCCCTAGCAACCAAACAGAGTACCCTAGCAACCATTTTGCAAGACCTATATCTCTACATGTAAACATCGTATAGAGATGGGGGTTGGTTTATATATTCACATTGACTTTGGAGCTTCATGATTGGCAGCTGCCAAGCCACTCCCTAACAACCAAACAGAGTTCCCTAGCAACCGTTTTGCAAGACCAATATCTCTGCATCAGAACATCGTATAGAGATGGGGGTTGGCTCTTTTGACTCATGCTAGCAAACAGGACGTGCTACATGTTACACATGCTAGCAGTGAATAGCTACATGCTAATATTGATTAGCTAAGTGTTAAATCATGCCAAGAAAATGCTACAAACTCCATAGTAACCATCTGTAACATCTACCAACCACCTAGTAACACCATATCAACCACCCAGAATACCCTAGCAACCACCTAGCAACCATCCAGAATGCCCTAGCAACCGCCTAGCAACGCCCTAGCAACCACCCAGAGTACCCTAGCAACCGACTAGTAACCACCCAGAACACCCTAGCAACCGCCTAGCAACCATCCAGAATACCCTAGCAACCGCCTAGCAACCGCCTAGCAACCACCCAGAACACCCTAGCAACCGCCTAGCAACCACCCAGAACACCCTAGCAACCACCTAGCAACGCCCTAGCAACCACCCAGAATACCCTAGCAACCGCCTAGCAACCACCCAGAACACCCTAGCAACCGCCTAGCAACCATCCAGAATACCCTAGCAACCGCCTAGCAACCATCCAGAATACCCTAGCAACTGCCTAGCAAACGCCCTAGCAACCACCCATAATACCCTAGCAACTGCCTAGCAACCACCCAGAACACCCTAGCAACCGCCTAGCAACCATCAAAAATACCTTAGCAACCACCTAGCAACACCATAACAACCACCCAGAATACCCTAGCAACTGCCTAGCAACCACCCAGAATACCCTAGCAACCACCTAGCAACGCCCTAGCAACCACCCAGAATACCCTAGCAACCGCCTAGCAACCACCCAGAACACCCTAGCAACCGCCTAGCAACCACCCAGAACACCCTAACAACCGCCTAGCAACCACCCAGAACACCCTAGCAACCGCCTAGCAACCCCCAGAATACCCTAGCAACCGCCTAGCAACGCCCTAGCAACCACACAGAATACCCTAGCAACCGCCTAGCAACCACCAGAACACCCTAGCAACCGCCTAGCAACCATCCAGAATACCCTAGCAACCGCCTAGCAACGCCCTAGCAACCACCCAGAATACCCTAGCAACCGCCTAGCAACCACCCAGAACACCCTAGCAACTGCCTAGCAACCATCCAGAATACCCTAGCAACCGCCTAGCAACGCCCTAGAAAACCACCCAGAACACCCTAGCAACCGCCTAGCAACCACCCAGAACACCCTAGCAACCGCCTAGCAACACCATAGCAACCACACAGAATACCCTAGCAACCGTCTAGCAATGCACTAGCAACCACCCAGAATACCCTAGCAACCGCCTAGCAACCACCTGAACACATGAATAAGCCATATCTCAGCACCAGAACATCTGGTTGTTTGGTCGTATGCAATCATGTACCACACCCTAGCAACCGAGCGGCGAATTTTGCCACTGCAAGCACCATTTCACATTTTCTCCTGGAAATGTACATTCTAGTTATTAATGGTGCTTGCCTATGGCAAAGCAACATTAGTGTTATTGTGCATACTTATTATTATTAATGGTGCTTGCCTATGGCAAAGCAACATTACTGTTATTGTGCATACTTATTATTCTTCTTCTTCTTCTTCCACTTTTTTTTCGGCGCGTAACTCCTCCCGCAGTTTTTGTCACAGACCCATGAATGAGGTGTCAAAACGTGCGGCCTGTTCGGGAATGGTGTGCTATGACTTTTATAAGCGATCGGGGGTACGATGTTCGCCCCAGGGGCGAAAAAACGGCCCAAAAAAAAACGCATAGACTTAACATGGGGAAAAACTTTGACGAATCATAGCTCAGAGATCAAATTTCACAGAAACGTGTGATTTGCCACATTTGAAGAGGCTGACAGGCTCTTTAAGAACATACCCCTAAATGGGGTAAAAGTTGCACCCCTGGGGGGCAGGAGCTGCCCAAAGTTGCCCAAAAAACCCCATTGACTTAACATGGTGAAAAACTTTGAAGAGTCATAGCTCAGAGCTCAGATTTCACAGAAATGTGTGATTTGCCACATTTGAAGAGGCTGATAGGCTCTGTAAGAACATACCTCACAGTGGGGTAAAAGTTGCACCCCTGAGGGGCAGGAGCTGCCCAAAGTTGCCCCCATAGACTTACTATGGTGTAGGACGGCCCATGAAATGGGCCGTCCTACACCATAGAAACCGCTTTTATATTGAACATAACTCTGGATCACAGTGTCGTAGAGACAAAGGGGCGGGCTCATTTTACTCAGACGGCCAATCAGTGTCTCAAGATCATTGTGAAGCTATCAAGCCACGCCCTAGCAACCATTTAGAGCTCCTTAGCAACAAGTTCCATAGACCTCCATTAAAAGAGATCAAAGGGATATCTCAGGATATAAGTGTCATAGAAACATGAGGGTGGGCTCGTTTGACTCGGGCCAGCAAACAGCCAATCCTGAATCACCTCAACACTTACTGGCCACGCCCTAGCAACCATTATCGAGCACCTTAGCAACCAAAATCCAAAGAGGGATATCTTCCATTCTGAATGTCACAGAGGCATGGGAGTTGGTTTATATCATTCATACTGACAAGCAGCCTTTGGAGTTTCATGATTGGCAGCTGCCAAGCCACTCCCTAGCAACCAAACAGAGTACCCTAGCAACCATTTTGCAAGACCTATATCTCTACATGTAAACATCGTATAGAGATGGGGGTTGGTTTATACATTCACATTGACTTTGGAGCTTCATGATTGGCAGCTGCCAAGCCACTCCCTAGCAACCAAACATAGTACCCTAGCAACCGTTTTGCAAGACCAATATCTCTAAATCAGAACATCGTATAGAGATGGGGGTTGGCTCTTTTGACTCATGCTAGCAAACAGGACTTGCTACATGCTACACATGCTAGCAGTGAATAGCTACATGCTAATATTGATTAGCTAAGTGTTAAATCATGCCAAGAAAATGCTACAAATTCCATAGTAACCATCTGTGACATCTACCAACCACCTAGTAACACCATAGCAACCACCCAGAATACCCTAGCAACCGCCTAGCAACCACCCAGAACACCCTAGCAACCGCCTAGCAACCACCCAGAACACCCTAGCAACCGCCTAGCAACCACCCAGAACACCCTAGCAACCGCCTAGCAACGCCCTAGCAACCACCCAGAATACCCTAGCAACCGCCTAGCAACCACCCAGAACACCCTAGCAACCGCCTAGCAACCACCCAGAATACCCTAGCAACCGCCTAGCAACGCCCTAGCAACCGCCTAGCAACCATCCAGAATACCCTAGCAACCGCCTAGCAACGCCCTAGCAACCACCCAGAACACCCTAGCAACCGCCTAGCAACCACCCAGAATACCCTAGCAACCACCTAGCAACGCCATAGCAACCACCCAGAATACCCTAGCAACTGCCTAGTAACCACCCAGAACACCCTAGCAACCGCCTAGCAACCATCCAGAATACCCTAGCAACCGCCTAGCAACGCCCTAGCAACCACCTAGCAACGCCCTAGCAACCACCCAGAACACCCTAGCAACTGCATAGCAACCACCCAGCAACCACCAAGAACACCCTAGCAACCGCCTAGCAACCATCCAGAATACCCTAGCAACCGCCTAGCAACACCCTAGCAACCACCCAGAACACCCTAGCAACCGCCTAGCAACCACCCAGAACACCCTAGCAACCACTCAGAACACCCTAGCAACCATTCAGAACACCTTAGCAACCACCTAGCAACGCCCTAGTAACCACCCAGAACACCCTAGCAACCGCCTAGCAACCTTCCAGAATACCCTAGCAACCGCCTAGCAACGCCCTAGCAACCACCCAGAACACCCTAGCAACTGCCTAGCAACCAACCAAAAAACCCTAGCAACCGCCTAGCAACCACCCAGAACACCCTAGCAACCACCTAGCAACCACCTAGCAACACCATTGCAACCACCCAGAAAACCCTAGCAACCATCTAGCAATGCCCTAGCAACCACCCAGAATACCCTAGCAACCACCTAGCAACCACCTGAACACATGAATAAGCCATATCTCAGCACCAGAACATCTAACAGACATGTTTGTTGGCTCGTATGCAATCATGTACCACACCCTAGCAACCGAGCGGCGAGTTTTGCCACTGCAAGCACCATTTCACATTTTCTCCTGGAAATGTACATTCTAGTTCTTATTCTTATTCTTCTTATTCCGCCGCTTTTTCGGCGCGTAACTCGTCCCGCAGTTTTGGTCACAGACCCACGAAAGAGGCGTCAAATCGTGCGGATTATTCGGGAATGGTGTGCTATGACTTTTATAAGCGATCGGGGGTACGATGTTCGCCCCAGGGGCGAAAAAGCGGCCGAAAAAATCCCATAGACGTAACATTGCGACAAACTTTGACGCGTCGTAGCTCGGAACGAGGATGTCGCAGAAACGTGTAATTTACCACATTTGAAGAGGCTGATAGGCTCTGTAAGAACATACCACACAATGGGGTAAAAGTTGCACCCCTGGGGGGCAGGAGCGGCCCAAAGTTGCCCCATTGACTTACTATGGTGTAGGACGGCCATGAAATGGGCCGTCCTACACCATAGAAACCGCTTTTATATTGAACATAACTCTGGATCCCAGTGGGGCAGACAAAGGGGCGGGCTCATTTTACTCAGACGGCCAATCAGTGTCTCAAGATCATTGTGAAGCTATCAAGCCACGCCCTAGCAACCATTTAGAGCTCCTTAGCAACAAGTTCCATAGACTTCCATTAAAAGAGATCAAAGGGATATCTCAGGATATAAGTGTCATAGAAACATGAGGGTGGGCTCGTTTGACTCGGGCCAGCAAACAGCCAATCCTGAATCACCTCAACACTTACTGGCCACGCCCTAGCAACCATTATCGAGAACCTTAGCAACCAAAATCCAAAGAGGGATATCTTCCATTCTGAATGTCACAGAGGCATGGGAGTTGGTTTATATCATTCATACTGACACGCAGTCTTTGGAGTTTCATGATTGGCAGCTGCCAAGCCACTCCCTAGCAACCAAACAGAGTACCCTAGCAACCATTTTGCAAGACCTATATCTCTACATGTAAACATCGTATAGAGATGGGGGTTGGTTTATACATTCACATTGACTTTGGAGCTTAATGATTGGCAGCTGCCAAGCCACGCCCTAGCAACCAAACATAGTACCCTAGCAACCGTTTTGCAAGACCAATATCTCTGCATCAGAACATCGTATAGAGATGGGGGTTGGCTCTTTTGACTCATGCTAGCAAACAGGACTTGCTACATGCTACACATGCTAGCAGTGAATAGCTACATGCTAATATTGATTAGCTAAGTGTTAAATCATGCCAAGAAAATGCTACAAATTCCATAGTAACCATCTGTGACATCTACCAACCACCTAGTAACACCATAGCAACCACCCAGAATACCCTAGCAACCGCCTAGCAACCACCCAGAATACCCTAGCAACCGCCTAGCAACGCCCTAGCAACTACCCAGAATACCCTAGCAACCCCTAGCAACCACCCAGAACACCATAGCAACCGCCTAGCAACCATCCAGAATACCCTAGCAACCGCCTAGCAACCGCCTAGCAACCACTCAGAACACCCTAGCAACCGCCTAGCAACCACCCAGAACACCCTAGCAACCACCTAGCAACGCCCTAGCAACCACCCAGAATACCCTAGCAACCGCCTAGCAACCACCCAGAACACCCTAGCAACCGCCTAGCAACCATCCAGAATACCCTAGCAACCGCCTAGCAACCATCCAGAATACCCTAGCAACTGCCTAGCAAACGCCCTAGCAACCACCCATAATACCCTAGCAACTGCCTAGCAACCACCCAGAACACCCTAGCAACCGCCTAGCAACCATCAAAAATACCTTAGCAACCACCTAGCAACACCATAACAACCACCCAGAATACCCTAGCAACTGCCTAGCAACCACCCAGAATACCCTAGCAACCACCTAGCAACGCCCTAGCAACCACCCAGAATACCCTAGCAACCGCCTAGCAACCACCCAGAACACCCTAGCAACCGCCTAGCAACCACCCAGAACACCCTAACAACCGCCTAGCAACCACCCCGAACACCCTAGCAACCGCCTAGCAACCACCAGAATACCCTAGCAACCGCCTAGCAACGCCCTAGCAACCACACAGAATACCCTAGCAACCGCCTAGCAACCACCCAGAACACCCTAGCAACCGCCTAGCAACCATCCAGAATACCCTAGCAACCGCCTAGCAACGCCCTAGCAACCACCCAGAATACCCTAGCAACCGCCTAGCAACCACCCAGAACACCCTAGCAACTGCCTAGCAACCATCCAGAATACCCTAGCAACCGCCTAGCAACGCCCTAGAAACCACCCAGAACACCCTAGCAACCGCCTAGCAACCACCCAGAACACCCTAGCAACCGCCTAGCAACACCATAGCAACCACACAGAATACCCTAGCAACCGTCTAGCAATGCACTAGCAACCACCCAGAATACCCTAGCAACCGCCTAGCAACCACCTGAACACATGAATAAGCCATATCTCAGCACCAGAACATCTGGTTGTTTGGTCGTATGCAATCATGTACCACACCCTAGCAACCGAGCGGCGAATTTTGCCACTGCAAGCACCATTTCACATTTTCTCCTGGAAATGTACATTCTAGTTCTTATTTTTATTCTTCTGGCCAAAGTTTGGCGCGCTACTCCTCCCGCAGTTTTTGTCACAGACCATGAATGAGGTGTCAAAACGTGCGGCCGGTTCGGGAATGGTGTGCTATGACTTTTATAAGCGATCGGGGGTACGATGTTCGCCCCAGGGGCGAAAAAACGGCCAAAAAAAAACGCATAGACTTAACATGGGGAAAAACTTTGACGAATCATAGCTCAGAGATCAGATTTCACAGAAACGTGTGATTTGCCACATTTGAAGAGACTGACAGGCTCTTTAAGAACATACCCCTAAATGGGGTAAAAGGTGCACCCCTGGGGGGCAGGAGCGGCCCAAAGTTGCCCAAAAAACCCCATTGACTTAACATGGTGAAAAACTTTGAAGAGTCATATCTCAGAGCTCAGATTTCACAGAAATGTTTGATTTGCCACATTTGAAGAGGCTTACAGGCTCTGTAAGAACATACCTCACAATGGGGTAAAAGTTGCACCCCTGAGGGGCAGGAGCTGCCCAAAGTTGCCCCCATAGACTTACTATGGTGTAGGACGGCCCATGAAATGGGCCGTCCTACACCATAGAAACCGCTTTTATATTGAACATAACTCTGGATCCCAGTGTCGTAGAGACAAAGGGGCGGGCTCATTTTACTCAGACGGCCAATCAGTGTCTCAAGATCATTGTGAAGCTATCAAGCCACGCCCTAGCAACCATTTAGAGCTCCTTAGCAACAAGTTCCATAGACTTCCATTAAAAGAGATCAAAGGGATATCTCAGGATATAAGTGTCATAGAAACATGAGGGTGGGCTCGTTTGACTAGGGCCAGCAAACAGCCAATCCTGAATCACCTCATCACTTACTGGCCACGCCCTAGCAACCATTATCGAGCACCTTAGCAACCAAAATCCAAAGAGGGATATCTTCCATTCTGAATGTCACAGAGGCATGGGAGTTGGTTTATATCATTCATACTGACAAGCAGCCTTTGGAGTTTCATGATTGGCAGCTGCCAAGCCACTCCCTAGCAACCAAACAGAGTACCCTAGCAACCATTTTGCAAGACCTATATCTCTACATGTAAACATCGTATATAGATGGGGGTTGGTTTATACATTCACATTGACTTTGGAGCTTCATGATTGGCAGCTGCCAAGCCATTCCCTAGCAACCAAACATACTACCCTAGCAACCGTTTTGCAAGACCAATATCTCTAAATCAGAACATCGTATAGAGATGGGGGTTGGCTCTTTTGACTCATGCTAGCAAACAGGAACAGGCCTTGCTACATGCTACACATGCTAGCAGTGAATAGCTACATGCTAATATTGATTAGCTAAGTGTTAAATCATCCCAAGAAAATGCTACAAACTCCATAGTAACCATCTGTGACATCTACCAACCACCTAGTAACACCATAGCAACCACCCAGAATACCCTAGCAACCGCCTAGCAACCACCCAGAATACCCTAGCAACCGCCTAGCAACGCCCTAGCAACCACCCAGAACACCCTAGCAACCGCCTGGCAACCATCCAGAATACCCTAGCAACCGCCTAGCAACCATCCAGAATACCCTAGCAACCGCCTAGCAACGCCCTAGCAACCACCCAGAACACCCTAGCAACCGCCTAGCAACCACCAGAATACCCTAGCAACCGCCTAGCAACCACCCAGAATACCCTAGCAACCACCTAGCAACCCCCTAGCAACCACCCAGAATACTCTAGCAACCACCTAGCAACCACCCAGAACACCCTAGCAACCACCTAGCAACGCCCTAGCAACCACCCAGAATACCCTAGCGACCGCCTAGCAACGCCCTAGCAACCACCCAGAATACCCTAGCAACCGCCTAGCAACCATCCAGAATACCCTAGCAACCGCCTAGCAACGCCCTAGCAACCACCCAGAACACCCTAGCAACCGCCTAGCAACCACTCAGAACACCCTAGCAACCGCCTAGCAACCATCCAGAATACCCTAGCAACTGCCTAGCAACGCCCTAGCAACCACCAGAATACCCTAGCAACTGCCTAGCAACCACCCAGAACACCCTAGCAACCGCCTAGCAACCATCAAAAATACCTTAGCAACCACCTAGCAACACCATAACAACCACCCAGAATACCCTAGCAACTGCCTAGCAACCACCCAGAATACCCTAGCAACCGCCTAGCAACGCCCTAGCAACCACCCAGAATACCCTAGCAACCGCCTAGCAACCACCCAGAACACCCTAGCAACCGCCTAGCAACCACCCAGAACACCCTAGCAACCGCCTAGCAACCACCCAGAACACCCTAGCAACCGCCTAGCAACCACCCAGAATACCCTAGCAACCGCCTAGCAACGCCCTAGCAACCACCCAGAACACCCTAGCAACCGCCTAGCAACCACCCAGAATACCCTAGCAACCGCCTAGCAACCACCCAGAACACCCTAGCAACCGCCTAGCAACCATCCAGAATACCCTAGCAACAGCCTAGCAACGCCCTAGCAACCACCCAGAACACCCTAGCAACCGCCTAGCAACCAACCAAAACACCCTAGCAACCGCCTAGCAACCACCCAGAACACCCTAGCAACCACCTATCAACGCCCTAGCAACCACCCAGAACACCCTAGCAACCACCTAGCAACACCCTAGCAACCATTCATAACACCCTAGCAACGCCCTAGTAACCACCCAGAATACCCTAGCAACCACCTAGCAACGCCCTAGAAACCACCCAGAATACCCTAGCAACCGCCTAGCAACCACCCAGAACACCCTAGCAACCGCCTAGCAACCATCCAGAATACCCTAGCAACCGCCTAGCAACGCCCTAGCATCCACCAAGAACACACTAGCAACCGGCTAGCAACCAACCAAAACACCCTAGCAACCGCCTAGCAACGCCCTAGCAACCACCCAGAATACCCTAGCAACCGCCTAACAACCACCCAGAACACCCTAGCAACCGCCTAGCAACCATCCAGAATACCCTAGCAACCACCTAGCAATGCCCTAGCAACCGCCTAGCAACGCCCTAGCAACCACCCAGAACACCTTAGCAACCGCCTAGCAACCAACCAAAACACCCTAGCAACCGCCTAGCAACCACCCAGAACACCTTAGCAACCACCTAGCAATGCCCTAGCAACCACCCAGAATACCCTAGCAACCGCCTAGCAACGCCCTAGCAGCAACACAGAATACCCTAGCAACCACCTAGCAACCACCCAGAATTGCCTAGCAACACCCTAGCAACCACCCAGAACACCCTAGAAACTGCCTAGCAACACCCTAGCAACCAACCAGAACACCCTAGCAACCGCTAGGCAACCACCCAGAATGCCCTAGCAACCACCCAGAACACCCTAGCAACCACCTAGCAACCACCCACAAAACCCTAGCAACCGCCTAGCAACCAACCAGAACACCCTAGCAACCACCTAGCAACACCCTAGCAACCACCCAAAACACCCTAGCAACTGCCTAGCAACCACCCAGAATACCCTAGCAACGATCTAGAAAAACCCTAGCAACCACCCATAACACCCTAGCAACCACCCAGAATACCCTAGCAACCGCATAGCAACCACCCAGAACACCCTAGCAACTGCCTTGCATCATCATAGCAAACTCCAAGAACACTCTAGCAACCGGGTGGTGTTTTTTGCCACTGCAAGCACCATTTCACATTTTCTTCTGGAAATGTACATTCTAGTTAAGTTGGCTTGTGAGAGCCAACTTACTGAAATCCTACTTAAACTTATTAAGTTGGCTTGTGAGAGCCAACTTACTGAAATCCTATTTAAACTTATTATTATTATTCTTTTTCTGAGACTAAAATTTACAACTCTAACTCCTCCTAGAGCTTTAACTCCACATACTCCAAACTCGGCACGGACACTCAAACTGTTCTGACTCGGTGTGCTATATCTTTTCAGACTGATCGGACTTACGGTTTTCCTAAAAATGACGATCAAAGTCGGAAAAAACTCCCATTGACTTAACATTGCGGAATGTTCAGATTTTCAAACTCCCCAACTGCCAAAAATTCAAATCTAAATACCTTGAAGCCCTAGACTAAATCAAACTGCCATTCTATATACTATATGAGCCATTGAGACTCATTTAAACTATTAAACTCATCTATCTATGACACTTATCTATCTAATCTTAAATTCTTAAACTCATAATAAATTAATAAACTCTAAACTTAAACTCTTAGACTCATTTAAACTTATAAACTCTAAACTCATTTAAACTTATAAACTCTAAACTCATAAACTCGTACACGTATAAACTCATACACTTTTATGAACTCATGAATTCATAAACTCATGAACTTAAACTCATAAATTAATAAACTGAACTCTTACTCATTTAATCATAAACTTATAAACTCTAAACTCATAAACTCATGAAATCATACACTTATGAACTCATAAACTTATAAACTCTAAACTCATAAACTCTAGACTCATAAACTCATAAACTTATAAACTCAGAAACTCATGAAATCATACACTTATGAACTCATGAATTCATACACTTATGAACTTAAACTCATAAATTAATAAACTCTGAACTCTTACTCATTTAAACAAACTCTAAACTCATAAACTTATGAATTCATACACTTATAAACTCATAAACTTATGAACTTTCATGAATTCATACACTTATAAACTCATAAACTTATAAACTTTCATGAATTCATACACTTATGAACTTGCATGAATTCATACACTTATGAACTTTTAAAATCATAAATAGTTCACCATAGCAACCACCCAGAACACCCTAGCAACCACCCAAAATACATTAGAACACCCTAGCAACCACCCAGAACACCCTAGCAACCACCCAAAATACCTTAGAACACCCTAGCAACACCATAGCAACCGCCCAAAATACCTTAGAACACCATAGCAACCACCCAGAACACCCTAGCAACCACCCAAAATACCTTAGAACACCCTAGCAACACCATAGCAACCGCCCAAAATACCTTAGAACACCATAGCAACCACCCAGAACACCCTAGCAACCACCCAAAATACCTTAGAACACCCTAGCAACCGCCCAAAATACCTTAGAACACTATAGCAACCACCCAGAACACCCTAGCAACCACCCAAAATACCTTAGAACACCCTAGCAACACCATAGCAACCGCCCAAAATACCTCGGAAACACCATAGCAACCACCCAGAACACCCTAGCAACCACCCAAAATACCTTACAACACCCTAGCAACACCCTAGCAACCACCCAAAATACCTTAGAACACCCTAGCAACCACCCAAAATACCTTAGAACACCCTAGCAACACCATAGCAACCACCCAAAATACCTTAGAACACCCTAGCAACCACCCAAAATACCCTAGCAACCACCCAATATACCTTAGAACACCCTAGCAACCACCCAAAATACCCTAGCAACCACCCAATATACCTTAGAACACCCTAGCAACACCATAGCAACCACCCAAAATACTTTACAACACCCTAGCAACACCCTAGCAACCACCCAAAATACCTTAGAACACCCTAGCAACCACCCAAAATACCTTAGAACACCCTAGCAACACCATAGCAACCACCCAAAATACCTTAGAACACCCTAGCAACCACCCAAAACACCCTAGCAACCACCCAATATACCTTAGAACACCATAGCAACACCATAGCAACCACCCAAAATACCTTATAACACCCTAGCAACACCATAGCAACCACCCAAAATACCTTAGAACACCCTAGCAACCACCCAGAACACCCTAGCAACCACACAAAATACCTTAGAACACCTAGCAACACCATAGCAACCACACAAAATACCTTAGAACACCCTAGCAACACCATAGCAACCACCCAAAATACCTTAGAACACCCTAGCAACCACCCAAAATACCCTAGCAACCACCCAAAATACCTTAGAACACCCTAGCAACACCATAGCAACCACCCAAAATACCTTAGAACAACCTAGCAACACCATAGCAACCACCCAAAATACCTTAGAACACCCTAGCAACCACCCAGAACACCCTAGCAACCACCCAAAATACCTTAGAACACCCTAGCAACACCATAGCAACCACCCAAAATACCTTAGAACACCATAGCAACCACCCAGAACACCCTAGCAACCACCCAAAATACCTTAGAACACCCTAGCAACACCATAGCAACCACCCAAAATTCTTTAGAACACCCTAGCAACCACCCAGAACACCCTAGCAACCACCCAAAATATCTTAGAACACCATAGCAACTACCCAAAATACCTTAGAACACCCTAGCAACACCATAGCAACCACCCAGAACACCCTAGCAACCACCCAAAATACCTTAGAACACCCTAGAAACACCATAGCAACCACCCAAAATTCCTTAGAACACCCTAGTAACACCATAGCAACCACCCAAAATACCTTAGAACACCCTAGCAACACCCTAGCAACCACTCAAAATACCTTTGAACACCCTAGCAACACCATAGCAACCGCCCAAAATACCTTAGAACACCATAGCAACCACCCAGAACACCCTAGCAACCACCCAAAATTCCTTAGAACACCCTAGCAACACCATAGCGACCACCCAAAATTCCTAAGAACACCCTAGCAACCCCCCAAAATACCTTAGAACACCCTAGCAACCCACTAGAAACACAGTAGCAACATTAAATGACTTCAAACTATACCTTAAAATTTAAACTAAACTTTAAACTAATTTAACTTAAAATAATTTAAATTTCAAACTACTTTAAACTTTGAACTCATTAAAACTTTAAACTAATTTAAACTTTAAATACTTTAAACTTTAAACTACTTTAAACTTTGAACTAATTTAAACTTCAAACTACTTTAAAATTCAAACTAATTTAAACTTTAAACTAATTAAAACTATAAACTAATTTAAACTTCAAAGTACTTTAAACTTCTTCAAACTTTCTGGTCCAAACTTTCACAAGCCAACTTAAAGTTTGTCTCGACGAACTTTTTAATCTAGTTATTATTATTCTTCTGAGACTAAAAATTTGCAATTCTATCTCCTCCTAGAGCTTTAACTCCACATACTCCAAACTCGGCACGGACACTCAAACTGTTCTGACTCGCGTTGCTATATCTTTTCGAACTGATCGGACTTACGGTTTTCCTAAAAATGACGATCAAAGTCGGAAAAAAACTCCCATTGACTTAACATTGCGGAATGTTCAGATTTTCAAACTAGCCAACTGCCAAAAATTCAAATCTAAATACCTTGAAGCCCTAGACTGAATCAAACTGCCATTCTATACACTATATGAGCCATTGAGACTCATTTAAACTAATAAACTCATCTATGACACTTATCTATCTAATCTTCAACTCTTCAACTCATAATAAATTATTAAACTCTAAACTTAAACTCTTAGACTCATTTAAACTTATAAACTTATAAACTCTAAACTCATAAACTTATAAACTCTAAACTCATAAACTCTAAACTCATAAACTTATAAACTCTAAACTCATAAACTCTAAACTCATAAACTCTAAACTCATAAACTCTAAACTCATAAACTCATAAACTTATAAACTCTAAACTCATAAACTCATAAACTTATAAACTCTAAACTCAAACTCATAAACTTATAAACTCTAAACTCATAAACTCGTACACGCATAAACTCATACACTTATGAACTCATGAATTCATACACTTATGAACTTAAACTCATAAATTAATAAACTCTGAACTCTTACTCATTTAAACAAACTCTAAACTTTCATGAATTCATACACTTATGAACTTTTAAACTCATAAATACTTCACCATAGCAACCACCCAGAACACCCTAGCAACCACCCAAAATACATTACAACACCCTAGTAACCACCCAGAACACCCTAGCAACCACCCAAAATACCTTAGAACACCCTAGCAACACCATAGCAACCACCCAAAATACATTAGAACACCCTAGCAACCACCCAGAACACCCTAGCAACCACCCAAAATACCTTAGAACACCCTAGCAACACCATAGCAACCACCCAAAATACCTTAGAACACCCTAGCAACCACCCAGAACACCCTAGCAACCACCCAAAATACCTTAGATTACCCTAGCAACACCATAGCAACTGCTCAAAATACCTCAGAAACACCATAGCAACCACCCAGAACACCCTAACAACCACCCAAAATACCTTAGAACACCCTAGCAACACCATAGCAACCAACCAAAATACCTTAGAACACCCTAGCAACCACCCAGAACACCCTAGCAACCGCCCAAAATACCTTAGAACACCCTAGCAACACCATAACAACCATCCAAAATACCTTAGAACACCCTAGCAACCACCCAAAATACCTTAGAACACCCTAGCAACACCATAGCAACCACCAAAAATACCTTAGAACGCTTAAAGTTATAATAACTTATAACTATGACACTTATCTATCTAATCTAAAACTCTTAAACTCATAATAAATTAATAAACTCTAAACTTAAACTCTTAGACACATTTAAACTTATAAACTCTAAACTCATAAACTTTAATAAACTTATAAACTCTAAACTCATAACGTATAAACTCATAGAACTCTTAGAACACCCTAGCAACACCATAGCAACCACCCAAAATACCTTAGAACACCCTAGCAACCACCCAGAACACCCTAGCAACCACCCAGAATACCTTAGAACACCCTAGCAACACCATAGCAACCACCCAAAATACCTTAGAACACCCTAGCAACACCATAGCAACCACCCAAAATACCTTAGAACACCCTAGCAACCACCCAGAACACCCTAGCAACCGCCCAAAATACCGTAGAACACCATAGCAACCACCAGAACACCCTAGCAACCACCCAAAATACATTAGAACACCCTAGCAACACCATAGCAACCACCCAAAATACCTTAGAACACCCTAGCAACCACCCAGAACACCCTAGCAACCACCCAAAATACCTTAGAACACCTAGCAACACCATAGCAACTGCCCAAAATACCTTAGAACACCATAGCAACCACCCAAAATTCCTTAGAACACCCTAGCAACCCCCCAAAATATCTTAGAACACCCTAGCAACCACCCAGAACACCCTAGCAACCACCCAAAATACCTTAGAACACCCTAGCAACACCATAACAACCATCCAAAATACCTTAGAACACCCTAGCAACCACCCAAAATACCTTAGAACACCCTAGCAACACCATAGCAACCACCAAAATACCTTAGAACACCCTAGCAACCACCCAGAACACCCTAGCAACCACCCAAAATACCTTAGAACACCCTAGCAACACCATAGCAACCACCCAAAATACCTTAGATACACCCTAGCAACCACCAGAACACCCTAGCAACCACCCAAAATACCTTAGAACACCCTGGCAACACCATAGCAACCACCAAAATACCTTAGAACACCCTAGCAACACCAACAGAACACCCTAGCAACCACTCAAAATACCATTTAGAACACCCTAGCAACACCATAGCAACTCCCAAAATACCTTAGAACACCATAGCAACCACCCAAAATTCCTTAGAACACCCTAGCAACCCCAAAATATCTTAGAACACCCTAGCAACCACCAGAAACACCTCATAGCAACCACCCAAAATACCTTTAGAACACCCTAGCAACACCATAACACCATCCAATACTACCTTAGAACACCCTAGCAACCACCCAAAATACCTTAGAACACCCTAGCAACACCATAGCAACCACCAAAAATACCTTAGAACACCCTAGCAACCACCCAAAATACCTTAGAACACCCTAGCAACCACCCAGAACACCCTAGCAACCACCCAAAATACCTTAGAAACCCTAGCAACACCATAGCAACCACCCAAAATACCTTAGAACACCCTAGCAACCACCCAGAACATCCTAGCAAACCACCCAATACATACCTTAGATTACCCTAGCAACACCATAGCAACTGCTCAAAATACCTCTAGAACACCATAGCAACCACCCAGAACACCTAAACCACCCAAAATACCTTAGAACACCCTAGCAACACCATAGCAACCAACCAAAATACCTTAGAACACCCTAGCAACCACCCAGAACACCTAGCAACCGCCCAAAATACCTTAGAACACCCTAGCAACACCATAGCAACCACCCAAAATACCTTAGAACACCCTAGCAACACCATAGCAACCAACCAAAATCACATTAGAACACCCTAGCAACCACCCAGAACACCCTAGCAACCGCCCAAATACCTTAGAACACCCTAGCAACACCATGCAACCACCCAAAATACCTTAGAACACCCTAGCAACCACCAGAACACCCTAGCAACCACCCAGAACACCCTAGCAACCGCCCAAAATACCGTTAGAACACCATAGCAACACCCAGAACACCTAGCAACCACCAAAATACATTAGAACACCTAGCAACACCATAGCAACCACCCAAAATACCTTAGAACACCTAGCAACCACCCAGAACACCCTAGCAAACACCCAAAATACCTTATGAACACCCTAGCAAACACCATAGCAACCACCCAAAATACTTAGAACACCCTAGCAACACCATAGCAACCACCCAAAATACCTTAGAACACCCTAGCAACCCCCAAAATACCTCTGAACACCTAGCAACACCATAGCAACCACCCAAAATACCTTAGAACACCCTAGCAACACCATAGCAACCAACAAAACACCTTAGAACACCTAGCAACCACCCAGAACACCCTAGCAACCGCCCAAAATACTTAGAACACCTAGCAACACCATGCAACCACCAAAATACCTTAGAACACCCTAGCAACACCATAGCAACCAACCAAAACACATTTAGAACACCCTAGCAACCACCCAGAACACCTAGCAACCGCCCAAAATACCTTAGAACACCTAGCAACACCATAGCAACCACCCAAAATACCTTAGAACACCCTAGCAACCACCAGAACACCCTAGCAACCACCCAGAACACCCTAGCAACCACCCAAAATACCTTAGAACACCTAGCAACACCATAGCAACCACCCAAAATACCTTAGAACACCCTAGCAACCACCAGAACACCTAGCAACCACCAAAATACCTTAGAAACCCTAGCAAACCATAGCAACCACCCAAAATACCTTAGAACACCTAGCAACCACCCAGAACACCCTAGCAACCACCCGAACCCTAGCAACCACCCAAAATACCTTAGAACACCCTAGCAACACCATAGCAACCACCCAAAATACTTAGAACACCCTAGCAACCACCCAGAACACCTAGCAACCCCCAAAATACCGTAGAACACCATAGCAACACCAGAACACCTAGCAACCACCCAAAATACCTTAGATTACCCTAGCAACACCATAGCAACTGCTCAAAATACCTCAGAACACCATAGCAACCACAGAACACCTAACAACCACCCAAATACTTAGAACACCCTAGCAACACCATAGCAACCAACCAAAATACCTTAGAACACCCTAGCAACCACCAGAACACCCTAGCAACCGCCCAAAATACCTTAGAACACCCTAGCAACACCATAGCAACCACCCAAAATACCTTAGAACACCCTAGCAACCACCAGAACACCCTAGCAACCGCCCAAAATATTTATTTATTTATTTATTTAACCTTTGTTTAACCAGGTAAAATCAGTTGAGAACAAGTTCTCATTTACAACTGCGACCTGGCCAAGACAAAGCGAAACAGTGCGACGAAAACAACAACACAGAAATACACATAGAAATAAATAAACATACAATCAATAAACAAATCCATATGCAAAAGAAAAATCTAATACAAAATACAATTAAATTGTATAAATTAACATACACTCAATAAGCCAAAAAAAAAAAAAAAAAAAAAAAAAAACTATTAACAAGTGCAGTGATCAGTAAACAGCTTTAACAGCTGATGCTTAAAATTGGTAATGGAAATAGGAACCTCTAGTTTCAAGGATTTTTGCAATTCATTCCAGTCGTAGGCAGCAGAAAACTTGAAGGAATGGCGACCAAAAGAAGTGTAAGCTTTGGGGACAGCCAGTAAAATATACCTGCTAGAGCGCATACTACGTGTGGATGTTGCTATGGTTACCAGGGAGCTGAGATAGGGCGGAGATATGCCTAATAAGGACTTATAGATGACTTGGAGCCAATGGATTCGGCGGCGAGTATATAATGAGGGCCAGCCAATAAGAGAATAAAGATTACAATGATGAGCAGTGTATGGAGCTTTGGTAACAAATACCTTAGAACACCCTAGCAACACCATAGCAACCACCCAAAATACCTTAGAACACCCTAGCAACCACCCAGAACACCCTAGCAACCACCCAGAACACCCTAGCAACCACCCAAAATACCTTAGAACACCCTAGCAACACCATAGCAACCACCCAAAATACCTTAGAACACCCTAGCAACCACCCAGAACACCCTAGCAACCACCCAAAATACCTTAGAACACCCTAGCAACACCATAGCAACCACCCAAAATACCTTAGAACACCCTAGCAACCACCCAGAACACCCTAGCAACCACCCAAAATACCTTAGATTACCCTAGCAACACCATAGCAACTGCTCAAAATACCTCAGAACACCATAGCAACCACCCAGAACACCCTAACAACCACCCAAAATACCTTAGAACACCCTAGCAACACCATAGCAACCAACCAAAATACCTTAGAACACCCTAGCAACCACCCAGAACACCCTAGCAACCGCCCAAAATACCTTAGAACACCCTAGCAACACCATAGCAACCACCCAAAATACCTTAGAACACCCTAGCAACACCATAGCAACCAACCAAAACACATTAGAACACCCTAGCAACCACCAAGAACACCCTAGCAACCGCCCAAAATACCTTAGAACACCCTAGCAACACCATAGCAACCACCCAAAATACCTTAGAACACCCTAGCAACCACCCAGAACACCCTAGCAACCACCCAGAACACCCTAGCAACCACCCAAAATACCTTAGAACACCCTAGCAACACCATAGCAACCACCCAAAATACCTTAGAACACCCTAGCAACCGCCCAAAATACCGTTAGAACACCATAGCAACCACCCAGAACACCCTAGCAACCACCCAAAATACATTAGAACACCCTAGCAACACCATAGCAACCACCCAAAATACCTTAGAACACCCTAGCAACCACCCAGAACACCCTAGCAACCACCCAAAATACCTTAGAACACCCTAGCAACACCATAGCAACCACCCAAAATACCTTAGAACACCCTAGCAACCCCCAGAACACCCTAGCAACCACCCAGAACACCCTAACAACCACCCAAAATACCTTAGAACACCCTAGCAACACCATAGCAACCACCCAAAACACCTTAGAACACCCTAGCAACCACCCAGAACACCCTAGCAACCGCCCAAAATACCTTAGAACACCCTAGCAACACCATAGCAACCACCCAAAATACCTTAGAACACCCTAGCAACACCATAGCAACCAACCAAAACACATTAGAACACCCTAGCAACCACCCAGAACACCCTAGCAACCGCCCAAAATACCTTAGAACACCCTAGCAACACCATAGCAACCACCCAAAATACCTTAGAACACCCTAGCAACACCCTAGCAACCAACCAAAATACCTTAGATCACCCTAGCAACCACCCAGAACATCCTAGCAACCACCCAGAACACCCTAGCAACCGCCCAAAATACCTTAGAACACCCTAGCAATAGTTGCTAGAACACCCTAGCAACACCATAGCAACCACCTAAATTACCTTAGTACACCATAGCAACCACCCAGAACACCCTTGCAACCACCCAAAATACCTTAGGACACCCTAGCAACACCATAGCAACCACCCAGAATACCCTAGCAACTGCCTAGCAACCACCCAGAAACACCTTAGCAACCACCCAAAATACCCAATAACACCCTAGCAACCACCCAGAACACCCTAGCAACTGCATAACAACCACCCAGAACACCATAGCAACCGCCTAACAACCAACCAGAACACCCTAGCAACCAAACAAAATACCTTAGCAACCACCTAGAACACCCTAGCAACCACCCAGAACACCTTAGCAACCCACTAGAAACACCCTAGCAACTTTAAATGACTTTAAACTATTCTTTAAATTTAAACTACTATAAACTTTAAACTAATTAAAACTTTACGCTACTTTAAACTACTTTAATTTAAACTTCAAACTACTTTAAAATTTGAACTAATTTAAACTTTAAACTAATTTAAACTTTAAACTAATTTAAACTATAAACTAATTTAAACTATAAACTAATTTAAACTTTAAAATACTTTAAACTTTAAACTACTTTAATTTAAACTTCAAACTACTTTAAAATTCAAACTAATTTAAACTTTAAACTAATTAAAAATATAAACTAATTTAAACTTCAAACTACTTTAAACTTCTTCAAACTTTCACAAGCCAACTTAAAGTTTGTCTCGACGAACTTTTTCTAGTTATAGGTTGTAAAGCAACAGATCAAGTTGAGTTTTGTTGTTTTAATGTATCTTTTATTGTTGAAACACAGTTGAGACTCATGCAGAAGAGATCACTTACGCTGATCCAGTGCTCTACAAAAGAAACGCAGAGAAATCGGTAAGACAATGAATAAGATTACACATACAAATACACGTCACAGATTAAATTTAAGCAAGTAATTAGTCATATGAACTGAACTACATTTCAGCAACTGAGAAACACTGAAGGATCTCCAATTTAAAAAAAAAAAAATTTAAATAATGTAAGTACATACAGGAAAAGAAACATTTAAACAATTAATGGCTGTACAATAAGACTAAGTTGATTTAATTTAAATGCATCAACACATTATTTGTTCAAAGTTCTTGTGTCAGATAATTCCTAGCTAGAAATGGGGCATGAAGAAGCTGAAACAAGCCGCCCACAACCTTTTTTTTTTTTAACTAAAAAGAAAAAGTTTCCTCAAGCTGGTTTATGTTAGCTTGGCCGTAGGAGAGAACATATTCTTTCATATAATAGTGCAGATCAATGTTATATATATAAAAATAAAAAAAACGGTAGGCCTATATCACATTACATCTCAATCAATCTTCAGATTGAACCTGCCACAATTTTTATTATCATCATATATTTTATGTTTTTTATTTATTTTTTATAGAAAGTGAAAGAGGAGGATCACGTGGATTATGCACCTCTCACCATGAGAAGATGATCAAACTTAATTATTTTATAAGTACAAGACAGCTTTCATGTTTCATCTTAAAGTACAGAGCCCTAAAAGGACACGGTGATGGGAGGGGTGGGGGGGATTCAAAAGTGTTGCATTTCCCAGAAAAACGTTGCGTTCTACCGCAAAACTATCATTTGTTTTTACAAAATATATTTTTCCTTCCATCACCTTGTCTCTTTATGGGCTCCATATTAAAGAGATCATGGGTATGAATCTCATGAAAAAAGTGCAAAACGTAGATGTAAAATACTCATCTAAAAGAGTAGAGACCCTGCTTTATTCATGTATTTACAAACAGATATTGCTTGATCTGTTGGACAAATAGCTTGTGCGTGAGAATGTGTCTGCTGCTGTAGGTTTGTGTTTGATGTCAGTTTTTGTGTGTGAGGTGTCAGAAGTGAGGTTGAGTAAAGAGTGTGGTTGAAGGGCTTTTTCCATTCCAGCTCTCACCGTTTGATTTCTGCTCTACATAATTTTTTTTTTACTACAAAATACTGAACTTGTGTTTCACAAAAAGGTCTTAAATCAAACAGTGATATTACTGCGAAATAGGAAAATGTCATACGTTTTGTGCATTTGTTACATGACAGTATACATGCATGCAGTGATCGTGCAGATAAGCTCTGCTAGTTTCAGTATTATTTCCAGCTCTAGTAAGAGAGGAAGAAGTTATGTCTAAGAAGAACTATTCTTGGATCTCACACTTTTTTAAAATAAATATCATTTTTGTTTTTCTGTTAATGTCTGGGAATTATTTTAAGGATAATTTCAATGTACAATGTACTGTTGTATATATTTATAGTAGCATGCCGATGTTTGATGGATGTTGTAATTTCTTTTGTTTTCATTGGTTTTGTCAAGAAAATAACTAAAAGTACAAAAATGATGGCAAAACAGTGCACAGCTTTGCTGCTGTCCAAAAGAAAGAACATAAATTGTCAAAATGTAGTTATATAATATTCGTATCTCTTCAGATGGGTTTGCTCACATTCAGAAAAAAAAAAAACTGTTAAAGTGTGAAAAATCAAACCAATTAAAAAAAAAAAAACATTTTTCCCCCTGATTTCCAGTATTGGCATTCTTACTGTGTTCTCTTTCAATTGGGTATTTTGCACTGCGTCCTAGAAATGCCTTTGGGCAATGCCTCCAGCATGGCTGGTGTCTGAAGCACGTCTAAATGCGACAATAACAATAACCGGTGCGACCAGATTATAAAAGGGTGCCTGTAGTAAACGGCAACATTTTCTTTTTTCTTCAGGATCCGTTTGTTTATGTATGTGTGAAGACAATCACTCAGCCAAGCATTTCAGGAAGTATGTGCCTCAGTCTCAGAGATGACACTCGAGGACACACGACTTGTGCAATGTTTTTGGGTAACAGGGCCAGCCCGAAGCATAAGCGAACTAAGCGGCTGCTTGGGGCCCCCTAGCCACCAGGGGGCCCCCCAATCGAGTTAAAAAATATATATATATATTTTTAGATGACTTAAACAAGTGACATAAATGAATTAATTAATATGGCTGAATGAATGAATAATTCAAGACAAGAAAATTCTGATTTCATGATCAATATACCTGCCTACAACTGCTGCTGTGTCTCCACGTTTGCCATCCGCATAATCTAGACACCTCGCGCGTGCATAGACAATTCGTGCGCAACTGCGCATAGTCACGGTATCGGTTTAAGTTGGAGAAACAGCCGCAGGGGAACTTAACCTTCTAGGTGTAAGGGTAGCAGTTTGAATAAATAATAAACATAGCAGTTTGAACTCTTCTCCACTTTATTATACCACACATTGATCACTCCAAAAACCCGCGACACTCCAGTACCAAGTGCGCACGACCCATTCCTATCTACGGCAAGCCCCGAGGGGAAAAATACATTGCATACACACATACAACGAGCGCCAGTACATCATTACCGGTATTAGAGTAACAGACTTTGTTGGATTCTGTCATGTACAATCCAACAAAGTCTGTTACAATAATAATAATAAAAAAGATTTTGAGGACAGTTAACTGTATTGAGACATTTTTACAGTTTTCAACAATAATTGTCATTGTTGAACCCTTGCTCTTATTATGTTTCTGATTTCTCAGTTTTGTCATTATTTTAGCAAATAATTTATTTTATATGTTTTGAGACAGTTTGTTTTAAGAAGTTTTAAAGAGTTAGTAAAAGAGTAAAGTAAAAGTTAAAACTTTTTTTTATTTAAGTAGGCATCTATTTGTTTTATAAGTATTTATTTTGTATTAATACATAACCTCTCTGTATTAATTTATAATGTATCATAATTGCGTGACATTTGTGTCAATAATCGTCAAGCACAGGTGACTCCGCGTAGTGGAAGGGGGCCCCCAAATCAAATTTTGCTTAGGGCCCCCAAAAGGCTCGGGCCGGCACTGTTGGGTAAGGACCACGCATTCGGTTCTCCAGGGGACTCTGGGGAATCTTTGTTCTCACCTGTGTTTGCACGGGGATGTTTGGCTCTCAAGGGAGTCGAAGGCACTCGCAGGGATACACATGATTCTTGATTAAGTCTGGTGTTTCAATGCTTGGTTTGTTGCTGGAGTCTCAGTTGAGCATTTCTGATGGTGAGGCTAGCACTTTTGACTAGCCCCCTTATACTTTGTGATCTGCCAAACAAGGAAGGCTTTGAGCTCTTCTGGTCTCTGGTCTCCAACAGGAAGTGGTATGTTCGCCTTATGCCGAGTTCAGACTGCACGATTTTAGCCACGATTTTGGCTCGCCGACAGGTTTTGAGAAATCGCCGACAAATGCCTGAAATCACAGGCAAATCGGTGCTCGTTCACGCGAGTGACAATCACGCAGTGTGAATGAGCAAAGACGCCATCTGAGAGAATCGCCGACGAGTCGCCGACGCCCGTGAGATATTTGGCATGCTAAATATCTGGACCTGTCGGCGACTCACAATCCTGCTGTGTGAATGTGTTATGACTGAAAACTAAATCGGCGATGACCGACAGCCAACGAGAGAGCAAGATACAGGACAGCAGGCTGTTCGGGGAGGAGTTATAGACCAGAATATCAGTATTTTAATAGATAGATAGGCCTATATTTACAATTATATCAAACAGAAACAAAGCACAAACATTTGCATGACCAGCAGCAACAGCAGGACGTTTGGAAAATTATTTATTTACCCTCAACTCTGTTTGCAAAACACAGTCCTTGCTCCCCTCGTCTTCCCAACCATTTCCTCCTGCATAAACTGAATATTTATTTGTTTCATTTCCACTACAAATCAGTGCACAGACAATTTGGATCGCAATCTTCTTGTAGGCTATCATTTTTAATAACAAAGTCATTTTTAATAACAAAGTCAGTGTCGCGCGAGAACTCCGGTCTCACGCACGCGTGATCTTCCGTTTTTTCCGTATCACTTCTCGCGTTTGTTTGGTTGTGAAACGTAGTTTGCGGACCAGGCAGAAGTTGTCGGCGATTCTTTCTTTTGTAAAGTCATGCAGTGTGAAACCTCCTGTCGCCGATCCATCGTGCAGTGTGAACACAGCAGCAACTGAATGTTACCCCAGATAGTCATGCAGTGTGAAAACAACAGTGACCCGATTATTTTGAAAATCGTGCAGTCTGAACTCGGCATTAGGGGAACCCCTCCTGTTGTACGACACCTCTGAGAGTGTTGATCAGATTACAAGTTTAGACTTGTAATAGAGAGTAGGACGGGCAACTCCGGTCCTCGAGGGCCACTGTCCTGCAGAGTTTAGCTCCAACCCTAATTAAACACACCTGAACAAGCTAATCAATGTTTTCAGGATTACTAAAAAATAATTTTTTATTTAACCCAAGTCAGGGTTGGAGCTAAACTCTGCAGGACAGTGGCCCTTTAGGACCGGAGTTGCCCATCCCTGGACTAGAGAGTCGTCCTGCTGAGGCCTCCACTCTCCAGAGCTCCGCTTGGATAGCAGTATTGAGTTGTCAGGCTATTTTGTGAGTCTCCAGTCCTTAGTGTAGAGCGTAGTTTGGCTTCCTCTTGCTATAGAGGGTCGTTATGGTGAAGCCTCTGTTCTGACAGCTCCGTGGAGGCAGTGGATTGGGTTGTAATAATTTTTGTTACATTTTTATATAGCGCTTTTCTAGATACTCAATGCACTTTACATATGGAAGGGTGTCACGGACCAAACAGTCCGGCAATGAAGAGAACAGAAGTTTTTTGTTGAAAATAGGGTTGTTTTTATTTACTCCAAAAATACTGAACAATAGAAACCAAAAAGTTAACCACTAGACCTATAAAATAGGTCAACAAAATATAACTATACTCAAAAAACATACAACACAACCGAATATGAACTGAACAAACGGACCTTTCTGAATGAGACACAAGGGAACATATATAGTGGCTTGGCCAAACCAATTTACACATAAGGGGAAAACAAAATGGACGACAAATACAACAACTACAAAGTAAAACAAACTAAACCCAAAATCTCCCTCCAACATGGCAGCGTATGGCAAAATAGTAATAGTAATTGTAATAGTAATGGCTTGATTGGCAGGCCACAGGATATCACAGTCCTCCACCCATGGCCACGCCTTTCTTCCCCCAGGACAGACCTCTTTCCAACATGGTAAAAAAGTAGTGGTGGGCAGATCGAGGCTTCGTGAAACACTAGCCCCTTTCACATCGATATTCCGGAAAATACACGGATAAAGTGACCCGGGATTTGACCCGGGTTCGTTTGATTTTGGTTCATTCACACTGCCAGTGATTTTCCGGAATCAGAGAGTGCGTTCACACACAATCCGTAAAAATCCCGTAAAGACACGTGACATCGATGTGACTTGTAATCTCAGTTTATGAGCTGCGATCTCTCTCTCGTGAAACCACGCTTCTGCATGTTTTCTCTGATTCGACCATAAACTTGCGCTTTACGTACCATTTCACAGCTGGCGAACGATCCCGGCTTCAGCGTCATCACTACAACACGGCATTATTACGGCTTTTGTTCACACAGCGCGCGTTCCGGGACTGAACACGGCAATGTTACTAGGTCCCCAACCCGGCATCGATCCCGGATAAATCCCGGGTCGAAACAATCCAACACCAGTCTCCACGGTGACCCCTAGTGGTCAGAACAGTGTAAATGCAACAACAACAAAAAAAAAACCCAGGCCAAACATGCATAAAAACACCTTTTACAATCTACTGCAATTTTTTTTACTGAAAGTAAAATCTTTCAAATGCAATTATTTAGTCATCTAATAAGATTATCATGTGTAAAGGTGTTCTTTTATCAATTGTCAGGGTTTGTTTTGTTTGTCCATGGCTCAGCTAAACAGGCCAATAAGACTATTAACTACCTCATTTTAATTATACTAATGTCTAATTAAAATGTCTACAAATGTATAAAACTGATCAGAGATCAGGTAAAACCCACAGACACTTGGTTCTCAGCAACTCCTCATGATTCATGGGTTGACAGAGATCATCGCCCCCAGCGGTGAAACATTGAAACTTCGAAGTGTTTCGAAACAGTTATGACGTAATGAAGCTTTGTTTACTGAAATCATGTGACTCTGGCAGTTTGATACACGCTCCGAACCATTGATTCGGAACAAAAGATTCGTAAAGGCTTCGAAGCTTCATGAAACAGTATTTTGAAATTGCCATCACTATAAAAAAGAAACAATGATTAATAGAACAGAAAATGTTTACATAACCCTACAATGTGAAAATGTGTGCACTCCATTTAAACAGTGTATGGCTAAAGCAAATACATGTATATTATACCTGAAATAAACTATATGATCTGTGTTTTGAAATCATGAATTGTTTGGGGTGTGGCTAACTGCAAAAATAACTTAACCTGTGTACTTAACACATGGCTTGTGTGCGGTATTACCAGTGTTGTGCCTGAACGCGTTTATTGAACGATAGTTCGCACGCACACAGCAGTTAGTGTGATGGCTATTTCAAAACACTGCTTCATGAAGCTTCGAAACCTTTACGAATCTTTTGATGTGGGCCGGATCTGGGCCAACACTATGTTGCTGTCTGGGGAGGCTTCATTACTTCATAACTGTTTCGAAACACTTCTAAATGTCAATGGTTCACCACTGGGGGCGATGATCTAAGTCAACCCATGAATCAATGAACAAGTGTCTGTGGGTTTTACCTGATCTCTGATCAGTTTTATACATTTGTAGACGTTTTAATTAGACAGTATAATTAAAATGAATAATGGTAGTTAATAGTCTCTTATTGGCCTTTTAGCTGAGCCATTCATATAACAAACAAAACCAACTCTGACATTTGATAAAAGAACATAGACACTTGACAATCTTATTAGATGATTAGATAAGAAAGATTTTACTTTCAATAAAAAAAAAAATGCAATAGATTTGTAAAAGTTTTTTTTTAATGCTTGTTTGGCTCAGGGTTTTGTTGCATTTACACTGTTCTGACCGGCAGAGATCACCAGACGGGTGTCAGATTTCGAAGCCTCGACACAATATGGCACATTTGCTTCAACTGTTTCAGTGTTCCATGAAGACTCGATCTGCCCTCCGCTACTTTTATGTTGCGGCTGTTGTGGCAAGAATTATAATAAACAATTATCACTGCGTAAGAGACACTCTGATCCGAATTGTCTTTTAAAAAGTATTTATTCTTGCAAGAATAGGACCCAGTCGACCACACAGTCCAGCTGCAGGGTGAGTGAGACAAAGAGGAAGATTCAGCTGGCAGTCTTATAGTGTTCTTTTCAAAGCTATCTCTTGTCAATTGTTGTTTAGATAAGGAACTGTATGGCTACTCTTAAGACCTCCTCACCCCAGGGGTTTTCTCACCTCTGAGAACAGAGGCCCAACCATCTTCTGATTGTCTTTACTCATGCCTTTACAGCTCTTTACTCATGCCTTTATCTTACTAAAATAAACTGAACCGTTATGATTGTGAAGAAGATTTTGTGAGGAGTTTGGCAAATGACAATTTTAAGCTTTGACATGAAAAAATATTTACATGACAAAAATAGATGATAATAGATTAGACACTTCTTAATCCTATTGAGGATATTTATGAGGACAAAAGACTAATAAAAAAATTGAAATAGGGGACTAAGATTGTTGTCAAATGCAAAAAAAAAGTCAACTAGCTGCAAGCAGATGATCTTATCTAAACAAGAAACATCAAGATCAACATAAACCTGTCTACTCAGCCTAAAACTAAATATCACTCCTTACTTCATGTTAAGTGTTTTAACAAACAGTATATATATATATACACGAAACACCTGTTTGCAGCTCTCTAAGGGGAGAAACCAGACTGACCAAATAAAACATTCAAGCGGAGGAGAATCATCTCCATCACACAGTGATAATATTCTATAATAACATTCCTCCTCCTCAAATGAAATGCAACATTATCTAAACCGTAATATCAATCAAGCATGAATTGAAAAAATTTTAGTACACCCCAAAAGGGCATAATAGGACACCTTTAAACATTGCTTGAAAGGTAAGCATTAGAATCAGAAAAGCCCAATACAAAACACGATATGTAGTAAGAGCAAGATGTCAATACAAAAATGATTGGCACCTACAGTATCGGTAGTGCAAACTCAACTCAGCATCTGCATGCTGTTTGATTGACAGCTGCTTTCAAATCCTCAACTATGCATTTGTGAAGAGCACTTGTGTCTTACAGTACAAGGCCATCTGCAACTACTACACTGTAAAAAATTTCCGTAAAAAAACGGTAGATTGAACCATATAAATTTGAAGGAATTTTCCGTATTTGTCTTTTACAGGTCATTTACCCGTATTTTGAATTACGCGTTGCATTGTGGGAACAAGAACCTGGCGCCGCGAAAAGTGAAAAGACGCAACCGCCATTACACACGCAGATGACCGCAGCCAAAGTTGCTTATTAAAGTCGGATTTCGGGTGTGTGGAAGCCATTCTGACACTTCTGTGGTAAAATACGAAATTTATGTTTTGCTAAATGTCAAATAAGCTATTGACGTAACGTTATTTAGTTGCCATCTGGCATGTTAGGCAAATGAATGTCGGAGCCGTCGCGTTTGTCATTTTATGCATATCGTCACACATTAAAATATTTAGTTTACACTCGTGGAGGTTCCCTGATATATGTGTTATATTGTGCCCTCGTTGTAATTTGGTTTAATTACTTTTATTTGTCGAAAATGCGGTTTATTTCTTGACGAGCGCATCCGTTAACCAGCTGTGATTAAATGCAGTAGCAGCTAACGTTACTAACGTTAGTTTTTTTCGGAGCAATTTAATGCCTTCAAACAAAAGCTACCAGAGGAATCGTCAAGAAAAGTAAAGGCCATTAAGACTTGCTTGATTTAAAAGGCATGAAGATACAACGTGAAGATGCTGTGTGAAGATGAAGTAACTGTTACAGCTGGATCATGGAAAACACCACCAGTTTTTCTGCCAAATGAGGTAAGTTAACGTTGTTTGCGTTAGACTTTTTTTTTGTTTTAGACGACACACACAAACACACTCGCGCGCGCGCGCGACTTTAAACCACAAATAATGACCACGAAATATTAATTTACGTTTTACATGACTGCTGTCTACTCTTCTGCCTGTAACGTTAGTCATTCTTAAACGTTACCATATCCCTCCTCAGTTTGTTTCATTCGTAGTTTTTTCTGTTGTTTTCTTATCTATTGATAGGACATTGCTGTTGTAGTTTGCATACCAAGCACCACCTGCATGCTGCTTATGGGTTTGTATTTTGTTTTATTACCATTTTTTTATTATTAATTACTACGAGTGTTCAATACGGGCAACACACATTCAAATTTAAAGTCTGAGGAAAAGTGTTGATAGAAAAAGGTGGTTGCTGAATACCCCCTTCAAAGATGTGTATGCTTACATGATCAGTATAAATACAAATTGTATAGTGACGATTTAAAACAACTATGTTTAAAGGGATAGTTCACTTTAAAATGAAAATTCTGTCATCATTTACTCACCCTCAATTTGTTTCAAACCTGTATGAGTTTCTTTCTTCTGCTGAACACAAAGATATTTTGAAGAATGTCAGTAACCAAACCATTAACTGAAGCCATTGACTTCCATAGTATTTTTTTTTTTCCTACTATGGAAGTCAATGGCTCCAGTTAACGGTTTGGTTACCGACATTCTTCAAAATATCTTTGTGTTCAGCAGAAGAAAGAAATTCATACAGGTTTGAAACAACTTGAGGGTGAGTAAATAATGAAAGAATTTTAATTTTAAAGTGAACTACCCATTTAAAGCAGTTTTCTGAAGTGATCGTGTAATGTAATATCTTTATGATTGTAATATCATTTTGTAATATCTTTTTTGTTTAAGGTGGTGGACAATCAGGATTGCTGTCATTCAAGAAGTTATTATTGACCACATCTCTACCCCATTGAGGCAGTGAGCTACAAAATACCTGAAGAAAATGCAACTACAACTTTTCCTGGAGTTCATATAAAGGTAAGCAACACATTTTTAATTAAATGATTTATAGATTGTTATTGTGTTTCTGTTTATTTAGTTGAAAATAATTAAACATATTATAATGTATAGTTGAGCAGACAAGCTAACATGACATGCAATTGGAGTCCACTGAAAACAAAAGTCTTAGCATTGTATATACAGTGTTTGAATTTGAAAGGATGGCATTAGGGATGGCTGATTATTTATAGTTGATAATTTTACGAACGTAAAATACTGTACAATTGTTTTCCTCAACCTGGTCTGCATGATATTTTGTAGTTAATTTTCCTTCATTTAATTTCTTGTGTAGCTAAAATATATATTTTTTTTCTTCATATCCAACTTTTCTGTGCTGAAATCCTGAACGAAGGCCGAAAAGACTGAGATGAAGGAAACCAAATGTCTACACATTCCTCCAAGACTGCCGAAGTTCCTGTATGAACAACTTTGAAAAACAATGTAAAGTATTAGCTTTTGTCAAATCTCAAAATGAGATTTTATCTGAACATACCGATCACTCCTTCATCTAGGCGATAGACCGGGATCAGCACTTCCTCATCAAACAGATCCAGGATAATCTACCTGATGAACATCTACGTCCAGCCCTGAACCCTCTACCTGTGTCGGCACGGAGAGAACAACGACAACCTGGAGGAACAGCTGGGCCGTGATGCAGGCCTCTCGCCGCGAGACAGACAGGTACGGTTAACCGCAGACAGAACCATTACAGTGTCACGGTTGATGCAGGAGACAGACAGGTGGTAAGTGAAATGGTGTTTATTAACAGAACAGCAGAAGCAGACGGAGTTATGGTGAGTATCTTAACAGAAGATAATTGGATGGACTTAGCCACAGGAATAATCAGAGTCTCTGTTACAGATGATGATGACCCGTCACTGGAAAGGGCTGCAGTAGAACGGCTGGGAACCGGAGACGGCAGATGATGATGAAGACAATCCGATAGGAACAGGTGAGTAGCAGGTAAGTTGCAGGTAAGTCTCTGGTTGAGCAGTGGTGAGTCTGTGTGTCAGGTATTGACGAGATCAGACCGTGACTGCAGGGAGAGTGAGTGTTATATAGTCCGTGCTGGTGATGAGATGACGTGATGGAGATCAGGTGTGGTGATGAGGGAATCGAGTGCAGGTGAGGATCCAGGGGAATGCTGGGAAATGTAGTGAATGTAGGTGATGAAGGTAAACGTGAATGTGACATTACACCCCCCTCCGGAAAGCGCGACCTCGCGCTGCAGAGGAGTCAAGGCGGAGCAGATGAGAGAGGACGTGTCCAGGGCGGAGCTGTGGGACCCTCGGGCGTCCATGGCGGTGAGCCCCCTTCGGGTGGCCATGGCGGTGAGACCCCTTCGGGTGGCCATGGCGGTGAAGCCCCTTCGGGTGGCCATGGCGGTGAAGACCCAGTAGAAGTTTCCAAGATCCCCAACTGTGCCGAATGGACCCAGAGCCGAGGTGACACCACAGGTCTGGAGGGCCAAGGCAGATCTGCAGGCTCATGGGATCGACACGGAGAAGGGGCTCTGGAAGCCCGTGGCGTAACCAGTGCGAGGGAGGACGACTGAGGAGCAGGAGGGAAGATGGAGCCCGGTGGAGCAGAAGGGATGCAGGGCAGAGGCACAGCCGGCAGCACGGAGTCCCGAGGTGGAACCAGGGTGACGGCTGACCAATGTGAGGAAGGAAGGAGGAGTGAGCCTGGTGGAGATATAGGGCTGACAAGACCCGGCGGAGGTGAGGGCACAATGAGCCGCAGAGAGGCTGTAGGGTCGGAGGACCAAGGTGGAGTCAGAGGTTCAGGGTATTGAGGCAAGGACAGGGGATCCACTGACCAAGGCGATGCTGAGGCTTGGAGACCCAGAGGCGGCTCCACAGCGATACTGGGGGGTAGCTGTGGATGGGCAGCAGGGTCGACAGGGCTCAGTAGAGGCGAGGCAGTAGAGCATGAAGACATCAATAGCGGAGGTGGGAGAGGGAGGCAGGGTGGGAATATAGTTTCTGGCTGGACGGCGGTCTCTGGCTGGACGGCGGTCTCTGGCTGGACGGCGGTCTCTGGCTGGACGGCGGTCTCTGGCTGGACGGCGGTCTCTGGCGGGCAGGCAACGGGCTCAGGCTCTGGCGCTGGGTCAACAGGCTCTGGCTCTGGCGCTGGGTCAACGGGCTCTGGCTCTGGCGCTGGGTCAACGGGCTCTGGCTCTGGCGCTGGGTCAACGGGCTCTGGCTCTGGCGCTGGGTCAACGGGCTCTGGCTCTGGCGCTGGGTCAACGGGCTCTGGCTCTGGCGCTGGGTCAACGGGCTCTGGCTCTGGCGCTGGGTCAACGGGCTCTGGCTCTGGCGCTGGGTCAGCGGGCTCTGGCTCTGGCGCTGGGTCAACGGGCTCTGGCTTTGGCACTGGGTCAACGGGCTCTGGCTCTGGCACTGGGTCAACGGGCTCTGGCTCTGGGTTAATAGGCTCTGGCTCAGTGAAAAAGTCTATTAGGTCAATACTGGCAAAGGCCAGCGGTAGCGTCTCTGTGCTGGATGGGACCAGCGGCGAAGGTTCAAATGGGCTGGACGGGACCAGCGGTGAAGGTTCTGTGCTGGATGGGACCAGCGGTGAAGGCTCTGTGCTGGATGGGACCAGCGGCGAAGGCTCTGTGCTGGATGGGACCAGCGGCGAAGGCTCTGTGCTGGATGGGACCAGCGGCGAAGGCTCTGTGCTGGATGGGACCAGCGGCGAAGGCTCTGTGCTGGATGGGACCAGCGGCGAAGGCTCTGTGCTGGATGGGACCAGCGGTGAAGGCTCTGTGCTGGATGGGACCAGCGGCGAAGTGGGCTTGGTGCTGGTAGGTTGTGTACCGGGTCGGGAACCGACACTCTCCAGACACCGGATCACGGTCTCCCTCCAGCTGAGTCCGGTGGTGTCTGGAAGGTCGATCCGGTGGTGTAATCTGGCCCCGAGCCAGAATAAGGTACACAACCGCTCGTCAGCCACATTACTGACGAGTGCAATGCGGATAAAGCCTTCCACAAACGAAGACCAACTTTGGCTCTCCTGAGCCAGGACGATAATTTTTACCCCATCGTCCATCTTGGGGCGGTCTGATCTTCTGTCACGGTTGATGCAGGAGACAGACAGGTGGTAAGTGAAATGGTGTTTATTAACAGAACAGCAGAAGCAGACGGAGTTATGGTGAGTATCTTAACAGAAGATAATTGGATGGACTTAGCCACAGGAATAATCAGAGTCTCTGTTACAGATGATGATGACCCGTCACTGGAAAGGGCTGCAGTAGAACGGCTGGGAACCGGAGACGGCAGATGATGATGAAGACAATCCGATAGGAACAGGTGAGTAGCAGGTAAGTTGCAGGTAAGTCTCTGGTTGAGCAGTGGTGAGTCTGTGTGTCAGGTATTGACGAGATCAGACCGTGACTGCAGGGAGAGTGAGTGTTATATAGTCCGTGCTGGTGATGAGATGACGTGATGGAGATCAGGTGTGGTGATGAGGGAATCGAGTGCAGGTGAGGATCCAGGGGAATGCTGGGAAATGTAGTGAATGTAGGTGATGAAGGTAAACGTGAATGTGACATACAGTACACGGTAACT
This sequence comes from Chrosomus eos, assembly GCA_036326025.1. Lineage (NCBI taxonomy): Eukaryota > Metazoa > Chordata > Actinopteri > Cypriniformes > Leuciscidae > Chrosomus > Chrosomus eos. The sequence continues at coordinate 9,659,366 of CM070838.1, forward strand.
AAATTTGAAACATCATGATGGTTTGGCCACATACTGTTCTCTCCCCTTTGTAGTTTTTGGTGGCTAAACCCAAGTTTGCAGTCCTACCAGGACCTGGTCCAATCAGTCCGGTGACTCTGAAGAATTGACTACACATTTCTTGGTGAGTGAGTTTTTCCCACCTAGAATCTTTGTTTTCTTTGTTTTGACACATTCTGTATGTCAGTAATAGTGTTTTGTATTTCTTTTACAGCCTTCATCTTACCTGAAGACAAGAAGAACACACTTTTCCCTTTTGTGTTTTTTTTTTCCTTTTATATTTTAGTTTTCATGGAATTGTTGTAGATCTATAAGTAAATAAAAATATTTTTTAATCACAGAAGATTTGTTTGAAATGTTTTCAACAAGAGTTATCATTACACTGTTAACTAACAGAAAAGTAACAATTATATTTGCTGTAGGTATATTGCCTAAATTTATCTGTTTTATTTTTACTGTAGGAAATCCATTTTAGGTTTGATGGAAGTGTCCGTAAATGGTAAAGAAAAAGTCAGGTAAATCTACGGAAATATCTGATAGGGTTTACGGAATTGTCCGTACAATAACGCAAACATTTACGGAAAATACGGAATTTTCCATTTTAGGTTTAACGGAAATGTCCGTCAATGGTACAGAAAAACTCATATAAATCTACGGAAATATCCGTTTTGAGGTTTACGGAAGTGCCCGTACAATAACGGAAAAAGTGCTGGTAATTAATTACCAGCACTTTTTCCGTTTTTTAACGGAATTTTTTTTAACAGTGTACTAGTCAAATACACTTCTTAATGATAATGGCCGTCTTGGAAGGGTAAACAGTCAGTTACAAGAGGATGTACACAGATGGGACAAAATGTTAAACAAGATCAGTGCAAATGACAAAAAAAAAAAAAAAAAGGTCACACCATTCTTGTCTGGATCTCTTGAGCAGCTTTAATAAACATCTACACACTGAAAAACACTTGCCCCGGTTTCACAGATTAGCGCTGGTTTGGTTTGGGCTGGTTTAACTCACTAAAATATCTTAATATATATCACTGCCATTTTTTTGTCTCAAGATGAACACCAGTAACGTTTGTTTTTATGGGCGTCTCATATTGAATACTTGGAAGTAAACGCCCACTGCTGTGAGTGGATAACAGTTTTGCATATTATAATGAGTTTCAACTGGTCAGTAACGATTAGACTGATACACATACACATAATTATTAGATATCAAACGATCTGTAACAATGCAACACTAGCCTATCAGATTATTATTCCTTTTTAAATAAAAATTTTACTCACATAAGTGTGTGCACCATTCCTGTCGGATCCAATATAGAAGGCACAGCACCATTTTTTAACCTTAATCGGTGTGCAAATCCAGTCTCGATCTGTGTCTTGTTTACAAAACAATCCTCAGTGAAATGAAGCGAGCAAACGGACCCACATCAGCTGGAACGTCATTAAAAATAAAGTTTAAGCATTCCTATTGGACTCCAGAGGAAGCTTATGCAGCGATTGTCTTCTTCCACAACCAGGCACTGCACAATATGTTGTAAACTGTATGTTTATTGCTCGGTAGCTCGATCCGGTTTGTCTTCACGAGTTAGGCCTATGTTATTTAGCAATGCGTGTAATGTGCGAATCGGCTAAACCGGCCGTGTTGAAGCAGGCGTTGATCTTCTTCTGCGGGGGTGGTGTTTTATCCTCTTTGACGTCATAGTTTCCCACTTTGAAAAACGAGTCGTTTGCTGAGCCTGGTGTCAATAAAAGCGTTTATTGGACTAACAAGGACGTTTTCAGTTCTGAAACTTACAGGATATTCTTATAATATGATGACCTCTTAGATGTCAAAAGCTCAAGTAAAATTTGATTTCTCAGTTCATCACCCCTTTAAATGTCCTAATTGAACTAAGGGTTAATCTAAACCCTTTTAATACTTGTTTCCTGCTTAGCCTTACTATTTTCAAAAAAAAAATTGAAAACAAAAAGTTAAAGGTTTAGGGAAAAAGGAAACAGGAACCGGCGAACGTTCACACACTTAAATCATAAATTAATTCTGCAGTCCCTCACGGCCGACTGTTCATCTTTCACGGCAGTAGCGTAGCCAGGAATCACAATGTAGGTGGGCCCAGAGAAAATCAGGTGGGCACAGCCTAAAATGTATCTGTGATCAAAATAGGCCAACACAACTACAACTGCTTGAATACACCACAATTTAATCAGGGCACGAGCATTTATGTCATCATAAGCAGCAGTATTAAGAACATAACGATAAGAATTTCCACTGCGCGGCCACACACACGTGCGCATCTGGCAACTACATAGTAAACGTAGATTGGCTTACTTTTGATGCTTATAACAGGAGACGACGGGGCTTAGAGTTGAACACTGCAATGATTTCATTATAGTCCAACGATTCAGTCAATTCTCTTTCAAATGAGAGCAGGGACAAAGAGTTCAGTCTATGTGTCAACATTGTTGCTCTGATACTATTTTTTATCCGATTTACAGTGGAAAAGAATCGTTCGACAGTACAGCTTGTTATTGGTAGTGTGATGAGGACTCGAAGGAGGCGGTTCATTCTTGGAAAGATATCGCATGGGCATGCATCGAGCACCTCCAAAAGTGATGGAAATGTCCTGCCATTTGATAATTTTCGTTCTAGCTGCTGAACAAACACCTCATGTTCAGAATCATCAACAGCGATGTTAAAGTGTGCACCGGCAGACTGTAACAAAGTCTTTTTCCCGAAGGTGTTCGACTGAGGCAAGCAAGCAGCAGCTGCTCTCATTAACCCGTACGTGTCAGCCTTAAAACGGGTGTTCAGTTCCATGATCTGCCTGTCTAGTATCTCATTCCACAATTGTTTCAGGTCAGAGTTGTCCTTAACCGGTGCAGCTTTGCCCACTGTAGACTCGATCAACATATCGCCCAACTTAGCTGGCAACTTCCTCTTTCGCGCCCCAGTGACGTCAAAATTCACAATGTCATGCATTTTCATCAAATCATCCGTCAGTGCCAAAACTTTATCAATGTCATTTTCTTCATTCCTGAATGTAGTGTAGCTCTCCTTAAGCCCTTCGATTAGATAAATGCAATCTGTTACTGATATAGTGGCAGACTGCAAGCCCTTAGTGGCATAGTCACTCGTTTCAAACAACTTGTTGAATGTTACAAGAAGAAACAGAAATTTTTTATTTTGCATTTGTTGCAGTAGTGAGTCTGCCTCAAGTTTTGTCTTGCCTGAGCTTTCAGAAAATTCTGCAAGAGTCTCCAATATAGGACCCAAAAGTGTCAGGACTTTTCTCACCGCACTTGACCACGAGCTCCATCTGACGTCGCATGACCTCTCTAGCTCCAAATTCGTTTTCCCTGGCCGCAGCTGTTGCTGGATTTCCATAAATCTAGCATGCCTATTGGCGCTTTTCCACTGCATGGTACGCTCGGTTCGGTTCGGTACGATTTCGATTCGGCGCGGAACGGTTCGGTTCGGCTTCGCTTTTCCACTGCGTGGTACGACTCGGCTCGGTACGGCACGGTTCGGTTCGCTAGCTCGGTTGCTTTTCCACTGCAGTTAGTACCCATTCAAAGTGGGTGGGACTGATCGTTACACTGTTTGTAGGTCCGGTGATAGCCGTGTGCGGCTAAGAGCTGAGCTAGCTGCTACTTCTTGGAACACTTTTTCATTCTGTTTTGCCCCATCCAGCTCTCGCTGGACCCGCTCCTAGGCAACCAACGAGAGGATTGTCTGCACCTCGACCACGATTCAGCCATTTCCTTTTTAAAGTTTTGATCTCTTCTTTTTTTTCAAGAAAGTAAAACACAGGTGCTACCGTGTTGGCTGTTGTCTACTGGTTATATGACTCTGTATAGCGGGTTTAGTGTCTCGTGTCGCAAATCCAATGACGCTGGTAGTGACGATTCTGTCTGTCTGACCAATCAGTGATCTGCAGTGTTTCACGTCACATCCGGTACGGTACGCTTGGAACCTCAACAGACCAGGTACCATTTAAAGCGCGCCGAAGCGCACCGTACCGTACCGTACCATGCAGTGGAAAAGCACCACAAGTGAGCCGTACCGTACCGAACCGTACCGTACCGTACCATGCAGTGGAAAAGCACCACAAGTGAGCCGTACCGAACCGAACCGTACCGTACCATGCAGTGGAAAAGCGCCAAAGCGTGCCGTACCGAACCGAACCGTACCGTACCATGCAGTGGAAAAGCGCCATATGTGACCCCGTCATGAAACTATACAGGTTGTTAATGATGTCAAAAAATGTTGATATGCTCGGGGACACCTTTGATGCTGTGCACAGGACGAGGTTAAGGCGGTGTGAATTACAATGCACATATACTGCGTGAGGAAAGGTTTTCTTTAAAATCACATGTACTCCTCCTTTATTGCCGGACATAACCGATGCCCCATCGAACCCAAATCCAACGCACAAAGCTGCATCCAGCTGCAGTGGCTCCAATACTTCCAGGATTTTTGCTGAAATGGCACTTGCGCTCATGTTCCCTGTCTCTAAAAACCCCACAGCCCTTTCCTTCAGGAGGCCTTTATGTATGTATCGGATACAGACTGCTACAAGCTCTTTTTTTGATAAGTCTTTACATTCGTCTGCTAAAATTGCATAATGTGTGTCTGTCTCATCGTGCAAATCCGCCTTTATTTTGCGGATAATTAATGATGCGGCGATTTCCAGGATTTCGTTTTGAATATCAGGGCTAGTGAGTTTCGCGTTTCTAGGCAATTCGTCCAATCGCCTTTTTATTTCTGGGTGATAGTTGGAGATCAGTTGAAATAATTCTAAAAAGTTGCCTTTGTTCAGTGCATCTTCAGTTTCACGATGCCCACGCAAGGGAATGTCTTGTTTTGCACAAAAAAAAATGAGGTCTATTACAACTTTAATGTGTTCTCTGTTCCTTTCCACAAACGAACTGTTGACAGCATCTTTGTGCAGCTGGTTAATTATATTTCCCCGTCCTGGTTTATGGCTTTGTCTGTATCCTTCAGACCTGCCCAGCGCTGTAGCATGTGCCCTGCTAGCCTCGTGTTTAACACAACACTGGGTGAGATGCTTCCAGTCTCTAAAGCCAGTTTTTATAAATCGGCTCTCAGTGGCCGCTTCAGGGAAATGGCGACATGGCTTACAAAACACAGCGTCTCTCGAAATACTGTACTCTAGCCATGGGACTTTTCATACCACCGGACATTAAAACTTCTTCCTTTGCCTGCTATAGTGGTGACTGGAAATGAACTGAGTTTGGGCTGGGTAACAGGGTCATCAATGGTGGATAAGTCGGATGGGGCTGTTACATCCTCAGTGCTGGCCCTAGGCTTAGCCGAGTCTGAAACAATGAACGGACATAACGCTGATATGTGACCCTGGATCACAAAACCAGTCTTAAGTAGCACGAGTATATTTGTGGGAATAGCCAACAATACATTGTATGGGTCAAAATTATCAATTTTTCTTTTATGCCAAAAATCATTAGGATATTATGTAAAGATCATGTTCCATGAAGATAATTTGTAAATTTCCTACCGTAAATGTACAAAACATTTGTTTTTGTGAGTGAATGCTGCACAATTGCGAACATAAATGCACAACTTTAAAGGAGATTTTCTCAATGTTTCGATTTTTTTGCACCCTCAGATTCCAGATTTTCAAATAGTTGTATCTCGGACAAATATTGTCCTATCCTAACAAACCATACATCAATGGAAAGCTTATTTATTCAGCTTTCATGTGATGCATAAATCTCAATTTCAAAAAAATGACCCATAAGACTGGTTTTGTCATCCAGGGTCACATATAGTAAATCATGATTCATTCGTGTTCATTATTGCACATCTGTATATAGGCCTATTAATTAGCCTAAGACAAGGGTGGCTGTATGTACCTGTACACTGGCGTGTAGGTGAGGTAACGTTAGACGTTAGAGAATGGAGCACTGCTGGTGATGGAGAGATGGCTGAATTAACGTAATCACTAGAGCTGTTCAGCTCCTTACTACTCGAGACTGATTGCTGAGGCTCCTGAACATCTGCATTATCTTCCTCCTGCAGCGGCCGTGGTCTTTTTGACACGAACTTTAGTAAGTTGCTCTGTTTCATTTTAGTTTACATACTTAGCTAAACTTCAGTGTCCCTCTGTGAAATGTGCTCGTCGTTGTGAAGGGGGGATGGGCTGTTCGCAATCTGACTGCGAATTGCGCTACGCGGGCATTTCGTCATCACCATGACAACCAATCAAGAAACATTAAGATTTATTTTTTCAAGTCAAGCATTGTGATAATCGCAACATTTAGGCTATATAAAATTCCCTATTTAATAAAATTAAAATTAATAAAATACCTTGAGGCCACTGACTGGATGGGCCTGTCTGACAGGTGGGTGGGCCCAGGCCCATCCAGGCCCACCCGTAGCTACGCGAGTGTTTCACGGGAACCGGCGAACATTCAACAGAAAGCAAAGTGGCAGGCCCTCCCAGACTTAAAGTGCGTATGAAGTGTGCCATTTGGGACAGGTCCCATGAGATACTCGAGACTCTTGGCCCCGCACTGCTTGCCATAGGCTGAATGACCATTTCAGTGAGTTTCATCCTTTTCTTCTCTTATTACCCATCTTCTATTCAGTGTCCCATTAAATAAATGTACCAAAATAATAATTAATGTTACTGTGATGTTCCAATGGCAGTCTCAGTATGATTATGGCATATCCCTTTAGAACAGTAGTTCTCAACCTTTTTTGAACAAACACCCCCTAACCCCTTCAGGATCTCTCCTTCAGGACCCCCCTCAGAGGCTTAAAAGTTATGATGAACAACAGTGAGTAACGCCCCCCATTTGTGCCTGAGCGCCCCTTTAGAAGTTTTACTTTAGAAGGATCCTCATTCTGACCAACGGGGGATTATTGTTCATCATTCGCCTGTAAGAGAAAACAGATTCACAGAAGGAAATAGATGAACAGGATTGATGATTCAGTCACACAAACAGACAAAAAATTAGACTTGGAATTGTGTTTGAGGAATCTGGGTTGGTTTCCTTTTCCTGAATATTTGACATAATACAGTACTACAGTAGTACAACGTTTCAATGTCAATGTCTGATACTTTTTGATTAAAATAATATGAAACTACTCATGGAGAATTTGGGTATTATATAAAATGACTTTTGACGATCTGGTGTGTTCCTTCCCCTGTGTGTGTGTGTGTGTGTGTGTGTGTGTGTGTGTGTGTGTGTGTGTGTGTGTGTGTGTGTGTGTGTGTGTGTGTGTGTGTGTGCGATAGTAAATCACAGAAGTGACAGCAGCGGCAGCAACAAACAGCACCAGCAACAAGCACCAGAACTACTATTCAGACACGAGCAGCTGAATTTCGACCTGAAGCTGTAACAATAAAAATATAGACATATTAATTTTACTGATAAGGACATATTCATTTTACTGATTTCAAATCCATACCACACAACTGATGAACATAACAGAAAGGTGTAAATGTTGGTCAAAAACCAACATTTACACCTTTCTGTTATGTCCATCAGTTGCGTGGTATGGATTTAAATGGATATAAATGTTGGGTTTTAGAGAAATAGGAACTAAAATGACATCAAAGCACTTTGAGCTCAACAGGAAACATCAATACTCACAGGAAAACTGATTTTGTGGATTGTGCAGGTTTATAACATTCATCATAATGTTGGTCAAAACTTTCCACAATGAAAGGGACTGTATATAAATGCACTGACATACTAAATGACACTCACCAGTCACAGTAACACTGAAGCTCTTAATCCTCCTAATAGTGAAGCTGTCGCTGCTGTTGCTGATGATCTCTAGATTATATTCTCCAGAGTCTGTGTTTCTGGTGTTTGTGATGATCAGAGATCCAGTCTGATGATCCAGCTTCAGTCTGTCTCTGAATCTCTCTTTACACTGAACATCTGTACAGATCTTACTCTCTCCAGTGATGACAATGTCATTAAAATACCATGTGATTAATTCATTTATTTTTTATTATACTAGGATCTAAAGTGACAGGTTTTTCCTCATTCACCGTCTTCACTTTATCTCGCTCAGCAGCAGAAACACCTGAAACAAACAAACAGCTGCTGGAGGATATTTTTGCTGAAAACAAACTACATATTTTAAAAGTAATAATGAAATATTTTGATAAAATAAATGAAAATAATAATTTTATTTTATATGATGAACATATTTTAGGCTTTTAATCTATTCATTGTACACACAAACATACCCACTGAGCAAGCGACGTCTGTGGACATACAAAACAGGTTGATATCCCGTCCGCCCGTCCAGGCTATGATCTGAACGTCCAATGACAGCCAGAATTAGTCGATTAATGACACTGAGAAATTATGTCTAATCTGGCCATAATTTAAACGTCCACTGACAGCCAGAACTAGTTGAGAAAAGACGATCATACTGACTATAATCTGGACGTCCGTTGACATCCAGAAACAGTCCAAAAATGACGTGAATAAAGATGTCCAATCTGGCCATTATCTAAATGTCCACTGACAGCCTGAACTAGTTGAGAAAAGACGTTCATACTGACTATAATCTGGACGTCCGTTGACATCCAGAAACAGTCCAAAAATGACGTGAATAAAGATGTCCAATCTGGCCATTATCTAAATGTCCACTGACAGCCAAAACTAGTTGAGAAAAGACGTTCATACTGTCTATAATCTGGACGTCCGTTGACATCCAGAAACAGTCCATAAATGACGTGAATAAAGATGTCCAATCTGGCCATTATCTAAACGTCCACTGACAGCCAGAACTAGTTGAGAAAAGACGTTCATACTAACTATAATCTGGACGTCCGTTGACATCCAGAAACAGTCAATAAATGACGTGAATAAAGATGTCCAATCTGGCCATTATCTAAACGTCCACTGACAGCCAGAACTAGTTGAGAAAAGACGATCATACTGACTATAATCTGGACGTCCGTTGACATCCAGAAACAGTCCAAAAATGACGTGAATAAAGATGACCAATCTGGCCATTATCTAAATGTCCACTGACAGCCAAAACTAGTTGAGAAAAGACGTTCATACTGTCTATAATCTGGACGTCCGTTGACATCCAGAAACAGTCCATAAATGACGTGAATAAGATGTCCAATCTGGCCATTATCTAAACGTCCACTGACAGCCAGAACTAGTTGAGAAAAGACGTTCATACTGACTATAATCTGGACGTCCGTTGACATCCAGAAACAGTCCATAAATGACGTGAATAAAGATGTCCAATCTGGTCATTATCTAAACGTCCACTGACAGCCAGAACTAGTTGAGAAAAGACGTTCATACTGACTATAATCTGGACGTCCGTTGACATCCAGAAACAGTCAATAAATTAAATAAATAAAATATGTCCAATCTGGCCATAATCTAAACGTCCACTGACAGCCAGAACTAGTTCCGAACAGATGTTCATACTGCACTGTAAAAAAAAATAAAAAAAATCCTCATTTTACAGTAAATAACTTCCTATTTTCATCATTGTGGTGGCATTCATGTTCAATTCAATTCAATTCAAATTTATTTGTATAGCACTTTTCACAATACACATTGTCTCAAAGCAGCTTTACAGAAAGTGCATTTCAGAAATGTACATAGAAAAATACAGTTAGTTAATCATGTATTAATTTAGGGCATAACATATCGCCGACGTTGAGTCGTCTCGATGTGTGTGTTCAATTCGTAAATACGATCTTTATGACATGTCTTGAATGCATCAATAGCTCTAGTTTAGGGACAATCCATACAAACAATCATTGCTAAAATACATTACAGACTGTCACAGTGAGAAGATCTTTGTCCTTATCAATGCTAAAGACCTAACCACTACAGTCAACACCTTGGAGTGCATGCTGTTAAATAAAAGTCTGTAGACAAGGGTAAGGTTAGGGTTAGCCCCTTCATTTCTAACCCCCGGTTTCACAGACAGGGTTTAGATATAAATCTTAGGATTAGGCCTTAGTTAAATTTGGGCATTCAATTATAGCTTTTAAAAATGTACCTTAGAAAAAAAAAAAACATTACTGGTGTGCATCTTGAGACAAAACAATGGCACTGACATAAGATATATCAGTAGCCTACAAGTTGCTTTCAGGTAATACAGCTCAAACGTGCATTTTAGTCTGGACTACTGGCTTAAGCATTGCCTGTGAAAACCAGGGTATTATGTTGTAACTTAATTATGCCAATGTTAGCAAAGTGTTGCGCTGGACAGAGGGATTAACCCTAAACCAATATGTTGTGTAACAGTACCACAAAGCATGTTGACATTTATTAGGCATTAGAGTGTTTCTAAAGGAAAGGTCAAGAATTTGTGAAAGTGCAAAAGGGTCATTATGGGTCACATGAATGTAACTCTAATGTCACCACCATGATACCAATCCATTAGTTTTTCACATGGTCATACAGAATTGTATATGAATAGATATGCAGTGTTTTGCTCTTTTTAATTATTCTGTTTTCTCTATTAAATTGCTGTTTATCAGAACAGTGATAAATAAATATATGGTATACAAGTTACTGTAAGTTTAATCTTTAATTTTTAATCTTTAATTTTTCATTTTTTATCTTTCATTTTTTATCTTTCATTTTTAATCATGCACTGCAATGAAAACACATTTAAACAATTGATTAAATATAACAGCCAGCCTACAAATACAACTAAAGAAATAGCATGTGTATATTTTTTTTTCCTATTCTTTCTTTTAAAACATTTCATATATTGTCCTGTAATTGTTTTCACACTATTGGCTGTCTCTCCGAGTTGTTTTGAGCATGATTGGTTATTCTGACTGTCATCCAGGAATCTGGCCAATGACAACTATTCGCGCCTTTACGAGTCAAGTTTGAATATACGTCAGTTGAAGTGAGTGGGTGTGTGTGCTACTGCTCGGGTAGGTAGAATCCTTCGACAGTTCGACTTCGGTTTTGTGGCTTTTACATTGTTTAAAACATGGATTATTTTACATCGGACTGCTAAATGTTTATTTTGAGTGAGTTGCGGAATGTAAATGAAGAACAAACAAGGAATATGGACAACGAACAACGGACATATTGCAATCTACGGAAGGTAACGTAAATAACTTTTATTTTATACAAATTCTAATACATCAAAATATAGTGTATTAAATTGAGAATCTAAACGCGATTAGAGCAATATTGATATTAGTACGGTATTCCAATGTATTAGGCTAATTATGTGCTGCTAGCATGTGTATTGTCAGCTAACTTAGTTTATGATAAAAAATAAAATAAAACTCAGCATTGGAGCTTTACAATGAGTGAACTGAGAATATTGTCTCTTTAGACAGAGGAACTCGAACCACACTCTCTACAAGTCTAGAAGAATCTGCAAACTAGGTTTTTAAATTGTTGATCGCGGGATTTACGTTAACGTTAGGCCAAACGTTATCGATCAGTCAAAATAACGATTCATTATATGTTTTGGAGCTGATGAGTCAATTTTGCAAGCTTTTGCAAATGTCTCTGTTAGTAGCCTAAGTAAAAACAAATAGCTAATATTGCTGTGTGTGTTTCCTTCATGATCCAGGCATTTTGGGAGTATATATCCAGCCACACGATCTTCAGATGGTGAGTATTGTCATAAAATACACGTGAAATAGAGGCAGAACATGTACACTCTGCTCAAAGACAATGTTTTATCTTCTATCTTGAGTTTACAGGCCTAGCTGACCCAAAAATAAATGTCTAACTTACTTTTGTGAAACACAAGAATGTTGGGAATAAAACAACTGTATGTTCCATTGCATGAGAAAAACAAAAACAAATAAGGCATTTCTCAAGATATCTGAATTAAGGTTCTACATAAGAAACTCATACAGTTTCAACTCTTCTTTTTTTGGATGAGCTGTTCTTTTAAGGACATTTGCTAAATTAACCATGGTTTTTATTATAGTAAAGGTGTAGAAACCATGTTTTTTATGGTGGATTGATTACAATAATTTATTACCATTTGGTTAGTGTCACAAAACATTGTTAATTTTAGTAAGGGTTCTCCAGATTTATATAACACATTCAAAATGGTTATATGTCACCCAGAATAATAACCTATTAACACACTTTTAACTTTTTAACTTTTTTTTTTTAGATCAAGCATTGGAACAATGTTTACAGAGCAGAACAGGCACCAACAGAGAAACAAGTCCATCACTAGTAAGTATCCACTGCAGTATCTAAACCGTTGTCAATTTTAAAGGCACAGTGCACTCCAAAGTAAAAAAAAAAATCTCTTTTTTTCCGTGCCATTCCAGATGTATATATGACTTTCTTTCCACAAAGAGTTTTTGAAAAATTATCCATTATTGTAAGCCAATATTATGCAAGTGCATGCGCCAGAAACTTCATACAGTTGTTCACACGAGATGTTTTCTGCATTTATCATGTGAGCTTTACAATGCTCTTGGACTTTTCCGACCTTCAGCATTTTGGTGTCTATTCACTTGCAGTATTTAACACACGAACACAAGAGATGGATAATTTTTCTAAAAGTCTAGTTTATTTTTTCTAAAATGTGTTCATCTGAAGAAAGAAAATCACATACCTTTTCGGACGGCATAAGGTAGAGAAAATAAAGGGGGTATCAGTTTACTCTCCTTTAGCTACTATTTATAAACATTACATGTGATTTAATAAATTTACAATTAAAGGGGTGTTCCAAGCAAACAGCTATGTGCGTTTATGTTAGGCAGGGTGTCTGCGGATCCTTAAAAAGTCTTAAAGGGTACCTATTATGGCATTTAAAATGTTCCTAATATTGTTCTGGGAGTCCCCAACAACAGTTTTACAAGCATGCAATAACAAAAAACACTTTTGTTGTCTTATAATATGCATTTATTTTTACCTGATTTGCTCACCGACTCCCATATGAATCGTTTAGCGAGTCATTTTTCCAAACCCCGCCTTTGCGTGACGCTAATCTGTGGTGATATGTTAGACACCCAGCCGACGGGGTGTCATTGGTTGTTGCGCTAGAACTTACCCAGATACAACAGTGCTATTTTCTGATTGGCTAACAACACCAGACGAACAACACCAGAGGAGACCAGGGTTGCCAGGTCTGCACAACAAAACCAGCCCAATTGCTCATCAAACTAACCCAATCACGGCCAAAATTATTCAAATAGCGTTCCCGGGTGTTTCCTCAATAACAATCATGTTCCAGTGGATAAAACAATCGCGTCAACCAGTGTGCACTACACAAACAACCCGCGGAAACAGTGCAGGCATACAGACCTGGCAACACTGGAGGAGACGCGCTTGAATCCTGCCGGTTCCACAGTGAGTGAGTTTTGGGCACTGCGGCATATTAAATATATTACAAATAGTTTATCAGCGTGAGAAATACAATGTGTGGCCGGAGAGCGTGACAAAAGACCGAAATGAGTGACTGTCACGCTCAATGCGTGATGCGTGACACTCGAGAGCCCTGTGACAACTCCATTAACAACGACAAACACTTCACATATTTCAATACAATTGACATTGAAGACCTAAGTTAGCTGCTAGAAGCTGCGCTGTGCCTGTGCGTACACAACACACAAAATAATTATAGAACATGATACAAACATAAAAGCAACAGCCTACTTACAGATTGTGATTCGGAGAAGGAAGCTGATCCAAATAAACTCGGTACTGAACCTCCCTCCTTCAGTATCAGCCGCCTCGCAAATTCATACTTTATAGCATTTAGGTTTGTGAAGCAATCATCTTCAAAATGACGCGAACACAGAACAAGTTCGGGCTATAATACTTCTGTGGTATAGTTATGAACTGTAGCCACTGTCTTCAAATGCTCCTCACTGGGCAGATGAAATAAGTTTGCTTTTGCGTCGCACTTCAAAACACAGCAGCGTCTCGTCGACATGATGTTTTCCCTGGCGTCTCCTAATGCAATGAGTGGGCGTATCTTATTCAAATAACTTGGACAAGTGACGTACGAAAGTGCATCGTTCGTCTATCGATTCATATCAACGACTCAGAGTCGACTCTTACTTTTGAGAGATAATAACTTTGTATACGGTGAACTTTCATATTTAAAACTTTGCAGGATGTTTTTGTTCACTTAGATCTATGTTACACACTACATGAAAGGTAATTTTCAAAATTCCATGATAGGTACCCTTTAAATTAGATTTTAAGAATTTAAGGCCATAAAAAGTCTTATTTTTACTTATGAAATGTCTTAAATTTTCGATGGCAATTTGACTTGGACACATCTGAATGTTTTCCAAATTAAAATGAACTAATTAGCGTACTTTTTTTATTTATTATGCTTTCCTTGTTGATTTCCTCGTTCACGTGACATTTCGCGTCACATTCGCGGCAGCATTGCGTCTGTCTCTGCGCGCGAAACAGTAGGAGAGGAGGAGAAGCAAGTTGGTAAATTGTCAGTTCAATTGTAAGTTCATTTTTTATGTGCGTAGTGGTGTGCGAGGTGTATTGTCTATTATGATATTGTAATCATTGTTTTACTTTTAACTATGTACGAGGGCATGGCGCACTGCGAGCTGACATCGCATTTGATTTGGCTCTCATGCTTGCCTTCACTGCGTAATGTGTCAGTGCAGTTCTAGCCTTTGTCCTGTTATGTTTTTGTATATTATGTTATTATCACACAAATACAATATCACATCGGCAAGAGGGCTGTTTTCCCGTGCACAATAGCAAATATGATATTTATTTTATGTAACAGAAATGAACATTGTGAGTTACATTTTATAAACAATATTGTCAATATTATTTGTTTTCCCTTTATTTCGCTGATGAGCATTTCAAAATGAAACCATAGCAGAGTCTCAATGCAACAGATGATTTTTTTGACTGAAATTCGCGTTTTGAACGAATCATTTTAACGATTCAATGAACAATCACTCTTCCTGAATGAATCAGCCGTCTGAACAAATCGGTTGATAAATGAAAAACAGTGAGTGACTTGCCACCACCTACTGGCAGTTTTACTTTCACATTTAAAGTACTCTTTAATTAAAATGTTTTAATTAGAAATCAGTTCATATTTAAATATTTAAAAACTCTCATAGCTTTATTTATTTTATGCAATTGTAAATGGAGTGTAAAATATTAATGCCAGTTCTGATGCTGCTTCTGTGTCTCCTTTGCACTGCAAAGATGAATTTTGATTTAATCATTTAATTTAACTGGTAACAGTGGTATTGTGTTATTATTCTAATAACAATTAGAATAATTATTAACAGCAGGGGGGGGGGGGGGGGGGGGGGGGGGTCGTGATGCTGGCTTAACATCATGTCTGTCAGCCATCACGATGGACGATGATATCGTCTATCGGCACAACCCTAGTGTGTATATATATGTATATGTGTGTGTGGAATGCTTTATACAGGGCTCCAGACTAACTTTTCCACTGGTTGCACTGGTGCTACCAACTTTCTCAGTTGGTCGCACCAGCATATGATTTGGTCGCACCTTTTTTTTTTTTTTGCTACATGCCATGGGATTAATCAATGCATGCGGATGAACAGTGGTTTTAATGGACCAAGGCTAGCAATGGCTTTCTGGGTTGCAGCATAAATACCTGTAATATATAATAAAAAAAAAACACATGTAATGGTAATTATCATTGCCAAATTTCAGGATTTTCATAGATTTTGGACAGTAATTTTAATCTGTAATTTTAAGCATTTTACATTTGAATTATCACTCTAAAAAATGCTGGGTTGTTTCAACCTAAATTTGGGTGTAATATGGACAAACCCAAATGTTGGGTTAAAAATGTAATAAAAAAAAATTACAGTTGAAAGTGAAAGTTGAAGTTGGGTTAAAATTTTAAATTACATTTTTAACCCAACATTTGGGTTTGTCCATATTTGGCCCAAATTTGAGTTTAAACAACCCAGCATTGTTTAAAGTGTATACAATCTATCTATTTACATTTGAATTATATTCTATCTATCTATCTATCTATCTATCTATCTATCTATCTATCTATCTATCTATCTATCAATCTATCTATCTATCTATCTGTCTGTCTGTCTATTATCATCTTTCTATCAGCATCATATTTCTATCTTTTAAAAATTATTAAACATTTAAATGTATGTTACATTTTAAAAGATTAGAGTAGCTATTATAATAGGCTGATACAGATTTTCGTTATCAAAGTTATAAAAATCTATAGTTCTATAGATTTTTGTATAGAGTTACAAAAATCAGAAATCTCACACTCCTTACCTTCTGCATTTTATAATAATTTCCTTTTCCTCTGTGGAGCGATTACTCTCATCTAACCGCTGAAAAGACGTAGGAAGGGGCACGGTGTTTCGTGAGACCTTTTCATTTTTATATGCCTTAATTCCTGAATTCGTAATTGGCGCGTTTCACCATCAGTGTGCGATGCGCGCGACGTCTACGTTCGTCAATAAATAAACTGCACGTGTCTTGCGGAAGAACATTGTAGCCGGAGCTACTTCTCTCCGTTAGTGTCTATGGCGAGTCACGCAGGCACTGGGCAACTCCGCAGCCGAGCCGAGCCCGGGATAAAATAGTCAGAATATAAACACTTATTATAAGCGTACCGTAGTGATTCAGGATAAGTCAAAAACACGGTTTGGAAAATGGATTCATGATGTAGGCTACTCGTTCATTTTGAACATAAGTTGCAGACTGCAGCTGCTGATACAACAACGTTCTGTTGCGCGAGCGTCCACTCGCACTAATGCGACCACATAAAATTTTAACTCTCACATTCTCAAAAAACGGTCGCATATGCGACCAATTTGGTCGCAGTCTGGAACCCTGTTTATATCAGGCTTGATGTAATTTTACTTGATTTGTGATTTAATAACTATTTCATTACATTGATTTGAGTACTAAAATTTTCTATGCATCTCTGCTGCAAGCTAAACCACAACAGTGGCGTTTGTACTTATTTATTTTACATGTGTATTTTTTTGCTTTGATTGTAGCTGCTGTCATGAAATGGGACCCAGCTGCAACAGAGGCCCAAATAAAGTCTGCAGCCGATCATCTGAAACATGCCCCCAGGAGAGTCGGGGCTTGCTGCTATAAATGAAGCTTGTGAAGCTTATAGCAGCCACATTTTGTTAATTGATATGTAATACTGTTTTAACAACATTTTATATATTATTTAAAGGGAAATTGTGTTAATTTATAACTTTACTGTTCTGGCTGTTAAGTTTTGGTCCAGTAGAACAAAATAGTAATAAAATATATATTTTGAGATTTAAATAGTTGATTTCTTGGAGTGATCAGTTTGGTTTACAGGCAAATGGTAAGCAGTTTATTACAATTATATTGATAAGATATACAAATGCAAGACTTGTATATACACTACACAGTTGCCGTATTCAATTGAGTATTCAATATTAGCAAAATTCTTTAAAATCTTATTTAGGTCTATGGTCTGTGTGATTGCAGTTTCATGACACGACAACCATTAACAATGAGTAACTGGGTTTTTCTCAGTGAGAACTAACTCACTGCCACTGTTTTGAAGTAAAGATTTTTTTAAAGTTGGATCCTTGCAAAATGCACATATGGGATTTCCGTTTCAATATGGGTCTTTAACAGTCTTCTTTGACATTTCTACTACAGAAAACGTGACTAATACAACTTTTATTCTGGCTGCCTTTAGATGTCTAACAATTACGTCGGTAGCACGTCTTTAATTTACGTCTATACAACGTCCAGAAAAGACGTATAAAAAACTTTCATTCTGGCTCCTGTGAAGACGTCTTCTGGATGTCTAACAATTACGTCGGTAGCACGTCTTTAATTTACGTCTATACAATGTGCAGAAAAGACGTATAAAAAACTTTCATTCTGGCTCCTGTGAAGACGTCTTCTGGATGTCTAACAATTACGTCGGTAGCACGTCTTTAATTTACATCTATACAATGTGCAGAAAAGACGTATAAAAAACTTTCATTCTGGCTCCTGTGAAGACGTCTTCTGGATGTCTAACAATTACGTCGGTAGCACGTCTTTAATTTACGTCTATACAACGTCCAGAAAAGACGTATAAAAAACTTTCATTCTGGCTCCTGTGAAGACGTCTTCTGGATGTCTAACAATTACGTCAGTAGCACGTCTTTAATTTACATCTATACAACGTCCAGAAAAGACGTATAAAAAACTTTCATTCTGGCTCCTGTGAAGACGTCTTCTGGATGTCTAACAATTACGTCGGTAGCACGTCTTTAATTTACGTCTATACAACGTCCAGAAAAGACGTATAAAAAACTTTCATTCTGGCTCCTGTGAAGACGTCTTCTGGATGTCTAACAATTACGTCGGTAGCACGTCTTTAATTTACGTCTATACAACGTCCAGAAAAGACGTATAAAAAACTTTCATTCTGGCTCCTGTGAAGACGTCTTCTGGATGTCTAACAATTACGTCAGTAGCACGTCTTTAATTTACGTCTATACAACGTCCAGAAAAGACGTATAAAAAACTTTCATTCTGGCTCCTGTGAAGACGTCTTCTGGATGTCTAACAATTACGTCTTTTAGACGTGTTCTAGACGACTTTTTGCTCGCTCAAACAGAAACAGTAAAGACACTAATATTAGTATACTAAGATACTAATATTACCAATGATTTGAGCTATATGTTTTGAAATAAAAAACATTTAATTATGTCTTTCTGGTTTATCTTAACATTGGTGTGTAGAGTGACTGAATCTCCCTCCTTCACTGTCACTCTGTCGGTCTCAACACCAGAAACACCTTGAGAAGAAATAAACAGATAATCATGAATCATAAATATCTGGATAGTGGAAAAAATTATATAACAGGAGAGTACTGTGAAAATGTTATTCTACAGATCATACACACTGTGAGAAATATGTCTGTATTCATAATGTAACATGCAAACAGTAAAATAATTTACTGTTTATTTCTAATTTAATTCTAAAACGAATTTTGATGTCATACAAAAAAAAAAACTGTCACATTACACACAAAGCATCATTCAAAATAATAGCATTTATCTGAAATAGAAAGCTTTTGTAACATTAGTAAGTAACGTCAGTAAGAATTCCAATTTTTAAAGAAATTAAAGAAATAGCCTGCATTTATTCAGCAAAGATGCATTCAATTAATTCAAAGTGACAGTAACGACATTTTTATTGTTACAAAAGCTTCCTATTTCAGATATATCCCCTTTGATATTTCTATTCATCAAAGAATCCAGATTTTTTTTTTTTAAACATTAATAATAATCAGAAATGTTTCAGGATTTGGAGTAAACAACATGAAAGCATGGATCCGTCCTGCCTTGTACCTGCGGTTCAGTCTGCTGTTGGTGAAATGGTGTGAGGATATTTTCTTTGCACACTTTGGGCCCCTTAGTATCAACTGAGCATCTTTTGAACACCACCGTCTACCTGAGTATTGTTTTCCTTTCTGATCACAGCAGGGGCGGATCTACAGGGGGGCAAGGGGGGGCAGGTGCCCCCCCACTCTAGAGCCTTGCCCCCCCAGCTGCCCCCCTAACTTTGGTGATCCAAAAACTGTACTTGTAAAAACAACCCGCAAGCTTCTCAAAACAGTGAACTAAACGATACATTTACCAAAAGTGAACAATTAAATTTTTATTAAAGCCCGTCCCCCCTGCCCCTCAAATACTTAGTACGTCCCTGATTCAAACGTGCAGAGCGGCGTTCGCTCAGTCACGCGCGCGCGCGCACACGCACACACACACACACACACACACACACACACACACACAGCGAGTCTGCTGCGGTGCGGTGGCCCTGCAACCCGACTGGAGAGACTGAGCTGCCCCAGAGCCTCTGAAGGTGAAGTGAGTTTCCCCATGTGTAGTTAAACAAACGTTTAACTTAAAGTTACATTTGTAATGAATGTATTGTATGCTAAAGACATCAGCATCAGCGGTCAAATCGCTTCCTCGTGATTTGTAAGAGCACTCTTCCCTTTGATTGGCCTAATTTTGATTTTAGTAAAGACAAGAACAGCTTAATAAAAAATATCAATTGTTTGTATTGTATCTATAATAACATTTACTGATGGTCGCTGTTACACCGACGTTACGTTACAATACAGTGCCAGTTAGGAGATCGATCATTTGATTAGCTAAGCAAATCCAATTCCTCTCAGATAAAACCAGGTTAAAACTGGGGAAATAACTAATAAAATCAGGATTATTATATTAAGTAGTCTAAACATAACTGCGTGTGTGCATGTGATAAATATTTCTGATTTTATATTTGTTATAGGCTACTAATAACAAATTATTAGCTGGGTCGGCTGGGTCGGTGACTTTTCCTGTCCCAATTGTTTATTTACACATATTTTCTCTAAAATGAGTCACATATTTATAATAAATGGCTTAAATTGTAGATTTGAGTATTCTTTACCATTTAAACAGAGATAATAGACATTAAAATAACATTTTGTATTTTACACAATTTTAATTGATGTATGCATTCAATTATATGTCCTCAGTGCACAGTAATCAACTTCTGCAAGAAATATAAACCATGAAATGACAAAAACCTCAAAATATTTTTTTTATTATGTTATAGACTAGGCTAAATTGCCTCTAATCATACATATAAATCATGTGAAAATATTTGGTCTTTTCTTAAAATTTTCTTCAATTACTGTGTCCCTGAAGTCATTCGACCCTGTTAGTATTTACTTTTTTGCCTTCCAAATCTGACAGCAATTTCATTGAGACCATTTTCAAGAAGTGACTTAATTTCTTTACCTGCTGAAATTCAACTGTACAAACTGAAGTAAGCTTCAACTCTCACTCCTAACTTTTTTTTTTAGTTTTTGAAACGTTATCCTGCTTGTCCCACCCTTAAAGTTCCACCCTGTTAGGCTATGTTATGGAGAATGTTTGTCCTATCAATTTTTTTAAAAACAAATCTGACATAGTTATAAAAGTTATATTCATCTGTAGAAGGTTAGCTAGCTAAATGTTGATCACTCAAAGAGCTATGGCTAACTTAGCTCAGGATTTTCCACCCTGTTAGATTCCACCCTGTTAGGTCTATAAACCTAACAGGGTGGAATGTGAAACATATTCTATTCATCAAAAATTGTTTTGCTGGTTTCAAGAAGAAAAAAAAATCTAAGATGGCATAAGGGACATATACTATGCAAGAAAAGCTCATTTTGAAGAATTTTGAAGCCAAAATGTCACCGCATACCAGGAATGACCCAGCTACTTGGCCCTACAGTGTAGCCTAATGTAATACAAGGATAACCGGTTTTCACTTATTGACTTTTGCTGGCAAGAGTAGTTGAAAAAAGTAGCTGGAGCATAACCATTAAGGCTAAAAGTCCCTGGACACAATTATTGTACTTTTTTTAATATTTTCATTTTGCTTTTTATACTTTTACTTTTTAAAAGATGCAGAGTTTTGTTTTGTTTGAACACTGCACTGGGCTTATTCCTGTTGTGAATTAAAAACCTTTGTAGTGTGTAAGGGCTCGATTAAACTAACTACTGTGTTTTTTGTTTTATTAAAACAATTCACATATGGAATCCCACCGTCTACCCCTGCCACCCTGCTAAGACCTCTTGCCACCCCTTTGCCCCCCCATGTAAAATTTTCTAGATCCGCCACTGGATCACAGGGTATCATCCTCTGATGGCTACTTCCAGCAGGATAACACACCATGTCACAAAGCTCAAATCATCTCAAACTGGTTTATTGGACATGACAATGAGTGCACTGAACTCAAATGGCCTCCACAGTCACCAGATCTCAATCCAATAGAGCATCTTTGGGATGTGGAAGATTGGGAGATTCACATCATGGTTGGCAGCCGACACACTGCAACTGTGTGATGCTATCATGAAAATATGGACCAAAATTTCTGAGAAATTTTTCCAGCACCTTGTTGATTCTATGCCATGAAGAATTAAGGCAGTTCTGAAGGCAAGAGAGGGTCTGACCCAGTACTAGAAAAGTGTACCCAATAAAACGGCTGGTGAGTGTATGTGTACAATACTAGTAGTATGAATACTGTATTAGAGTGTCATCTAGTGTCCTAAATAGGAATTCATCATTCA
Source organism: Chrosomus eos (assembly GCA_036326025.1). Lineage (NCBI taxonomy): Eukaryota > Metazoa > Chordata > Actinopteri > Cypriniformes > Leuciscidae > Chrosomus > Chrosomus eos. The sequence continues at coordinate 9,681,496 of CM070838.1, forward strand.
ATGAATCCAGTTGTTATAAGTGAAACAATGTTTTTAATGCAATTTATCACATAAACATTCAAATATCTTTCCAATTAATTTCCATGTTTCAGAGAGAAAAGTGTTTATATAAGCTCAACTTCAGGCACCTTTTTTCACTGGCTGAAAACACCTCTAAAAATACTCGCTCACTGAAAAGCATGTGATTTTTGTCTTATCCCACAAAATAAAACCTTTTTACATAAACGGATCATTTGCAATAATACTATTAATGTTTGTGAAATGAAAACATCAATGTCCCGTTCTTATTAATGTACATCGTGGTAAATTCATGGTACAGGATTTTATGAGGAGTTTGACCAATGAATGACAGTATTTTAGATTTACATGACAAAATATTGACTTGAAATAAAAAAGATGATATTCGACACTGCTGGAGGCTGTTGAGGCTTTTTACATATTTACAATCAGTACAAAACAAAATTGATACAAAAAATGAATTAAGATTGTTGTCAAAGGCACTTACTAAAGTCCTGTTTGTAGCTCTCCAAGGGAGAAACCGGACTGACCAAATAAAACATTCAGGAGGAGGAGAATCATATCACACAGTGATAATAGTCTATCATAACATTCCTCATATGAAATATCTTATAACTTATATCACAAATACTTTGATACAATTTCAGGTAAGACATAACTCTATTGTGATTCACTTAAACGTACAAATAAAAACAAGGTTTCATTTGTGCACATTTCAACAGTGAACACAATAATGTAATAAACATTTGAAGACTATAATAAAAATTAAAAAAAAAGTCGTTTGCAAATGTGCACGCATTTGTGTGGAAAATGTGCTGCAATAACCTGGCCCTAGCCAGATGAATTTCGCTCCGCCTAGCTCCACTCACATCCATCTGGAACCTCTTCCATTGAGAGTGATTTCTCCAACCAACTTTATGGTTTAGCCAATCAGGACACAGGGCGGGAGTTTCATAGATGTGACGTAGTGGAGAAGCGACCGTGAGACTGTTTTGATTCAGACAACAATGGCGGCTCGCATCGAGGAAACAAGCGTTAACATTGATGCTGCTATTTCATCCATGTTGTCCAATCTACCTAATATTGTTTCATTAAAAGAACATCAGAGAACGGCTCTTAAGGCTTTTGTTGGTGGAAACGATGTTTTCGCCCTTCTCCCAACCGGATTTGGCAAGAGCTTGATCTACCAAATGGCTCCTCTGGTAGTTAAGGAAATGGGACTAGTGCAGCACCCCATCGTTATCATCGTGTCCCCGCTGATTGCTCTCATAGAGGATCAGATCAGAGAGGCTAGAAAATTGGGTGTTACAGGTATGCAGCTGGGAGGAAGAAACGAAAACGACATCCTCGACGGACGTTGCCAGCTGGTATTTGGAAGTCCCGAGTCGTGGCTCAACGAGAAATGGCAGAGCATGCTTGCTTCAGAGGTGTACCTGAAGAACTTGGTGGGGATCGTAGTCGATGCGGTTCACGTCACGTATAAATGCTAAGTTAAAAATCCTGCTGTTGTCACTGAACAACCTATCGTTACTCACTGACCATACATAGCCCTAGTCCCATAGGCTACTTCGATTGCTAGCTACATGGGACTAAAGTTAACACAACCCATCCCCCAAACTTTAGTCGACAAACTCCATTACATTAGACTATAAACGTGAGAACTGTTCATATTGGGCTTGCATTACACTGGTTTACATCATTAGCTATTGCCTGTCTTATGTTTCACGATTTGTACTTACCTCAGTGACACTTTGTCGTGCTCTGTTCTCAGTTGTTGGCCTCGACAATTTAGTAGCTGGGGGAGCAGTGGGTGTTCGGGGTTGGGGACGCAATTTCGACGGAGTCGGTTCCCTGTTCCATTTATGTGCGACAGGCGCCTTTGCACTCACTGATGTTTCTGATGATTGTTCAGAAAGCGGTTCCTCTTCTGCTTTTTGCCATCCTCTAAAATTTTTCAGAGCATCTTCGAGTCTGCCGATCAAGCGAACGCACCGACTGCATATCCGACATGATCTTACCTGAACTTGTAACAATGTTTAACCGAGTTCTGTAAGTCGTTCGTCTATACTTTTTTGGTTGGCTTCTTTGTTAAAAATAAGTTTGCTGTGCACAATGTTGCCTTTTATCCGCATATTTTCATGGCACAGACGGCATTGATCATTTACCGACATTGCACTGATTGCACTGCTGCTATATCCAAGATGTCGGCTGTTCTGTTTTGTTTTTTCCTGCGTCGCTCTCATCAGCGTCACGGGTTGGCTTCGGTGTGAGTGGTTGAAATAGCACGTCGATAAAGATGACAGACAAGTGGCTTATCCAATCATATGCAAGGATTTTTGATAAGGCCCAGCCTTCTGAAACGCCATTTCAATGGATCGGTTCCAGATGGATGAGTGGAGCTAGGCGGAGCGAAATTCATCTGGCTAGGGCCAGGTTAGTGCTGCAATGCTTCTCCTGACAATATCCCAAAGTTTCAACTCAATCCAGCACCTGCATGCTGAGTATTTGTGAAGAGTGCTCGTGTCTAAGGCTGTTTACACCTGCTATTAAGATGTGTTTTAGTCGACCGGATCACAAGTAGACGAGGGAGACACATTCCAGTTTACACCTGGGGCCTCATGTACAAAGACTTACGTTGAATTCATACTAAAACATTGCGTACAGACAAAGCTGTAAATGTGCGTACGCACAAAAAAAGCAGATGTATGAATCTCTGCGTACGAAGGATCCTACGCATATTCTCTTTGTACATCCCAATTAACGTAAAAATGAGCGCACATGCACGAGCACAACACCCCACCCAGTCTCCTCCCTTAATTAAATACATTTAAATATGGTAATGAGTCCACTTTGGCAAAAGAAAGGAGTAAGAAAATGGCTAAAGCAAGCGGCAAGAAGCGAAACCTTAGAGAAAGTGAATCGGAGGTGCTACTATCGGAGGTAGAAATGAGAAATAAAAAACGCGGTGGGATCTGAAAGTCGCACTGTAAATGACCTTAAAAAGAAATGGTCTGATATATAGGTGGACGTTAAATGGAGAACTGCTGCGCACCGACAAAGTGTGTGCAGAACAGGCAGTGGTAAAGGGGTCGATGAACTTACACCCTTTGAGCAGAGAGTTGCCTCAATTATGGGTGACACTTTACTCTCTGGAGTAGTATCTGCTGCTGTGGGAGACTCGGATTTACTACAGGACTGCCACGAAGAGAACCAATATGATCTGCACATTTATTGAATGGAAATGTTTCCGATTCACATATGCAAATACGCCTTTATAGCAATGTGTGTGCAGTCGATCGCTCCGATTACATTAGGAAAACCGGCTATCGCTGCAAATTGCGTTTTAATGTTTGGCTGGTCAACTGCATCATATGGGAACCTTATATACCTGGTGGACATGCGGATGATCCCGACCCATACCGCTGGCATTGCACGGCTCAAAGACGACTGGCTTATTCCTGAGCGGTCTGCCAGTTCCCTTTGGAAAGAAGCAGTTGCAAAATTAATAGCAAATTATGAAAAATAAACAATGGCAAATTGCAAATTAATAGCAATGCTTCCCACAGGTGGTAGTGCAATAGACTTGTAGAACAATTCGTTGTGTAATGTTTGCAACTTAACCTGTAAGAGTCGCAGACGGACAAAAACTATGAGAAATGTACGTACGCCAGACATGAAATTGGCGTGGAGGAACGCACATTCTCACGTTAATTTCACTGTTAATACATCCGACCGTGAGCGTGAAAGCTGGCGTATGCCAAGTTTTTGTGCGTACGCAAGATTGATACATGAGGCCCCTGGTGTTTTAATCCGTCTCTTTTGTCCACTTTCAACCACTTCTGTCCTAATTTCTTCGAGGGCAGGGTCTATGAGTGGGTAATTGTGTGGCTTTTTTCAGATCTTTCGATATAATGGACAAAATAAGCTCACACAATTTACATATAAACACATGAGCACATGGAGATCATCAGCTTTAGTTTCTGCTCTGACAGATGCAAGACCAGATGAACGCTGTGAGTGTGTGTTAGAAATTTTGTTAGAAAACAATACCATTGCTGGTAATGTATTGCTTTGGTTCTTACTTCATTGCTGGTTTACTGCTTGATAATTTAAAACACATTTCATTGGCAGCGTTTCACATTCGAGGCTCAGTCTGATTAGGAGACGTCCCACTGGCAGCGTTTTCCATTAGAGTGTCAGTCTGATTAGGAGACGTCCCATGGGCAGCGTTCACCATTAGAGGGTCAGTCTGATTAGGCGACGTCCCACTGGCAGCGTTCCCCATTAGAGGGTCAGTCTGATTAGGAGACGTCCCATGGTCAGAATTTTCCATTAGAGGGTCAGTCTGATTAGGACACGTCACATGGTCAGCGTTTTCAGTCTGATTAGGAGACGTCCCATGGGCAGCGTTCCCCATTAGAGGGTCAGTCTGATTAGGACACGTCACATGGTCAGTGGTTCCCATTAGAGGGTCAGTCTGATTAGGAGACGTCCCATGGGCAGCGTTACCCATTAGAGTCTCAGTCTGATTAGGAGACGTCCCATGGGCAGCATTTCCCATTAGAGGGTCAGTCTGATTAGGACACGTCACATGGTCAACGTTTTCAGTCTGATTAGGAGACGTCCCATGGGCAGCGTTCCCCATTAGAGGGTCAGTCTGATTAGGACACGTCACATGGTCAGTGGTTCCCATTAGAGGGTCAGTCTGATTAGGAGACGTCCCATGGGCAGCGTTACCCATTAGAGTCTCAGTCTGATTAGGAGACGTCCCATGGGCAGCATTTCCCATTAGAGGGTCAGTCTGATTAGGACACGTCACATGGTCAGCGTTTTCAGTCTGATTAGGAGACGTCCCATGGGCAGCGTTCCCCATTAGAGGGTCAGTCTGATTAGGACACGTCACATGGTCAGTGGTTCCCATTAGAGGGTCAGTCTGATTAGGAGACGTCCCATGGGCAGCGTTACCCATTAGAGTCTCAGTCTGATTAGGAGACGTCCCATGGGCAGCATTTCCCATTAGAGGGTCAGTCTGATTAGGACACGTCACATGGTCAGCGTTTTCCATTATAGGGTCAGTCTGATTAGGAGGCGTCCCATGGTCAGCGTTCCCCATTAGAGGGTCAGTCTGATTAGGACACGTCACATGGTCAGCGTTTCCCATTAGAGGGTCAGTCTGATTAGGAGACGTAACATGGTCAGCATTCTCCATTAGAGAGTCAGTCTGATTAGGACATGTCACATGGTCAGCGTTTTCCATTAGAGGCTCAGTCTGATTAGGAGACGTCACATGGTCAGCATTCTCCATTAGAGGGTCAGTCTGATTAGAAGTCGTCCCATTGTCAGCGTTCCACGGAGGGTCAGGCTGATTAGTCCTCAGAGGGCAAATCCGCTGTAAGAAAACACAGATTCACAAGCATAAAAAATCTAGAGACTTGGAATTTATTTTTTTATTAATTTAGGGTGGTTTTCCTGAATATATGATAATACTGTACCACAGTAATACAATGTTTGAATGCCTGATGCTTTGTAATGAAATATTAAACTATTCATGAATAATTTGGGTGTTTTGTAACATGACTGACAAACAATAAAACTGCATCATGTGACTTTTGCATGTGATTTCAAACACTGAACTGTTGATTTTATAGTCCAAAGTTAATTTTTCTTCCTCATCTAAAATGTTTGAACTATATTGGCAAGTACTAATAAGACTTGCTCTCTAAATAAAGTGGCACTTTTTGTTTTTATATAATTTTATTTTATTATCATTTAGTTTATTCAAGAGTTGTTTTTTGCACTGCCTCAACTGTGAAGATATCCTTTGGTGGTGATGGAAACGATTATCTTACCCTGATCCTAAAGCAGTATAATTATATGTGTGTATTAATATAATTTTTTAATCAAATAAAATATATATTCATGCCACTGCTTTTCATTCTTAAGTAAAACAGTTTCTATGTACTGATTTTTAATTAAACTACATAAAACTGTTCAGATCAGTAAGTGGTGTGTGTCTGTTTGCATGCGAGTTTTCTGTTTTATTTTACCTCATTAACTTGAAATTGCCATGTCCTGGTGCCTGTTTGAACAATAATGACAAACACAATTCCAATCAGAATGAAAATACATATTTTCGCACACAAAGTACTGTATATCCATCTTGTTAAATCAGCTGTGTGTAATACTCACATTCTCTTTTTGGTTGTCTCTTCCAATAATAAATCCAAACAGCAACTGCAGCAGCAACAAGCAGGAGAAAAACAACTATTCCTGCTATAGCACCTGAAGACAGACCTGAATCTGGAACAATAAAAAGAGACAGACATAAATTTCACTGATGTTTTTGACTGATATTTACAGCTGTCTGTTTTATTGATCAGTTTAATGGTATTGATTTAACTGATAAATTGTGGATTTTTGAGAAACAGGAACTAAAATGAAATCAAAGCACTTTGAGCTCAACAAGAAACATCAATGCTCTCAGGAAAACTGATTTTGTGCATTGTGCAGGTTTATAACTGTGGCGAGGGGGGCGTGGTCTCGTGAAGTCTGTAGCGAGAGAGGAATCAGCGAGCTGTGCGGTGAGTAAGTAGGTCAAGTGCAGATGATTAACACCTGTGTCTGATTGCAGTGATTGGCGTGGAGAGACCGCATATAAGCCGCTGAGAATGAGAGAGCGGCTGAGAGAGAAGGACTTGGGACTCGCACGCGACCTGCATTGAAAGCTGACACATCGGGAAGAGTTTTGCATCAAGTGGACTGAGGCTATGTTTACATGGAAACGATCTGAAGAGAAAACGCAAAAGCGCGTTGCGTTATGGTGACGCAAAAGTGTGTGAAATTTGATGTAGTATGCACTCCAGGCGACTAGGTGGCAATGTGAAGCACTGCCACACAACAACACCAAGTCTGCGCGCCTGCGTACAACCTTCCTTCCACTTCTCTCCCTAGTAGCGCGAAATCAAACATGGTGAAGCGAACAGCAAAAAGACTCTTGTACGTTTATCAGAGCTGCTAGGGCAACTTGAAGGTCCGATGTATGTAATAATCCGACATGTTGGTTGTTATTTTCCTGCGTCAGTGACTGTGTTGTCGATAGCTTTTCCCCGTTGTTCCGTCGCTTCTGCCAGTTGTTCCCCACAACTGGCACAACTTTTGGTTTAAGCCCCAAAAACGCCGTCGCCGTGTAAACGAAAGGCACATCCGATGAAATATTTTTACGTTTTCACCCGGAAACGTTCTCGTGTAAACAGGGCCTGAGTTTTGCTGAAATGGAAAGAGTGTTCGTCTGACTGAACTGAGAGAGCTGGAGACATACAGCGAAAAGAGTGGTTTATAACTGTTGGACTACGGTGAAGGCGCTGTTACGGTGAAATGCCATATATGGTTGTATCCTGTTGTGACGCAGTTGGTCCCGGTTTGCGGGCAGTTCATGATGGAGTATGGTAAATAAAGACGCACGCTGTTCACAGCTCTTGGTTGCATATTACACAAACATGGTGTCAGAAGTGAACACTAGATCCTGAAAATGGCTTTAAACAGCATTCCTGCCCCTGAGGGCATGCGGATGTCAGGGGACATATCCAAAAATTGGGATAATTTCAGATCGGAATTTGAGGACTATGAACTAGCCACCGGGCTTATTGAGAAGCCCAAAGAGTGGCAGCGCTGCGGCGATTAATGGGTAACGAATGTCGGCAAATCTACAGTCATAATATTGTGTTGAGTGAGGAACAAACGAAGGATCCGAAAGTCATACTTGATGCATTGGGGGACTACTTCAAGCCTGCGAAAAATGTGATTTACGAAAGGTATATGTTCAGTTGTTGCAAGCAGGAGGTGGACGAGCCTATAGACAGCTTTCTCACGAGGCTGCGGGAACGAGCATCAACTTGTGAATACAGGGAGCTCAAAGATGAAATGATTCGTGATAGACTTGTTCTGGGCATTGCCAATGAGAACACAAGGCGGCGCCTGTTGCGTGAACGTCAGCTGACACTGTCACAGTCTGTCGAAATATGCTGACTGGCAGAAGCGACGGAACAACGGGGAAAAGCTATCGACAACACAGTCACTGACGCTGTAAATATTGCACAAGCACAAAGGCTGAAACGCTGGGATGGCGAAGTGAATAATGAGCAAACTCTCAGAACTGTGAATTGCAAGTATTGTGGAAGTGGTCACAAGAAAGGCAGAAATCAGTGCCCCGCATATGGAAAGACTTGTCGATCAGGTGTTGTATTGAATCATTTTGCTAAGGTGTGTAGAGCCAGTCAAAGAGCCGTAATGATGGATGATGGTCAGGATGAGCAAGGGCCCTACATCGAGGGTCGACTTTTCGCTGCTGATGAATGCATTGACACAGTAAAGTCCCCAGGTCCAAGATGGTTCGTTAACCTGACGCTTAATAAAAGAAAGCAGGCCTGTCAGCTAGACACGGGAGCAACTTGTAACGTTATGAGCCTTACAATCAAAGAGAAACTGGATCCAGAAAGCCCCTGCAGCCGAGCACAACAAGACTGAAATTGTATTCTGGTGCCACAATGCTTTTCCTAGGGCGATTTCATACAGAATGCACTGTAAAGAGCACCAAACACAAGCTAGTATTTGAAGTGGTCGAAGCCGATCAAGAGCCATTACTCTCGGGTGACACATGTGAGCGGCTAGGACTCATGAAATTTACCATCCCAGAAGAGCTAAATAGACTGATTGCGTACTCCGACAGGCCTGTCACAAAGCAACAGTTAGTTGACAATTTCAAGGACATGTTTAATGACCCAGTCGAGTCAGTCCCAGGAGAGCTCCGCTTTGTGCTCGACAGCAGCGTGTCGCCTGTTCAATGTGCGCCACGGAATGTGCCAGTGGCCTTGAAAGCCAGAGTAAAAGAACAGCTGGATAAGTACACGAGAGACGGACACATCACAAATGTCACGGAACCTACACCGTGGATCAGCAACATGGTAGACATAGCCAAGCCAGACAAAGTAAGAATATTTATAGACCCAAAACACCTTAATCAAGCACTGCAAAGATCGCACTACCACATGCCAACACTGGAAGACGTTCTGTATAAACTACCCAAAGCACGTCTGTTCCCCTGGTGGACGTTCGCGATGCCTTTCTACACTGCAAACTGGATAATGAAAACAGCCTAATGACAACTTTCTGGACACCATGGGGGCGGATGAGATGGTGTAAACTACCCTTCGGCGTCTCCATAGCACCAGAAATCTATCAACGTAAGCAACACGAGCTGTTGATGGGACTCCGAGGCATAGAGCCCATAGCAGATGGCATACTGGTTGTTGGCTGCGGTGACTCGGACGCAGAGGCTGAGTTAGATCACGACAGAAATCTCGGCGCTCTGATGGAGCGATGCAGAGCTGTGAAACTCCGGCTGAGCGAAAAAAAAGTGCAATTCAAACTCAAAGCGGTGCACTTTCATGGGCACATATTATCAGCGGAAGGATTACGAATTGACCCAGAAAAGACGAAAGCAGTCCTGGCAATGCAGACACCTCAGGATGTAAAAGCAGTTCAGCGTTTTATAGGATTTGTGCCTGGCCAAGTTTCTCCCACGGCTTTCAGAGGTACGCGAACCGCTTCGCAGGCTCCTGGACAAAGATGTAGCGTGGCATTGCCTCCTTAAACATGACGAGGCAGTTCAAGAAATAAAACGTATGATTACGAACACGCCCGTCTTGAAGTATTACGACATAAACAAACCTGTGACAATACAAAGCGACGCCAGCAAGAACGGTTTGGGCTGCTGTCTGCTGCAGCAAGGACAACCTGTGGCTTTCGCCTCTCGGGCACTTACGAGAACTGAACAAAATTATGCCCAAATTGAGAAGGAATGCTTGAGCATCGTGTTCGCATGTCAGAGGTTTCATCACTATCTGTACGGCAGAGAGACAATCACCGCTGAAACCGACCATAAACCCCTCGTGACAATTTTTAAGAAACCAGTTCTTAATTCTCCGCACAGTTTAATCACCAAGAAACAGGGATGAAGGAGAGCAGACAGGGCTCGGTGGCCAGTGACGGTGAAACAGCAATCAGAGAGGGCGACACAGCGGACAGCACAGAATGTGTGCCAGAGCAAGTTCAAGAACGGAGGCTGTCAGTGACTAACAGGCTTGCCCAGCGTGAAACCCTGATCGTTACGCGCAGCGGCCGTCAGTCACGTCCACCACAGAGACTTGACTTGACTTGTGAGTTTCCCTTAATGTTGTAGACAGATTAACGCACCAGTAATGCAGTTCAGTTTGGAAAATGCACAGCATAAGTTGGGCTAGTAAACTCTCATGTTCAGGGTTGTTAGTTAATGGAGGGGGTTCTTAGTGAAGTGTGGCAACGCTGTAAAGAAAGGGAGATGTTACGGTGAAATGCCATATATGGTTGTATCCTGTTGTGACGCAGTTGGTCCCGGTTCGCGGGCAGTTCATGATGGAGTATGGTAAAGAAAGACGTACGCTGTTCACAGCTCTTGGTTGTCTATTGCATATTATACAAACAGGCGCACGAGCGCACCTTTTTGTTTTCTTTTGATTTTACTATAAAGTGCGAGTCCCAGTCCCGCCGACCCTGTCTTCTTCTTCCTACACACACACACGTTTTTTGAACCTCATCACAATAACATTCATCATAATGTTGGTGAAACAATTGGTCCACAATGAAAAGCACTGTATTTAAAATGCACAGACAGACTAAATTACACTTACTAATCAAAGCGACTCTAACGCTCTTATTCCTTCTAATACTGAAGCTGTTGCTGCTGCTTCTGTTGATCTGTAGTTTATAAAGTCCAGAGTCTGTGTTTCTGGTGTTTGTGATGGTCAAAGATCCAGTCTGATGATCCAGCTTCAGTCTGTCTCTGAATCTCTCTTTACACTGTTCATCTTCACAGATCTTACTCTGATATCCAGTGATTTCAGTAATGACAATGTCATTAAAATACCATGTGATCAAATCATTATTTTCTTTTATTACACCAGGATCTAAAGTGACCGATTCTCCCTCCTTCACAGAGTTTCTCTTTTCATCTTGTTCAGCAGCAGAAACACCTGAAACACAAACCAGATGATTGTATGATCTATTTGCTGAAAACAAACTAAACATTTTGAGAGTCTATTTTATTTTATATGCTGCACAGATTTAATTTAGGCACTTCATCAAATATAATCATTGATCAACACTCATACGCACAAAGTATGGTGAACAGAAGCTCAAACAGGTTTGTAAAGGCATGCATTGATTATAGACTGTTTCATCGAAAGCATGCGCGTTGCCATGGATACGCGCCTGGCCCGAAGTTAACTTCCGGTCTGTTTGTTTATCGGTCTTGCTAGTGGCTAGTAATATGGCGCAGAAATTTTTGTCTAGATAACTCCTTCAAAGCTTGTAGTTTAACTCATTTGAAACTGTAGCTTGACAAACTACAAGCTGCTGCATTGAGTTTCATGCTGATCATGTGTTCGATGTGACCAGATCAAATTAAACAACACAGAGAGAGCCGTCCCGTCAAGTGTTAAAACTGACCACAATCCAGCTGCTTCGAGAAAAAATAAATTAAAAAATAAACTATTTAAATAATAAAGAATACAATTCATTAAAAATAACACACAAATATAGCTTCATAAATATCCATAGTGCATACGAGAGCAGAATTTACTTGTAATTTATTTTGCTTGTTATCAGAAATAATTACTCTGGAGGGATCAAGCAGATCGGATCGTCAGTCAATCAGGACACAGCGCGTTTACATTTGTTCATAAAGTGGTCTCTGTATCTGGATAACTGATTTGGATTTCTGTTTCTAGCAAAATATTTAAATTAGGTCTGTAAAACATCTCTTGCTTTATCCTCTATCAATGGCAGTGCCCATAGCACAGGATTTTTTTTTTTGTGATTTATTCATAATCAATCTCAAATAGGGTAGGCTACTTAATCTACTAGTTAAGTTTCCCAACATTAATCTTATATGATGAAACAAAGAAAAATGTTCTTCTGACGCATTGCATGATTGAAAGGAAAGCGCGCAAGCATTTATATAGGCTACTATATGTGTAACATGCATAAAACGGCACGTTACACAGATCTTAAGGGTAGGGCTCAGCATTAAAGGGTACCTATCATGGAATTTTGAAAATTACCTTTCATGTAGTGTGTAACATAGATCTAAGTGAATGAAAACATCCTGCAAAGTTTTAAATATGAAAGTTCACCGTATACAAAGTTATTATCTCTCAAAAGTAAGAGTCGACTCTGAGTCGTTGATATGAATCGATAGACGAACGATGCACTTTCGTACGTCACTTGTCCAAGTTATTTGAATAAGATACGCCCACTCATTGCATTAGGAGACACCAGGGAAAACATCATGTCGACGAAACGCTGCTGTATTTTGAAGTGCGACGCAAAAGCAAACTTTTTTCATCTGCCCAGTGAGGAGCATTTGAAGACAGTGGCTACAGTTCATAACTATACCACAGAAGTATTATAGCCCGAACTTGTTCTGTGTTCGCGTCATTTTGAAGATGATTGCTTCACAAACCTAAATGCTATAAAGTATGAATTTGCGAGCCGGCTGATACTGAAGGAGGGAGGTTCAGTACCGAGTTTATTTGGATCAGCTTCCTTCTCCGAATCACAATCTGTAAGTAGGCTGTTGCTTTTATGTTTGTATCATGTTCTATAATTATTTTGTGTGTTGTGTACGCACAGGCACAGCGCAGCTTCTAGCAGGTAACTTAGGTCTTCAATGTCAATTGTATTGAAATATGTGACGTGTTTGTCGTTGTTAATGGAGTTGTCACAGGGCTCTCAAGTGTCACGCACAGTGTTGTGCAAGTTACTTCCAAACTGGAATACATTATATATTACATGTTACTGTTATTTAAAAGTAATTCATTACCTTACAATATTACTGTCTCAGAATTGTAATGCGTTACATTACTCCTGTATTACTTTTGAGTTACTTTCACCAAAATAACTATACAGAAGTAGAACTTAACATTCTAAAATGACTATAGGGCTTTAACGATATGCGATATGAAACCGAAATCGCGACACTCAGATCCACGAACCTGCAGAATCGCGACACAACCCTTCCAACTCCCAGTGTTATTCATACCGTCCAGATCCATGCTACCACATCTTTAAATTACTATTAGTATTATTTGAAGTTAACTTAACATTATAAAATACGTAGACCTACACCACAAAACAAGTGGAGAATAAATTATTTAAAATTTGGGAATTCCAGCGTTATGGATGACATTTGCTGTTAAAACTTGAAAAATAAATTCTCAGAAAATGCATTAATACCAAAATATTGAAACGTCTGTTTATCCATAGGCTCATCCCTGAAAAGAGTCCAGACATTAGAAAAATATCAGTCTACACACATGCATTTTAATTTTAATATTAGGGAAAAGACAGTCATGCGCCTGACAAAAAAAATCTTTAACTTTTAGGAGGCAACGATTTTTGTTGTTGTAATTTTGTGAATTACACTGCGCAAATCGGATGAAGAAGGGTTGGCTCTCCACAGAACATAAAATATTCATTTTATTTTATTTTTCGTGTTCGCATTTATGAGGAAAAAACAATGTTACAGACGTGACAGTTCTCCGTTACGGACGCGAGCGCTCTGAAGCGGCACTAAAATACTGCTTTTATTAATTGTATCTTAATTTTGCCTGGATTTTATAAATAAGAAGTAGGCTAAATATAGCAGACAATTATAAATAATCACAACACGGAGGACAATTCACTCATAAATGAACCAAAACCCAGTGTAGGGCAGGCTATAAGGTACTGGTAGCCTATTCACAGACCTGAAAAAAATATATATATGTTGAAATGTCTACGTGTAAAACAGAACAATTCAAAACGAAAGAAAACAGACTGCTCTCTGCTTATGAAATAAAATGAAATGTGCATTTCTCTCTGATGCACTAGCCTACGGCGAAGATCGCGAGTCAGCATCGTCAACTTCGTCTTGACCTTATTGAAAAACAATTAAAATGTCTCCTTGCTATATTTGACATATTCATAATCATTGCTTTTGCCGGTTCTTTGTGACAGATTTTAAGTGCTTTATCGGCAGCGCCGCTGCCCTTAAATGAACGCGTCACCACCGCATCAAAAACATGATTGCGTGATGAAAACATGAAAAATACCACATAAACATAGCCTAACTGTTTAGAAAGAAAACACAGAACGAATAGCCTAATGCGCATACGTCCATCTCGCGAATGTACAGTCTTCTTCATGCCATCTTCACCATTAAGGCTTTAGCCGCTTCTCCACTGGCCAGCGCGAGCACAGAGGCCGAGATCATACCTCACGGCACTCCTGTAAAAAATAAATCGCTATACAAATATATCAGACGCTGCCATATGGTTTTTATTAACAGACTTGGACACCACACGCGGCTATTGACTGACCACGAACAGGTAATTTAGCCTACTTGCATTTTTCACTCATTAATGTCTCGCGGTCTTGCTGTGTATTTTTTTTACAATTAAAACTAAAAGTCTGTTGTAACTTGTAACGCAAGCCTTACTGAACATGTACCGAGTAAAATATTACTGAAAATTGATTAGTAATGCCTTACACTACTGCGTTACAGCAAAAAGTAATCTGTTACTGTAATGCATTACTTTTGTAACGCGTTACTCCCAACACTGGTTACAACAGACTTTTAGTTTTAATTGTAAAAAAAATACACAGCAAGACCGCGAGACATTAATGAGTGAAAAATGCAAGTAGGCTAAATTACCTGTTCGTGGTCAGTCAATAGCCGCGTGTGGTGTCCAAGTCTGTTAATAAAAACCATATGGCAGCGTCTGATATATTTGTATAGCGATTTATTTTTTACAGGAGTGCCGTGAGGTATGATCTCGGCCTCTGTGCTCGCGCTGGCCAGTGGAGAAGCGGCTAAAGCCTTAATGGTGAAGATGGCATGAAGAAGACTGTACATTCGCGAGATGGACGTATGCGCATTAGGCTATTCGTTCTGTGTTTTCTTTCTAAACAGTTAGGCTATGTTTATGTGGTATTTTTCATGTTTTCATCACGCAATCATGTTTTTGATGCGGTGGTGACGCGTTCATTTAAGGGCAGCGGCGCTGCCGATAAAGCACTTAAAATCTGTCACAAAGAACCGGCAAAAGCAATGATTATGAATATGTCAAATATAGCAAGGAGACATTTTAATTGTTTTTCAATAAGGTCAAGACGAAGTTGACGATGCTGACTCGCGATCTTCGCCGTAGGCTAGTGCATCAGAGAGAAATGCACATTTCATTTCATTTCATAAGCAGAGAGCAGTCTGTTTTCTTTCGTTTTGAATTGTTCTGTTTTACACGTAGACATTTCAACATATATATATTTTTTTCAGGTCTGTGAATAGGCTACCAGTACCTTATAGCCTGCCCTACACTGGGTTTTGGTTCATTTATGAGTGAATTGTCCTCCGTGTTGTGATTATTTATAATTGTCTGCTATATTTAGCCTACTTCTTATTTATAAAATCCAGGCAAAATTAAGATACAATTAATAAAAGCAGTATTTTAGTGCCGCTTCAGAGCGCTCGCGTCCATAACGGAGAACTGTCACGTCTGTAACATTGTTTTTTCCTCATAAATGCGAACACGAAAAATAAAATAAAATGAATATTTTATGTTCTGTGGAGAGCCAACCCTTCTTCATCCGATTTGCGCAGTGTAATTCACAAAATTACAACAACAAAAATCGTTGCCTCCTAAAAGTTAAAGATTTTTTTTGTCAGGCGCATGACTGTCTTTTCCCTAATATTAAAATTAAAATGCATGTGTGTAGACTGATATTTTTCTAATGTCTGGACTCTTTTCAGGGATGAGCCTATGGATAAACAGACGTTTCAATATTTTGGTATTAATGCATTTTCTGAGAATTTATTTTTCAAGTTTTAACAGCAAATGTCATCCATAACGCTGGAATTCCCAAATTTTAAATAATTTATTCTCCACTTGTTTTGTGGTGTAGGTCTACGTATTTTATAATGTTAAGTTAACTTCAAATAATACTAATAGTAATTTAAAGATGTGGTAGCATGGATCTGGACGGTATGAATAACACTGGGAGTTGGAAGGGTTGTGTCGCGATTCTGCAGGTTCGTGGATCTGAGTGTCGCGATTTCGGTTTCATATCGCATATCGTTAAAGCCCTATAGTCATTTTAGAATGTTAAGTTCTACTTCTGTATAGTTATTTTGGTGAAAGTAACTCAAAAGTAATACAGGAGTAATGTAACGCATTACAATTCTGAGACAGTAATATTGTAAGGTAATGAATTACTTTTAAATAACAGTAACATGTAATATATAATGTATTCCAGTTTGGAAGTAACTTGCACAACACTGGTTGTAACTTGTAACGCAAGCCTTACTGAACATGTACCGAGTAAAATATTACTGAAAATTGATTAGTAATGCCTTACACTACTGCGTTACAGCAAAAAGTAATCTGTTACTGTAATGCATTACTTTTGTAACGCGTTACTCCCAACACTGGTCACGCATCACGCATTGAGCGTGACAGTCACTCATTTCGGTCTTTTGTCACGCTCTCCGGCCACACATTGTATTTCTCACGCTGAAAAACTATTTGTAATATATTTAATATGCCGCAATGCCCAAAACTCACTCACTGTGGAACCGGCAGGATTCAAGCGCGTCTCCTCCAGTGTTGCCAGGTCCGTATGCCTGCACTGTTTCCGCGGGTTGTTTGTGTAGTGCACGCTGGTTGACGCGATTGTTTTATCCACTGGAACATGATTGTTATTGAGGAAACACCCGGGAACGCTATTTGAATATTTTTGGCCGTGATTGGGTTAGTTTGATGAGCAATTGGGCTGGTTTTGTTGTGCAGACCTGGCAACCCTGGTCTTCTCGGGTGTTGTTCGTCTGGTGTTGTTAGCCAATCAGAAAATAGCACTGTTGTATCTGGGTAAGATCTAGCGCAACAACCAATGACACCCCGTCGGCTGGGTGTCTAACATATCACCACAGATTAGCGTCACGCAAAGGCGGGGTTTGGAAAAATGACTCGCTAAACGATTCATTTGGGAGTCGGTGAGCAAATCAGGTAAAAATAAATGCATATTATAAGACAACAAAAGTGTTTTTTGTCATTGCATGCTTGTAAAACTGTTGTTGGGGACTCCCAGAACAATATTAGGAACATTTTAAATGCCATAATAGGTACCCTTTAAGCCTCGTCACGTACTTGTCCGAGTAAAAAAATAGGATTTTTTTTTTTGTGTTGTAGCCTAACTATAATTTATTCTGGAGCAATATGCTCATCAGTGTTTAGTCAGATTGATATATTTAAATCTGCATATTTTGTATATTTTAACCTTTTTAAAGTGCATTTTTCCTTAATCATTATAAATATATGCTTCATCCTTCATTTGGTCACTATGGTTCTGCTGGATCTTTCTTTGGAACTATTTTCGCTGCTGAAACAGAACAAAAAGAGTCAATATTGTGTCTAAAATGTAAGTGGCTTAATGATAACTGAAATCGGTGTCATTTTCAATCGTGATGGTGTTCAGCAATCTTGCTCGTGTGATGTTGCTTAACATGTTATAAATGTAAAAACTCAACATTATTTTTTTTTACAGCAGTGTGTTTACTGAGAGTCTGTGCTTCACTCATTTGTTTCCATTTCTCCTCGAGGCGCAGCGCGAGCCTCAACAGCACAACCTTGTTACCATCAGTACATTATATTATTATTCAAATTTTTTTTTTAATTTTCACGTTTTTGATCATTCCCTAGTCATTTTTTGTAATGTTTTAATCAGGCTAATTGACTGGTCAGTCAAGTAAAAATCACTTTCATTTGCCCCTTCAAAATAGTACCGGACAAGTGTTAATGTCGAGCCCTGCTTAAAGGAACACGCCACCGTTTTTTGAAATAGGGCTTATTCACCGTCTCCCCTACATTTAGATAAGTGGATAAACGCATTTTTGTCTCAGTGCATGCATTGTCTTAGTCTGGCAGTGCCGATACTAGCTTAGCGTAGGATAATGAATGGAATCCTTTGTTGCCAGATAGCTTGTTGTGAGTAAAAGTGATAAAAAAATAAAAAATAAAGCATAATTACTTCTTGTGGCCTGCATATTTACAATGACTAATAGCAATGCAGATTAAAACGAGGTGATTTCCAGGCAGATATTGACTTGGGACTATATGGGGGGAAGCACAGGCGAAGCACTGCTACTTGGGCAGAGATATATCATGCAAGTTATGTAGCTGTGACAACTGCGGGCACGCTTATCTTGATCTGACACGTTGAGCCTGGTCATCGATGGCAGTACCTTGTCCAACTCGCCACAGCACAGACACTCTATTTCAGTCAGTATAGGTTGGCATATTCCCCCACACTCACACCACCAGTTCGTGTTGCCTCTCATCCTCAGGCTGTTGAGCGACCGCAACCTCCTCCTCCTGCCGGTCTTTTTCCAAAGCATGCAGCTCCTCTTCTGAAAACTCTGGTTCGTAGAGGTATGGTTCTGGATCTTGACTGTCTGAGAAGTCACCCTCTTCGTCTCTCACAAAATCCGCCATGTTCATCGCCATTCACTATGTCTACTGTAGGAAAAATAGCCAGCTATCTTAATGTAGGGGAGACGGTGAATAACACCCATTTCAAAAAACGTTGGCGTGTTCCTTTAAGGGGGACATTTTCCCCCACTCTACCTTTATTGTAGACAGACCAGGGAAATTAAAATAAACATTCTGAAACAATAAAAAACATAGAACATTAAAAATAAAATTCATGGTGTATTCTGATTATTCCTCTGGCAGTAGGCCACTGAGCAGCACGCACCCGCACAGCTCTTCATTTAGATCTTACACCGGCATCGCTGACAATCATTCAGATAAATGTTGCACAATTAAAATGAAAGATGATAACGCATAAGAAAGATAACGTAGCCTTGTTATTGATTATCTGCGGAAGTCTACCGGTTTGTTTATGTTAGGGTTAGGGTTAGAAACAGTTGCCGTTGAAACGGTCTTTAATAAGTGTTTTTTTGCTCATTTTCTGTATTTATACTATGGTCTGTTTGAATATACAATTCTGATTGGCTGGAAGATAAAACTGCTAATTTACAGGTAGTTGCAGTCAGTTTAATCACCGTTAATGTGCTGCCTTTATTGAAATCACACCTAAGGTGCGTTCACACTACAAGCTACTTTGTTGTCTGGTGTGTGGCAGTGAAGTCGCTAGCAGGTGTTCCCACTACTGGTTGCCTAGTAATGTTTGTGAGTGAAATTCATGGATGTTAGTCCATGTTGTAGACAACAAATCCATTTTCTTGGCGCTACAAACAAACATTTTGGAAGGAAAAGTCTAAATATAAATGGAATCAGTACATAAAATGCATAAAATGCATGAACGAGAAACAGCGAGTGCTCTTTGCTATCACAGCTATTTTTTTAATGCAGCAAACGGGTAATGCCGATCTACCTGGGTTCATGAAACCATTCAGGCTCAGAGTCAGAGCGCCAAGTACCACCGTATGTACACGGAGACAGTTTCTGATTGCTAAAATGAGCTTCTTATTCATCTTGCCTCGATTGGCACTGAAGTGTGATGGATCACGTGCGCTCCACTGACTTCACTCCTATTGGTTGTCGCTCCTGAAAGTCGTTCTTCATTTGCACGCCCCATCTGGTCGCCAACGGTTCCTGTCACTCGTGTTGCCAGAAATCGCCCGCTCTCCATTGAAATGAATGGTATCGTTTCGCTTGTAGTGGGAAGGCAGCTCTAGACTGTAAAATAGCATGGACAGCGCATCTCCACTTCCTTCCACTGTAGAAAAATGAAGACATCCCAGTAATGGTCGTTCCTTCGAGACAGAGTCTGTGCAGTAGTGTTTCTGAGGTGGAGCCACGGCGTCAAGGTCTCGCCCACAATCCCGCTCCCGCAGACACACTCGCAAACACAACCGTCAATCATGGCATTACACCCTGTTTTTATAGCATCAAATAACTAACTAAAACCAAACTTATTGGAAACACGAACACTTGAACATACGTCTGCATCATGAGAACTACCTAAAATGACAGAATCCATTTTTGTAATGGGATGTTTTCATTAGGTTCCCATTAGGTTACATGGAGAGGGCAGGCTTTACGACCTTTACTGGATCCAGACCCCTGGGGGCGATCAAAAATGCTTTGGCTTCACTTTTCAGGACTTGTGCGACACACTTCAACCACCCACACCCAGAAATCAGAAATTGCGCTGCACACACAGAAACATTCAGGAGCACAGAAACTTGTTATTAATGTCGTGAAGGAAGTGGATTCTGGAATCCACTGCTGCTTCAATGTATATGGAATGAGTGATTATAATCAAGGTATTAATCAATATTTTTTTCTCCTTCTAAATATCAAATGACTTCCCTTAGCTTATGAGATTTTTCTTCGTTATAGAAGTTACCAGTGTGATTACTGAAATGTTCTTTTCATGTATTCTTTAATGTCTTTATTTGATATCTGAAGGCAGTAACAGTGCTTGCTTACGTCCAGAGATGAAATATGCTCTCGTTTGGTTTGAGAAAGGTCTTCATCGTGTTAAAACATATATCTGTTCTTCTACATAGCTCACCAAGACAACTACAGGTCACAAGGTTCATTGGAACCAATAGTTTAAAGGACCATTTCTTAGTTAAAGCATTTACTTTACTGTTCTATATTAAAGTGTCCTGTCATTGAGAGAAAGAACATGTTATCTTGATGTTTTGGGAAGAGACCAAATCCAACGTTAAAGAAGCTATGTGTCTGTTTGTGAGTTAGTATTCATAGCTCAAGCCAAGCAGGGTCGCTGGATGACGTGGGAGGGGGTCGAGAGGAAAAAAACTCACATGGAGCGAACTCTGGGGCATGGAATCCAACAGGCTGAGCTTCATCGTTAGAGCTACGTATGATGTGCTGCCCTCTCCCACAAACCTGCAGCTATGGTTTGGAAAGGACCCATCCTGCCCCCTGTGTACAACTCCTGCAACACTCAAGCACATCCTGGTTGGCTGTAGGACCAGCCTCACTCAAGGCAGATACACATGGAGACATAACCAGGTCCTCAGGTGTCTAGCCGACAAGCTTGAGTGCAAGAGGGTATCCATCAACGCCCAACCTTTTAACAACCAGGATGGGCGCCGACACCCACCATCGTTCGTTCGAGAGGGGGACAAGTTGAGGGCTAGCCCCTCAAACCCTGATCTGACCCCACTGAATGTAGCCAGGGACTGGGAGATGCTAGTCGACCTAAGTCAGAAGCTCATTTTCCCTCCGGAGATTGCAACAACCAACCTGCGACCAGACCTTGTTCTCTGGTCTAAGTCCTGCCGGCTTGCCTATATCATAGAACTGACAGTTCCCTGGGAGGATGCCATCGAAGAAGCGTATGAGCGTAAGAAACTGCGCTATTCCAACTTAGCAGCTGAGGCAGAAGACAGAGGCTGGAAGATAAGGGTGCGTCCGGTGGAGGTGGGGTGTAGGGGCTTTGTAGCCAGCACAACAGCGAAGCTTCTTAGGGAAATTGGAGTCAGGGGGCAGGGTTACAGACAAGCCATCAAAGAACTGGTCAACACCGCAGAGAGGACGAGCCATTGGCTGTGGCTGAAGAGGAGCGACACCACCTGGGCTGCTAAGGCGAACAGCTAACAGCGGGACACACACCCAGGCTTGATCAACCTGCGGTGGGCCTGCCTCAGCAGAGGGTGTATTGTGATAATTGGCCGAAACACCCTGTGATGCTGCGGTACACAACTGACGATGTGCCCCGCTGGTAAAGCCTTATAGCAGCCATCCTTCAAGAACTTCCGAATTAGAAGTGGTGCAAACATTAGGGATTGCAACATCTAGTCCTTTTATCAAACCATTCTTAGTGACAGGTTAAGAAACAAGTGGCATTATTGGAGATTGACTGACTTGTTCGACATGTTGGCACCTGGACACACAGTCTTGTGTCCTCAGAGGAACACTCGTACCAAACTCAGGGTCCTGGTGGCAGCCGTATACTATGGAGATGTGCTAAGTAATGACGCAGCTTAGATCTTGGTGAAGGGTATAACTGCTGTGATCTTTGTAACTGTAAGGGAGCGGCCTACGAACTCCTGTGTGAGTCTTGAAGCTGACTTCTGCTGATGAAACTGCTAACTATCTTCAGTAAAATGTTCTTTAATTTATTATAATTCTGACTCTTGTCTTTCATTGACTGCACTTTTGACTCCGAGTCTTAATTAATCACATCTGGTCCTTGGGTTTAACTGTAAATTCCCTAACAGTTGCCTGTGACTTTTATAGATAAAACAGCTTTGTTACTTAATCTCTAAATTACATATTACTCAGCAATGAGAGGGAAACACACACACACACACACACACACACACACACACACACACACACACACACACACACACACACACACACACACACACACACACACACACACACACACACACACACACACACACACACACACACACACACACACACACTATCTCTCTCTTTCTTCTCCCTAATTACACAAATAAATGTAATCTTATCTTATCTCTGTGTCTAATTGAAAGCTGGCACAATGCTATATGTAACGAGCCATAACTGATGAAAATAACCATAATTTTTAGCCATCCAGTCAAATATTGCGCTGCAAAAATCAATAACAGCTTGAAGTTGTCGTGCTGGCAAATGACCATGGTATAAATGGGATAACCCACATGGTTCTTTGTCTCCACATTGTGCATTAAAATTCCTGTAATGCACACCTAACCATTGATTATCCCTTACAGAATCTAGTCACAATTTTAAGAAATGTTTTGTTTTTCAGGCTGCTAAGAGTCCCTGCTGTTATAAACACCAGAAACATGTGATATAAACATATCCTGGTTTTAAATGTTAAATGACTCACCATGAATAGCTAGATTGAAGGTCTTTTCAATGTTGCGGCTGATGATCTGTAGTTTATATTCTCCAGAGTCTGTGTTTGTGATGTTTGTGATGGTCAGAGATCCAGTCTGATGATCCAGCTTCAGTCTGTCTCTTAATCTCTCAGTATCTTCATTACACTGAACATCTGTACAGATCTTACTGAGAACTCCATTGATTTGAGCGATTTGAGCATCATTAAAATACCATCTAATTTGGTTTTGCTGGTTTGTTTGAACACCAGTGTTTAGAGTGACTGAATCTCCCTCCATCACAAACACAAACACTTCAGCTCCTGAAGAGGAAATTAACAGATAATCATAAATCACTTTTACAGTTGTAGAGAATTTACGGTTGAACCAAACACAAATTAATCTTTCTAATCTTTCATGGGATTCATTCAAGTGTGATTCAGCAATCCAGATCTGAACACATTCCAACGTCACAAAACTGGCTCCAAACTGTCTCCAAAACCCCTCAGAAAGGACTTTTAGGGCTCCGCAGGCCATAAAGGGATAAGCCAAAGCAGGAAGAACTTGTCACTGTTCATTCTTAACCAAGACAAATCTCCTCACAAATGGTCAAACAGGCCTGACCACCTTTGACCTCCCTCAGCATCACCACTGCTAAACAGGACAGAGTTATTTAACAGACCACGCTTTCATTCAGAGACCAGAAAGACTTTTACACTTTACATATCAAACTACATTAATTCTGCACATTCTGCAGAGAACAACTCACACAGAACAATGCTCAGTGGACTCATAATCAAACATCATAATTCTTGTTTTTCCTTCAATTCATGTTTGTATTATGCTTAGATTCCATATAAATCATGTAATGATGATTATAACTGTGTGCATGAATGAACGAGCATCGTGCTTCCAATCGAAATAATCGTATGCCCTTAATTCTTAAGATGGCTTGAGTGAAATCTGTGTAAAATGCTTTGTATGATTATAATAATCTATAATGTTAAACTGTGATCTCTTGTTCTCTCTGCTTAGTGTTGGAGAGCAAGCAGATCATAGATACCGCCTGATTTACGATAAGAAGAAACGAGGTCCACCTCCTAAGAGGATGCCCTTGTCCAATTGGCCAGAATTCTCCAAAAGAGGTTGGACTAACTTTAAGTTAAAGACCCGAACAAAGCCGTTCAGTTCAGTTCGGTTCAGAGAGCAGTTCAGTTTCGGCTCGGTTCAGTTCGGTTTTGAGTTCGGTTCGGTGTTGAATTAAGTTTGTGCCTCTCTCTAAAACAGCAAGAGAGTGTTCATGTTCGTACGCTTTTACATCGACCAGACCAAGTTAGACCAGGCCAGCAGACAAATCCATCAAGATCGGAGTTTAAACAGCTTCATTCAAGCCATCTCATCTCTTACTTTCATTCCTTCCTTTATTTTATTTTCTCGTTAAAAGTCTCGTTCTAAGTTAAGTTTTGCTGTAAAGTTCGTTTGCACGTCTCTCCTGCAACGCACTTCGAACTGTAAAGACTCTTGTTCATCCATCCGCCAACACATCACGTGACCGGCGGTTCAGAAACTCCAGCCAGGCACTCCAAAGACAACCAGCCACGCAGCCGGGAAACCCCTTTGACGAAGCACCTCAAATAGGGAATTCCCTGGCCTAAGCAACGCAAAGACAAGCAAGTACTCCAGACTGTAACTGACCTGGTGCTTTTTAATGTACATGTAATAACCTGTCTAAGAAACGAAGGTTTAAATTAATGCTTGGTGGTTCGTTCAGGTTTATGTCTTACAAAGTGCATCTCACTCTGAAAACTCACTCTTTCTCTCTCTTCCTCTGCGCCTTGAATGAATGTGTGTGTGTGATTGGGTTTAGACATTAGTTTTATGTGTTTAGAATAGTTAATAAAGTCGTCCATATATTTGAAAAGATATTTGTCTTGTGTTTTGCTTACACATTTAATGCCTTGTACTGCCGATCTAAAGTTACCTTGCTAATACATAGTGTTTCACTATAGATTGGATATTTATATCTGTTGCCAAGGTTTAAATTACGGCCCGTTCAAATAAACTCTAAACGAGTCATTTGCTCGGTTCCATAGTGATTCGGTCAATGATTCATTGCAAATCGATGAATCATTCCCTTTGAGCTAAATTGGCCTTCCGGCCCCCTTAAATACATTTTATGTATATTATTATTATGTAGGTTCGCTACACAGTAGTGGGTAAAAATTATAGCAGTTTTGTTTTTATACATGTGAAATAACAGTGACGTTATAGCCATGTCGTTTTATGCACTGTTCATGTGAAAAATTTTAAGGTAAAAGAGATGATCTCTATAATATTTCAATATTGAGACAAAGCTCACTTTTTCATTTTACTTTACTGATTTAAAAATATTCAGCTGTATTTAAACACTCCTTAAAGTAAAATGCATTGAATGACTGAATTATACTCACCACTGACAGTAACATTGAATCTCTTAAGGCTGTCAGTATTGCTGATGCTACTGATGATCTGTAGTTCATAAAGTCCAGAGTCTGAATGTTGGATATCACTGATAGTCAGAGATCCAGTCTGATGATCCAGCTTCAGTCTGTCTCTGAATATCTCTTTACCATCTTTACACTGAACATCTGTACAGATACTAATATTTCCAATGATTTGAGCTATACGAGAGTTTTTAAAAAACCACCTAATTATGTCTTTCTGGTTTATCTTAACATTGGTGTGTAGAGTGACTGAATCTCCCTCCTTCACTGTCTCGCTGTGGGTCTCAACACCAGAAACACCTGGAGAATAAATGAACAGATAATCATGAATCATAAATGTCTGGGATAGTGGGACAAAATAATATAACAGGAGAGTGCTGTGAAAATGTTATTCTACAGATCATACAGACTGTGAGAAATATCTCTGTATTCATAATGTAACATGCAAACAGTAAAACAAACATCTAGATTTACACATTCACTCATCAGACAATCACAAGTCTCATTAATGATCTTGTTCAGATTTTATAGATATTCAAAATTAAAATTCCATATCACTCAGTTAAGGCTCTAACATGCTTTATGTTCCCTTACGAACGTTTATGTTCCCTTACGAAAATTAAAAACCCTAGTTATTGTAGTTAAACCATGGTAACACAAATTAACCATGGTTTTTTTTACATTAACCATTGTTTTGATAACTGGTTATACAAATGGTAATCAACCCACCAAAAATAAGGTTACTACACTTTAACTATTATGAAACCATGATCATTTTTAAGCGTAGGCCTATGACCATGCATCAACCTTACGTTTTTTAACGAAGGTTTTGCAGTTGGGAGTAGGGATGCCAACTTCAGAAAAGGAAAAATACGGGACAATCGTGGTTCTTTATAGGAAAATAAAGGACACCCAAAATATTTGTACTGTATCAAACAGTGTTTGTCATTTAAATGTCTGCAGTTAAGTAGCGGAAATAAAAGGTTCTCAGAGATAAACACATTTGTTTTTATCTAGTTTTAACTCAACTGTAGAAACCTATTTATGTACAGTTTAATTCTAAAACAAATTTTGATGTCATACAAAAAAAAAATCACATTACACACAAACCATCGTTCAAAATAATAGCATTTATCTGAAATAGAAAGCTTTTGTAACAAGTAAGGTCAGTAAGAATTCAAATTCAAATTTTTAAAGAAATTAAAGAAATAGCCTGCATTTATTCATTAAAGATGCATTAAATTAATTAAAAGTGACAGTAACAACATTTTTAATGTTAAATAAGCTTCCTATTTCAGATAAATCTCCTATTCATCAAAGAATCCAGATTTTTTTTTTTTTTTACATTAATAATAATCAGAAATGTTTATTGTGCAGCAAATCACATCAGTATATTATTCCCACAGGTAGATTTCATGTTTTCTTGCCTGGCTGGATGGATGTTGGACTCATGTACAATAATCACGTTGTCTGAATTCGCTAAAACTGATTTGCAGAAATCGAACCGGGAGCGAGCAGACAGCAGAGGATTCTGTTCGCAAATCAACAATGATTTGTCCCAAAATAATGATTAATTCTCAATTTAGAGTTTGTGTGGAAAGTGCCTTGGACCTACCGAAGGAGAAAGACTATTTTTACATGAGAGAAGGGGTACGTATGTCGCACCACAGACGCGTGACACTAACGTCTTTGAGACTACGTCTGGAAAATAGGCTTTTAAATCACAAAATACATATTTACTACGTCATTACTTGAAGCCACGTTGTGGGAAGTCATCTATAATCTCTTAAATTCATCATCATTACTAATAGAAGTTGTAGATTGTCAGAATAGTAGGTTCATTAAATATATTACAAATAAAATTCAGAGTAGGCCTAGTCATGTTCATATTGTGTTCCAATGTGTAGCACCTGCGTACTCCCACACAATACATAAGCTACTGGAGTTGTAGGTTGTCACGGAGTGTGGAAAGAAATATAAAATTAGAATGGAGTAAAGTCTTCTCCATTTCTTTTTAGTAATAATTAAAAATTAGTTTAGAAATAAGTTAGTTTATAGTGGATTCACTTGAGTTTGGTAGTCTATATGAGTATTATTAATAAAAGGTTACTTTTAAATACTTATTTAGGATTTGCTAATTTCACTGCGTTAACACTTTTTTTCCTACAGGTAAGAGAACAATTTAATCAAACTCAAAATAAGCTAAGTAAAACAATCATAGGTTATATCATGACACACACACACACACACACACACACACACACACACACACACACACACACACACACACACACACACACACACACACACACACATATATTATATATATATATATATATATAATATATATATATATATATATATATATATATATATATATGTATATATATGGTGTGATTTGCCGGGGGGATGCGTGGGATTTCCCCCTTTCTGATCAATGTATCCCCGCCTCTGCTTAATTATTTTCATCCCCGGTGGGGATAAATGTATCCCTCAAAGTGATCAGTGCTACTACACTATATAAATCTGACACTAAATGAGCCAAAACTCACCAAAACAAACATATTTTTCATTCAAGTTTCCTTTAAGTCCACAACCAGGTAAGTATAATCTTTCTTCTCTTGTAGGGACATAAAATCAACTAATGTTGAAAACCCAGTAATCTCTTTAATCTTTCCGCTTGTTTGTTACATTCTGCCGCTTTGGTTTGACCTGCGCGAGTGATTTCTTAGGCATATTTTTATTCCCATATCCCATAGGCACCTAATGAATTGTATGCTTTTGTTAAATTTATTTATAAATTATAAAATGTTATATTTATTATCGTAATGTTATATTTTGAATCAATATAGTTATGAATTCAGCTATACTAATTTAAACCATATTTTAAATTTAAGTCACAAACTTTTATGAAGACTTAAAAAAATTAGATACTGAAAGGGGTGGATTGGAATCTACTGCTGCTTCAATGTATGTAATTGAGTGATTATAATCAAGGTATTAATCAATATTTTTCTTCTAAATATCAAATGAGTTGAATGACTTCTCTGGAGATTTTACTTTGTTATAGAAGTTACCAGTGTTATTACTGAAATGTTCTTTTAATGTATTCTTTAATGTCTGTATTTGATATCTGAATGCAGTAACAGTGCTTGCTTATTTATCCCGGCTTCCAGAAATGAAATAGGGACTTGTTTTGTGTTTGAGAAAGGTCTTCAACGTGTTAAAACATATAGGGGTCATTGAAGCCAATAGTTTAGAGATCATTTCTTTGTTAAAGCCTTACTTTCCAGTTAGACTAAAGTTGAGAGAAAGAACGCATTATCTTGATGTTTTGAGAGGACTCTCATGTTTATAGTTAGAGCCTGGCCAAATCCAACCTTGGAAAAGCAGTGTGTCGGTGTGTGTGTGTTAGTCTTCTTGGTTACAGGTTAAGGAACCACTGGCATTATTGGTGATGGACTGCGATGTTGTTCTGAACATGTTGGTGCCCAGCAACCCAAATCTGCGACCTGGAAGGTCATGGCGCGCCTAACTTCAGCTGAGTGTCAGCTGCATAATCCATGGAGATCTGCTTCAGTCTATCTGTATATGTGTGGAAAATTATTATGTTTATCTATTTCTTAGCCAATGAGAATCATTCAACCTGAAGTAAGGATGTATTTTAGACCTTGGTGAAGGGTATAACTGCTGTGATCTTTGTAACTGTAAGTGGGGCGGGCCTACGAACTCATGTGACTTGAAGCTGACTTCTGCTGATGAAACTGCAAACTATCTTCAGTAAAACTTTTCTTTAATTTATTATAATTCTGACTCTGGGTCTTCATTCATCATATCTTATATTAAATATAATATGAAACAGTAGCCTATTGCCACTTGTTGGGAAATAAGTTAACTAACTAGGCTACAAAAGCAATAGCCTATAACAAATACATCTATAATCACGGGCGTCAGTTTGGTTTGAAATGTGGTGGGGACAGAGACACATTCGGAAGTGCATTTTCAAAACTGCTGGGTACACTACAAACTTGTCAAACTTCAATGGTCTAGTGGTAGATCTTTTGCCAAGCGTGTCAGAGATTACGGTTTCTAATCCGCCCTTGGTATAGTTTTTTTTATCTCATCAAAACCGAATGTTCATTAGTGGTTACAGTCTATATCAAGCAGGGACACACGTTTGTGTGCATTTTACTTTGTGATTTCACCGGAATGAATAGAGAGTCTCTCCACAACGGCGATACATTGAAGTGCGCGTCCGAGTGAAGATTTCCGCCGCCACAAGTGAGTACACTGTATCCATGACACTGATAGCAGCGGACACAGGCGCTCAGCTTGAGTTCAAAAACAAAACATTTAAGCGCTAGATCTCCTATTTAAGAGCGGACTAAATGAATGCTCTGCTAGTTAACTGTTTTAAATTTATGTTTTATTTGTATTAGGTTCATCCGTACCACAATGTTTCCAAAAGTGGTGGGTACAAAATGACTCATGACGAAATCTGGTGGGGACGCGTACCCACCGTCCCCACATCGACGCCTATGCTACTAATGCAAACTTTTAAATGCTTTTAAAGGCAATATAACCTACATGGAGACGACGTATGTATCAGGCGTCTTTTAAGGCAACGTACATATTTTTTCATAAATTTCTCATATACATAGTCAGGTATAAGTTTCTACTGTGCATTCGCCGTGACATCGCCGCCGATCTGTAGTCAGCTGTCCTTATCAATCCCATTCAAAAATCTACATGGACTGACGGCGACGAGACTGCTCCTTCTCCTTCACCAGGGTATCATTGGAAATGGCATTTTCCACTCGACATAGTCATGTTGCTGTTGAATCAGTCAGTGGTTAGATCAGCGTAGCAGTCAATAAACAGGAGGAGGGAGGTCACGTACGGGACAAAATTAGGCCCAATATAGCCTACGGGACGTCCGGCTAATACGGGACAGTTGGCAACCCTAGACTAGTTGCCAGGTTCAATCTTCCTCCCTCTCCCAAATCAAACTGGGTTATAACAATAAATAATATACTAATTGCAGCTGTACAGAAATATATTCACCATTTAAAACAGGACTAATAGCCTAGTGGATCTTCAGTTAATGGCGACGCCAATGCCTTCTCCTAATCTGCAATCTCATAATCATATCTATAATAACTTGTCTTATGAAAAAATGACTTACCATGTAGGAACAAAATACACAGTGTGAGAAAAATGCCGAGCATTATGTTCATCACTTTTGCGGGAGTAAGTCAAGATTCTGCCGAATTATGTCGATGCCATTTTGTAAACCCGAAAGCGAAAGTAGCCTCGTAAAGTTAGTGATTTGAAAAAGCAGCGTCGAAAACATTAACAACACGACAAAGTTTGTGTCGGTTTCGCCAGTGATGTGCCGTTCGACGTTGAAGCTCCGAAACGTGTGTAAAACAAACAGAAAAGCAGTATGTTACTTTTTCTTCGACTTTGCCTCTTCTTACAGATGCGGTGCATTCGCAAATGGCGTGAGGAGGGGAGGACAACTTCTTGTGATGTTTATAAGCGGCTGGCAAACCAACTTGTGGTGCATTACCTCCACCTACTGGAGTGTGGAGCATCAATGATTAGAAAAGTACAAAACTTTATAATCTTATATGATTTCCTGTTTCTGTAAAAACATTATCAGAGCTTTTTTAATATGTTTATTCATTTGCTGTTTACTCAATACATACTCTAAAATTATGCTGTTTGCATCCTCTTATTTTACTTTTGTTTCCAGTAGCCTATTAGTCCTTCATTATGCTCATTTCAGAAAGACATGCTCTACTACGGTTATATACAATCCGTTTTCTTGTTTTTCCTGCGGTTATCCAGCTTATTGGTGCATTACTGCCAGCTTCTGCTCCGGAGTGTGATCAGATAATAGTTTACAGTCTATTTCCCTAACTCTCTCTTCTCCACTAATACACACATTTACTCACTCATTCATACACACACACACACTGAAGTGGATTCAGTGTAAATGTAAACCACTTTTCAATTAATAGTGTGATACTTAGAAAAAAATGAACACTCACCATACATATTAATATAGCTAATAAAGCGGTTTCTATATTTTTTTATCAGTTTTATTCTGATAAACATGAAACAATATTTTATTTTTACACACAGAGTTTTTACTTCTATAAAAACACAAATTTGTGAGCATTAGCACATAAGGTAGACTATATTTATTATTATTATCATTATTATTATTCAAGCAACATGAAATACACTTTTGTACAAATGCAAGTATAACACATTTATGCCATTATACAATAGTACAATTGTACAGTAAATACAATACAAAAAAGAAAATATACAAATGAAAGAAAAAAATAATAATAATGAGAGATAATAATATAAATCAGAATAAAGCTGAAATCAGGAAATTAAATAAATATTTGTAAAGCTTAAAAGCCTTTTTTTTTTTTTTAGTATTTACTATTTACTTTTACTGACCATACTGACCAAAAACTATTCCAAACCTTTAAATGGTTACATATAATCATTGTTTTTTTAATGTTTCTCATGGATAAGAGTAAATGGTCATTTCTGTTTAAAGTACACTCGAAAAAAATGATTATAGCAGCACTTGTGTGCTTCAGTTTACTGGAGTCGTATTGAGTGCTGATCAGATGTCAGTCTGTCAAGTTTATTAATGATTCATTATAGTTAATTCTGTTTGATTATTTGACAAGTTTTGATGGATTCATTTTTACTTCAAGCCGTTCTGAGAGGCTTGCAGGAAGAAGCACTTCACACTCTTGCACGAGACCTTTGTCCATCCAGCAGATCACAGCTTGATTCTGAAGAGATCATCACACCACAGGTTTCAGTTTGACTCAGATGTTAGTGTCTCACCTCAGTATGACCAGCAATGAGAGATGGGAGATGATTTTACCTGTTTTATCATTCACTACAACTAAATGATTGTGGACCATTTTAAAATCCATAACTTTTATTTTAACTAAAATTTTTAGGTAGATTTGCACTCTTATACTCGTACATATCAGTCTATACCTTTCAATGTGAATCAATGATAAAAAAAGAAGAATATTTTTCAATTTAAGTACATTTAAAGTCTCAATAAGAGCCAGATGAACATTTATATGCAATAATATATGATATACAGAGCGTGTGTGTGTGCATTAGAAGGGTTAAACTGTGTCGTGGGAGGATTCACAGCTTGACTTTTTCCAGCGGATATAGTCTTATTACATCTGACACTGAACTACTGAAGAAAATGTTTCACATCTTTCTTTTCTTTTGTTTCTGCAGGAGGCATCTTGGTAAGTTAAATGTTTTTTAATATGTCCTATCGCTTAATTTCTTTCTGTTTCAGAACACTATCAATTTCTCCTTTTCAAATTAGGGATTCTGCATTTGCTTTTCTTCCCAAATGAAAATCAAATTAAACTGATTTTTTAATGATTAGATGAGCAGTATAGTGATAATCCAACCTTGTAAAAGCAGTGTGTCAAGCAGACTGTTGTATTCAGGCTTTCGGCAATGTCCCACAACTATGAAATTATTAAAAATGTCTAGCAGAATTACTGAATTATAAAAGATCTATAAATAATTATAAAAGATCACACTTATCTGTGTTCATGTGTGAACTTTAATCTTTTAAGTCTTTACTGTTCTACAATTGGCCTTAGATTTCAGACTTTATAAACAAAAAAAAAAAAATCTGGGATTAAAATATTTTTGTGTTCTACAGGTTTGTTCGGTTCTGAGACAAATGCAGTACAGTCAGTGATGGAGGGAGATTCTGTCACTTTACAAACGGATGTTACTGAAATACATGGAGATGAAGACATATTGTGGTACTTTGGATCTGAAACGTCTCTCATAGCTAAAATCAATAACATTTCCTCCACATATGATGATGTTCCTGATGGGAGATTCAGAGACAGACTGAAGCTGGACGATCAAACTGGATCTCTGACCATCACAAACACCAGAACTGAACATACTGGAGTTTATAAACTAGAGATAAGTGGAGCGAAGCTGACATCAAAAATATATAATGTTTCTGTCTATGGTGAGTCATACTGTATGCATAAAACATTCATATTTTCCTGTTGTTACTGCAACTAATTTATAAAATGATTTCAGTGTGGGATGACAAACACACTTTATTAGATTTTTGCTTATTCCTTGTTATTCTCTCATGTTTTCCAGCTCGTCTGCCTGTTCCTGTCATCATCAGTAACTCTTCACATTGTTCATCATCATCATCATCATCATGTTCACTGGTGTGTTCATCAGTGTTGAATGTGAGTGATGTGACTCTCTCCTGGTATGCAGGAATAAGTGTATTGTCCAGCATCAGTGTGTGTGATCTCAGCATCAGTCTCTCTCTACCTCTGGAGGTGGAATATCAGGATAAAAACACCTACAGCTGTGTGCTGAACAATCCCATCAGCAACCAGACCACACATCTGGACATCAACACACTCTGTCACACATGTGCAGGTACCACAGCACTGATGATATATGTGTGTATTCACTGACCTGATCTCTGTCTTCTGGTGTAGATCAGACTGATGCATTCACTTAAATGCGGGCGTAGGCTACACGATGTCTGATCTACATCCTTTACTTTGAAATTTATTTTTGGTATGTTTTTTTTAGCTTACCTCAAAGGCATCCAAGATGTAGGTGTCTTTGTTTCTGCAGTAGTTTCAACTTTGATATTTTTAGGTCAAACCGTTCTTGTCTGTCAGTCATATAATGCAGGTCTATGGTCACTTCCTCAAAGAGCATACACAGAGAAGTCCAAATTAAACATGATTTAATGACTCGTAAATATAAGTACACACTGTAAAAAATAATTCTGTGGCTTAGTAAATATTACAGAAATATTTAACTTTATTAACTTAATAAAATCTCTGAATATCGTTAACTTGATTGTTTGAGTTAAACATACCAAAATAATTTAGTAAAAATCCAACAGTTAATTTTATCTAGAATTTACAGATATATTTAAGTTTTTTTCAATAAAATTATTTAGTATTTGACTAACCAATTATTTCTTTATAATACACTTAATATATTTGTGAAATTTCTATCAAAAAATATGAGAATGTTTAATTAAACTGATCTGTTTCAAGAAACAAAAAAATATTACTTAATTAAAATCAATATTATTAATATATTT
This sequence comes from Chrosomus eos, assembly GCA_036326025.1. Lineage (NCBI taxonomy): Eukaryota > Metazoa > Chordata > Actinopteri > Cypriniformes > Leuciscidae > Chrosomus > Chrosomus eos. The sequence continues at coordinate 9,716,141 of CM070838.1, forward strand.
CATATTCTTAAGAAATTTAGTAAGTTTACTCAATTAAAACAATGCACCCCTCCCCCACCCTCTGACGCGACGACAACTCGACGGTTGGTTGAGTGAGCGCGGGCTGTTTGAACTCTCCGGTCTCCAGTACAACATCTCTCTTCTCAGCGTCGCAGATTTGGTGCATTTCCTCTGTGAAATTCAGGTTTGTATATATTATCTTATCTATACAATCATTACTGTGCTTTAAATCATTTTATTTAATGCAAAACAACATACAAAGGCGTAATTCGACACCTAAACAGAGTCGCGCCTGTCTTTACAGTAGCTAACGTTATGGTCTTTTCGCGTGATTGAAACGCCTTGCATAAACACACGACTTTATTCCTAATGAATATAATTCATTTGGATGATAAAATGTCCTCAGAACTGTCACTGTTTGTTTATTGGCAGGTTATGGAATGAGTCGCTCGCATTATCTTTCGGCTATGAGTGGGACGGTATTCAGGACACCGGTCTAAAGTTCGAAGTTCACCCGCAGAGCGCGAGTCCGTCTCCGGGACGAAAACCAGCGCTGATCCGGTGGACATTGGATGACAGAGTGGTTGATTACACTTGAATTAGGCTACCTGAATGTTTAAATGTTTCATTTTTACTTCAAAAATGTTTGTTAATTGAGTTTAAATGTAGGCAATATTGTATACATGTTAAAAACAGTGTAAAATGTGCTGATCAAAACTACTAATTTTTTTTAAAAAAATTCTGGATTTTAACTCTTTAATTGCCAAATTCATAAATTATGTCACTGATTTGGGGGTGAAAAAAACACAAAACGATTGATTTTCAATATAAAATATGATTGTGGACTGGATTTTTTTTTTTTACTTTTTATCACAGTCTTGGACATGTCAAAGATTAGAAACAACATTGGTTTTGAGGCATTGTTAGTTTTTGTGCAGCAACAGATTTTAACTTTTTCTCCCTCATTTACTGTTCGTGGCTGTTTTTGCCCCATTGACTTCCATTATAACCACATTTTTTGATTGCAAAGCCATGACAACATATAATCATGCATTTTTGATTGTTGGTGGTTTTCCCTGTTGGGAAGAGGTCAAATTTGTAATTTTTATATTGATAATTTTATATATTATCAATATAAAATATTATATTAATAATATTGATTTGAATTAAGTAATATTTTTTTGTTTCTTGAAACAGATCAGTTTAATTAAAAATTCTCATATTTTTTTATAGAAATTTCACAAATATATTAAGTGTATTATAAAGAAATAATTGGTTAGTCAAATGCTAAATAATTTTATTGAAAAAAACTTAAATATATCTGTAAATTCTAGATAAAATTAACTGTTGGATTTTTACTCAATAATTTGGGTATGTTTAACTCAAACAATCAAGTTAACGATATTCAGAGATTTTATTAAGTTAATAAAGTTAAATATTTCTGTAATATTTACTAAGCCACAAAATTATTTTTTACAGTGCATTTCTGTTAATTACACTTATAAGACACTAGATGGCGCTACATACCCATATAACCTGTTTAGGGAACTACCTCAGTGACAAGTTGAGAGACGGTTTTGGCAATTTTATCTGACATTAGTCACATCATTTAACATTTTGAAGACAAATATTAAGTTAAATTTCAGTTTTGTTTTTAACCTATTTTTGTGATTGTTATACAGTTGTTGTTGTTGATGATGATGAAACAGTGCAGACTCACGATGAAGAGATCATTTACGCTGATCCAACATTCTACAAACAAAATGCACATAAACTGGCAAGTAGCCTACATTTTTATTTCTGTTTCTTATTGTGTGCATGAGTGTAGGTGTATGTGCTTTATATGGTGATCTGACACACAATTACAATTAAGATGAGATTTTAGTCTTCTGCTCTGATGAGTTGAGTAGATCAGCTTATTGGATGTGACCAAAAAATAGGTAGTAGGTCTGTTCTGAAAGCAGACAGCAGGGTAGGAAAAACCTAGAAAATACAACTCAAGTAACCATATAATGCATAGTTAGCAAAATAAATAGACATTTAAACTGGAAGAGGATGTTGATGTCAATAGTCTGTGTGTCCATTTGGCATTTGGTGCAGTTCTTTCCTTTAATGACAATTTTAGGCACAGTGTTTGTTTTAGCTTAGTGTGCATTCACAATATTGATTAGGCTAATTAAATTTGTTTCGTTTGAAACATTTAATATTTTATATTTATTTTACTCATTTATTTTTATTTTGTATCTTGTCTAATGTTTTTTTTTTTTTTTTTTACAGACTACAGAGGAGAATCATGTGGACTATGTGTCTGTCTGCACAAGAGCCTATACGTCACAGTGAGCACCTCTGAGCATTTGGTTTCAGTATGTGAACACTGATCTTTACAAGTTTTGGGTTTGTTGAGAATCCACGTATCTGAACACAAATTAAGGAAAAGCACAAAAAGCACTAAACTTCACAACATCCCTACTGGGAGTACCAGCTCAGTTTGAGAGTCTGAAACCTGTGGTCTGATTCCATTAAATACAGTATACATGTGGTTTGATCTGTTGCTTAAACGAAAAGTGTGTGCATAAGAGTGCCTATTAATAAACATATGTGGTTGCTGTGCATTTGAGAGGTCATGTTAGAGGTGTGAAAACATTGTGCAATGGAAGGCCTAATGCAAATGTGAAACTCACAGTTTACTTGCATGCAAGCAATAATGACTGATAATGCATGATAATGTCTAGTACGCTTGCATCACTTCTGTATTTGGCTTTTGAAAATTTTGTTAAATTAGAAATCACTGATCACTAAAAATCAACTAAAGGAACAAGGCAGTCTATTTAAATATTTAGTACATTCCTTGAAAAGAAAGAGTCAGCACCATGGCAAAATTCCCTTGTATAGCATACATTTATTTTTGAGGAAAACACAAGACAGAATTACAAAAAAACAAGACAATACAGGATGTTACAAAGGTAGCGCAAAGGCGTCATCTAGTGGCCATTAGCGGATGGCGCCTTTGCGCTACCTTTGTAACACAGGAATTCGAATATAGTAAAGAGTAAAGACAAGATCATTGTGCAATGAGTGAAGGAATTGTACAATAGGCCTATAAAACACATGACTGACTTTGTAATCAATCGCATACAGGAACAAGCAGAATCTCCTAGCTATATGCTATGTGCATGTCTTTATGGTTCGTTTATACGACAACGATGTAATGACTTCTTAGTTAAGCCAGTGATTCTCAAACCTGTCCTGGGGACCCCTCGCCACTGCACATTTTGTATGCCTCATCAGACATACCCAATTCAAGTCTTGCAGAATAATGAGCTGATAAGTTGAATCAGTTGTGTTAGGTGAGGGAGACATGCAAAATGTGCAGTGGCGAGGGGTCCCTAGGACAGGTTTGAGAACCACTACGGTTTTTCATTCATTAAACCCTTTATATCCGCACTTGATCGTCTCTGTTTGCGGCACACGAATCGATCACTTTGATCTTTCTTGCGACATGCTTTTGTAGCCTACTGTTAGTTAGGGTGAACAAAAGTCCTCCTTTGCCCGGACATGTCCACTTTTTACGTAGGCCTACTGTCCGGGGCGTCCCCTTTTTTTTTTTTTTTTTCTTTTTTTTTTTTTTATAAATTCATGAAAATGTTCGGTTTTCACTGTTTTTCAAGGGACCATTAAGCGTGTATTTTAAATTGACTTGCGCTTGCCTTTGCACACAATACTGTAGGCTACTTTGTTGCGAGACATAATTTCCAAGAGGCTGCATTGTGGGCGGCTCCACACACACACACACACACATACATACAAAAGTTAAATGGAAATGATTACTTTATGTATTAAAGTTTAATAGTTGCAAGGTTGTGAATGCATTTGTCAAGCATCATTTTAATAAATACCATATAGGCTGCACTGAATGTTTTTATTGCATGCAGTTTTAAAATGTACTACTGGTGCAAATATTATTAGTTTAAAGATAATTGAAAAAGCATGTTATTGTAAAGAAAATGGAAATGGAAAAAAGAGCATAGGCCTACAGTAGGTGTAGCAAATTAGCTCAAAGGGGGAAATATATATAAAAGTATTATATAAGGGGCTATTATAATTAATTATAAAGGTAATAGATCAGGTATGGGTTTCAGAATAAACTGTAGCAGAATTAATTTTACAATCTGCTGATCTGTTCGTCCACCGAACCGACAGTACAATCTTCTATCAAGCCTAAAAAGTCCCCCTGTGGTGAAAATCTAAAACCAATCAGATCAACGTGTGATCATCAACGAGTGGATCTCTGAGCTGAGTGGAGGCGGGGCATATTTGCGTATTCAATCATGCATACTAAATAAGGCAAGCATGAAGAAATTTTTTTTTCAAGGAAAAAATGATAATTTTGCTGATCAAAGATTAGTTTTAAGGTATGCAATTATTGACTACAGGGGGCTTTAAGAAAGATTATTATCCTAGCCAGGAAGGATAACTTCTTACTCTAAGGACAATGACTTACTCTACATTGTACTTACAGCATAAGCCAGACAAGGAAAGTTTTTTTGAAGTAATCTTGAAGTAAACTTTGGACTTAACAATATGAGCTCCACGCGTCGTGGTCGATGTGCCACCCCATCAGATCACTGCAAGGACACCACCTCAAATTTGAATTATGAGCCTATATTAAATATCTGTTGGCTGAAATATAGCTGTGAATGCATGATGTCCATTTTAGTGAACACATTGTTAATCAAAACTGACTGTCTAAAATGAATATACACTCATGACTGTATATTGAAACCCGTGAATTTAAAAGAAAATGAATATTGTATAGCTGTCCACCAACATGCTCCACAGGATAGAATAACTTCCACGGTTAATTAAATCCAGGAAAATGTCACTAAGCTCCACAGGGAAGAGGATCCAAAATAGCCAGGGTCCATCCATGACGCACAAACATTGCAAATGCTTACATCACTTTGCACATGACACTGGTTATAAGCTAAATGGTTGTGACAGAATTACACATACATTAAATAAAACTCTTCATCTGTCCAAAAGTCATTTGGTTGATTATTAAATAGGGGATACAAGATGTTATTTTTATGTGCCCGTTTTCTACACTGTTCACCTGCAAGAAGAAAACAGATTGACAGAAGGTAAAGGAAATGAACAGAATTGATGTTTCAGCTACACACACACACACACACACACACACACACACACACACACACACACACACACACACACACACACACACACACACATTTTGGTGCAACAGCATTATGAGGACTCTCCATAGGCGTAATGGTTTTTATACTGGACAAACTATATATTCTATCCCCCTACACTGCCCCTATCCCTAAATCTACCCATCACAGGAGACATGCTGCATGTCTTTTGAAATGTCCTCATAAACCACTCATAAGTTGTAATACCAGTGTAATACACATGTCATTATACAAACTTGTGTCCTCATAAATCACATAAACCAACCAACCCACACACACACACACACACACACACACACACCTTCAGTTTAATGAATCTTCAAACTGAATCGCATTGTCATCTTATTTACTAGCAATTCAACATGTTTGAATGCAGTGTCTGATACTTTGTGATTAAAACAAACTATTCAATACTGATTTGATTTCTATAAAATGGCACACAAAAATATAACTGCATCATTTGACTTTTTGCATGTGATTTGAAACATGAAACTTCTTGTCAAGTTAAAATTCCAGTCATCTTCCCTAACAACTTCACATCTAAAAAAGGAGCACTAGCTTAAATAGTCATTATACTGATGTGTGTGGTAATGATGACCGAATGAAACATAAACACATAAAACACACAAAAAAGAAAGAAATTCTCACCAGTTACACCTGCAAGCACCAGCACACTGACAGCTCCTGATATTAGTAAATACATAATCCAATCTGTAATGAAAAAAAAAGATAGTGATTAATACAAGATGTTGTAATACAACAATTGATTATTTTGCCTTATTTCCACCTTCATCAGTTGAGTGCTATTTAGTGAACCGATAAATGGCATCATCTGGTGCTCATGGGAGAACTGACCGCTTTTTATGTATTGGTAATGTTAATAACTTTCAATTGTCACAAAAGTGTGTCACTTGACATGCATGTGTCACGATCCCTGTAATGTCTTGTGTTTTGTAGGACTTTTATGTTGAAGTATATTCCTAGTTCCCCATTGTTTCTGTGTATACCCCTGTATGTGTGTTCTTGTTGTTGCTCTCCTGCCTGCTTTCTATGGATTATGTTTTGGTTCTTGGATTATCTATGTTCCTGTTTTCTTAATAAACCTTTGTGCTTGCATTTGGATTCTCGCTCCATCTCATGCCTGCTCAAACCTTACAGGACGACCGACCCTCAAAGATGAATCCAGCAGCACAAATTATGCTTCTCCGTCAAGGAGATTGACCCATTGAGAATTATGATGGACTTTTTGGAGCTTGCTCATCTGACTTGCATGGTTGAGGTACAACAAGAACACATGTATACAGGAGTTAACACAGAAACAATGGGAACTAAGAATATACTTCAACATAAAAGTCCTACAAAACACAAGACAGTACGGGATCGTGACAGCATGTCACAGTGATACAGATGATCTCAATTATATTTAAATATTGAAAGCTCTCTTTTTCAGACAATGAAAACAAAATCATTGAAAAACTCTAGACCTGCTCAAGGGAAAATGAACTGAATGGCTGAATTTTACTCACTAGGGCCAGTCCCATTTTCACTGATAATTCTGATGCTGCGCTGGCGGATGATGATGCTGCTGTTGCTGAAGATCTGTAGATGATAAAGTCCAGAGTCTGTGTTTCTGGTGTTTGTGATGGTCAGAGATCCAGTCTGATGATCCAGCTTCAGTCTGTCTCTGAATCTCTCTTCACACTGAACATCTGTACAGATCTTACTCTGATCTCCAGTGATTTCAGCTAAACGACTGTTATTGAAATACCACATCATCAAATCTTTGGGGTTTTTCACTACACCGGGATCTAAAGTGACAGATTCTCCCTCCTTCACTGACTTTGTCTTTGTTTTATCTCTCTCTGCATCAGGAACATCTGAAACACAAATAAACATCTGCTATAAAAGGATAGAGGATTCTTCAGTGGGATTCTGAAACCTCCTTTCCACTCACTCTCTGACATTTACATGTGATTGTTGCATTTGTCCCCTAGTGATTGTGATTGTCCCCCTAGTGGCAGCGCACAGAACTTTTAAATTGGTCATGAAGCAACCGTTAATGTTGGGGATTGCCCCACTGAATGCCGGTTCTTTAATGTTCTTAATCACTTCAGTACTCTGATCAGAGAGTAGGAGTCATCAGATCTTTTCCACCTTTTATTTATGTGCAGGGTTTCACCATATAAACATATTAACTATGCATTGGAGGTAGTTTCTGCAATAAACAAATAAACAGAAGTAAATAACTAAATGTTAAACATACATGCCCACATACTGTTGTGATAAACAGTATTACCAATTAAACAATTCTAACAGCTCTCTCAAAATGTGTTTAGCAGAATAAGAAACAAGCAAACAGAATATAACAGAGCATATAAACAACTAAAGGTACATTCTATAACGTCCTCATTGTGGTAATAACGTATAATGAATATAGAATGTAACTGCCTCTCAGCTTTAGTTAAGTTTGTGACAATTTTTGGTTCCTACCTAAAAATAATAGGAGATCGTAGAGGCGGAACTAATTAGCGCCAACCTTGTGTTCCGCACGTAATTAAAAGGGGCACAACATCTGAAGTGTAGAGCTAAAACATAGCATCGCAAGAGCTCTCCGAGCTAAGTAAATATTAAGAATATAAAGCTATCTAAATGTATATTATCCGAGTAAAAGAAGACCAGGAAGAAGACTTTGAGATTTAGCCCCTCTTAAGTAGAAAGCAGCCTACGAGGTATGTTTCTTTTGTATCCAGTTTTCTGTGATATATTTCATGTGCATAGCTTGTGTTAACTAGTGTGTAACTATAACGGCACAAACTGTATTCAAGACATACATACATGCATTGTATTTATATTTTCCTTTTATTTTCTCTCTTTCAACCCAGTTCTCACGGGTTGACATGATATGTTGTAGAAATAAAACCCCGTTTTTTAACCAAGACCTCGTGCTTCGTGTTGACTACTGGAGGGAGCTACAGTGAGAACTCGACTGCTCCGCATGAGTAGGCGAGGAAGACGGCATAGGAGAGCGCGAATCGTGGTTGGGCCGAGACATCTCCATCGCAGCGCGCGCCTTCACAGACGGCATCGGAGAGTGAGAATCGTGGTTGGGCCGAGACATCTCCACATCGCAGCGCGCGCCTTCACAGACGGCAACGGAGAGCGCGAATCGTGGTTGGGCCGAGACATCTGCACATGGCAGCGCGTGCGCGCCTTCATTCCAGCGCGAGAAGACGCAGTGCCCACGGAAGAATCAGGTTTCATAACGCAAATTAAGCTGTAATTCAGAGACATTAAGCTTTCTGCGCAAGAGATTGAGACATTTCTTTGCATTTCACATAAGTTAATGTTTTGTTTACTTACCTTTTCTCAAATTGAAGTTAATTGATATTGCTAATGTGTTGATATTGTGTCTACTGATGAGTATGTTGTGAATATTAATAAGAACTATTAATACAAAGAGTAAGGCAGAATTGGTAATATTTAGACATTTAAAAGTGAATGTTTATTACTTAATTTGGTATATGTACAAGTTTAACTAAGAGTTAATATTTTTGGTTTGTTTAATTTCATTTGTGGTAATTTAAGATTTAAATAAGGCCATATATAACTATAACAAGTTATCAGGCAAGACCATAGCTCCATAGATTGCAAAGTAAGTGTTATCTAACGTTATACTAGTTTTTGAGTACAGTTTTTTTTTATTTTTGATAATCAAGTTAATTTAGCTGCAGAGAGTATTTTTCTCCAAAGAAAGCTACAAGAAATTAAAGGCTGAGTATTCATATATCAGAGATTTAAATAACTACTCAATTGAGCTTAAGCTAAGTTAAACATAATTATTGTAAACAAGGTAATTACTCAACTAAAAGCAAGTTTAGATTTAAACCAAACTAAAGCAAAATGTCAGAGTTTGAGCTTTTCTTTGAGAGTGACAAAGAGGGTGCAGGTGAAGACGCGCAGCAGCACGGCGCAGACATGCAACCACAAGCTGCTGAAGGCACAGGAGATAACCACACTTCCTCACAAGAGCCACATAGAAGCCAAAGAGTCCGCAGGTTTACGGAAAAGGGCCAAGAACTGCACGATGAGCAAGTAAGAAGATTTGCACACCGTTTCAGTGTGAGCTACGAGAAGTGGAAGGCTATCGCTAAGGATGCCAAACAAGCGCTGAGTGGACAATGCTCAAACAACCTGCTGCGTGACCACATCACTAAGATAAGCAATGCCTCAGATAATCTGAACGTTGTTTATGAAGATTTAAGGCACATTGACATTCCCGACCAAGACACACGTCGCAGAGCAGACACCTGCGAAGCAGTAACAAGAACAATCATCCAAACTGCAAAGGCTCTTCTAGACACAAGAGGGGGTGAAGAACAAGAGGTGAAATCAATAGAGTCTGTAATTGAAGCTGCAGCCTCAGACAAAGTAAGCGTCAACTCTCACCGCACCAAGTCGTCTGCTCATTCTCGAACTAACTCAAGAGTAACATCCCGTTCAAGCCAGTCTTCTGCAAGACAAGATGCTGCTGCTGAAGTTGCTGCTAATGAAGCCACTTTAAAAGTACTGCTAGAGCAAGAACGTCATATCAAAGAACTTGAAAGACTCGAAACTGAAGCAGCCAATTTACGAGCCAAACAAGAGGCTGAAAATGCTGAAAGACAAAGGGTGCTGGAAGCCAAGCGCAGAGAACTAGAAAGATTGGAGACCATCAAGAAGCTAAAGGCTGCTAAGGCGAGACAGCAAGTATATGATCGAAGTGAATGCTCAGATGAAGAAATATTTGGGCTGCTCCATCAATGTGTCCCTCAGAAGGAAAAGGAGAATGAGGAAGTCAAGCATGAAAGTAGCCTATTGCAGCATCGCTCCCCACCTCACTCTCTGATACAACCAAAACAAGACAATACTGCAGCTCTTGTTAGAGCATTCGCAGAGTCCATCAGTGCGAGTCGTCTTCCCGTACCTGAACCAACAACGTTCAACGGCGACCCACTCAGGTTCAATGACTGGAAAGTCTCCTTTCAGACACTTATTGACAGGAAAAACATACCAGCTGAAGAGAAAATATACTATTTGCGAAAGTATGTTGGTGGACCAGCCAAAAAGGCCATTGAAAGCTACTTCTTGCTAGGCACAGAGTCAGCTTATTGTGCAGCGTGGACCATCCTAGAAGAGAGATACGGCAATCCATTCCTTATCGCCAAGGCCTTCAGAGACAAGCTCGACACATGGCCCAAGATAAGCTCTAAGGGGAGTGTGGAACTTCAAGAACTCGCTGACTTCCTTCGCAGCTGTGAGGCGGCCATGTCTCAGATCAGAGGTCTTGAAGTACTCAACGACTGCAACGAAAATCAGAAAATACTCTCTAAACTTCCAGACTGGCTGACCTCAAGATGGAATAGGAAGGTGATAGAAGTGGAAGAACAAAGTCACACGTTCCCAAGCTTTAGCCAGTTCGTCAAGTTTCTCACACGTGAAGCCAAAATCGCCTGTAACCCAATAACGTCCCTCCACGCTCTAAAACCAAGTGAAAGTGAGAAGATCAAGGTTTCAAAGACAAGAGGTCATGGAGCAAAGGTATTGGCAACCAACTCAGACGAGAAAGCTGTTACCACAAGCTGTGTCTTCTGTGAGAAGGCAGGTCACAGTTTACACAAGTGTCGCAAATTTATGGATGAGACTATTTCAGAGCGAGTCAAATTTGTTCAAGATAAGAAATTGTGTTTCGGCTGTCTGAAGTTTGGCCATCGCTCAAAGGACTGTGAAAACAGAAAGATCTGCGATATGTGTGAAAAAAGACATCCAGCTTGCCTCCATGATAATCGCACCAAGGAAGAAAGGACGCCAACACGGCCCAGTGGAGCAGTGGACAGTGGCAGGTCAAGGGAAAGGAAAATGGATCGGCCACAAGATAAAGCAGCAAGATCATCACGTGAGGCAACATCCAATAGAGTTATACAGAATGTTAAAGACACTCATACATCCACAGTCATTCCAGTGTGGTTGTCAGTCACAAGTGAGCCAGATCGTGAAGTCCTTGTGTATGCACTCCTCGATACACAGAGCGACACGACATTCATCCTGGAAGAAACGGCAAAGACTCTCCACACAAAGAATGAACCAGTTCAGCTAAAGCTCTCCACAATGGCTTCAAGAAACACAGTCGTGTCCTGTCGGAAACTGACTGGACTACAAGTGAGAGGATTCTACTCCGACAAGATAATTCCTCTGCCAGTGACCTACTCGAGAGAATTCATCCCTGCAAACAGAGATCATATTCCCACACCAGAGACTGCAAAGGCATGGCCTCATCTGGAACACATCGCAGACGAGATTGCTCCTCAACAAAGCTGTGACGTGGGCCTGCTAATCGGCTACAACTGTCCTCAAGCTCTTGTCCCAAGGCAAGTGGTGCCTGGTAAAGAAAACCAGCCCTTTGCTCAGAGAACAGACCTGGGCTGGAGCGTAGTCGGCTATGGCAACCCATGTCTCGACTATGGAGATGAAATTGGAGTAAGTCACCAGGTCATTGTGAGGCAAGTGATGCCTGGTCTTCAGTCCTCTTCAAACCTCACAAGCGAAGTTCACTATGTCTGTAGAACTCAAGTCAAAGAGGTAGTCTCACCTGCAGACGTCATCAAGGTGCTGGAATCTGACTTTGTCGAAAGGTCTTTGGAGGACAGTCACATCTCTCAAGAGGATCTCCAATTCCTGTCAAAGATGGAAAGAGGCATCAGGCTCAAGGACAATGGTCATTATGAGATGCCACTGCCATTCAAGAATGAAAGACCCAACTTACCAGATAACATGGTGTGTGCCATCCACCGTCTCAGATGCCTAGAACGGAAGCTGAAAAGAAACAAACAGTACTACAAAGACTACAAGACCTTCATGGATGAGATCATAACACGTGGAGATGCAGAAAGGGTCCCAGAAGAAGACCTCAATAAAGCTCCAGCATGGTACATCCCACACCATGGGGTGTATCATCCCCAAAAGCCTGGGAAGATACGTGTTGTCTTCGATTGTTCGGCGAGATTTCAAGAGACATCCTTAAACGACCATCTCCTCACCGGTCCAGAGCTGACAAACACCTTAGTGGGAGTTCTGTGTCGTTTCCGGAAAGGTCCAGTGGCAATCATGTGTGACATAGAACGCATGTTCCACCAGTTCCACGTCAAAGCAGAAGACCAAGATTACCTAAGATTCCTGTGGTGGGAGAATGGAAATCTTGAAGCCAAACCATCCATCTACCGGATGAAGGTCCACTTGTTTGGTGCTGCTTCATCACCTGGCTGCGCTAACTACGGACTCAAGCACCTCGCAGCCGAAGGACACGGACACTTTAGTGAAGCCACCATCAAGTTCATTCAGAAGAACTTCTATGTTGATGACGGCTTGTCAAGCTTAGCGTCTGAAAGCCTAGCTATCCAGTTAGTGAAGGAGGCAAGAGAGCTCTGCAACAAAGGCAAACTCCGGCTGCACAAGTTCATTTCCAACAGCAAGAAAGTCCTAGCCTCAATCCCCAAAGAAGAATGTGCAAAAGCCGCCCAAGACCTGGACATGGCCCTGGGAGAGCTACACGTGGAAAGAGCACTTGGCATTCAGTGGTGCGTGGCTTCTGACGAGTTCCAGTTCAGAGTGATTGTGAAAGAAAATCCACTTACCCGAAGAGGAGTCTTGTCCACTGTCGCTTCAGTATACGATCCACTCGGATTTGTGGCACCATTCATCCTGGTGGGAAAACAGATCCTGCAGCAGATGTGTCGTGACAAGCTCAGTTGGGATGACATCTTACCTGATGATCTTCGACCCCTGTGGGAGTTTTGGCTCCAAGACCTGCGAAACCTGGCTGGTGTAAAGATTCAGAGATGCTACATTCCATCAAACTTTAAGGTTCAGAGCTACGAGCTCCATCATTTCTCTGATGCCAGCGTGTCAGGTTATGGCGAGTGTTCGTACCTCAGAGCAGTCAGTGCATCAGGTGAAGTCCACTGCTCTTTGGTAATGGGGAAGTCAAGAGTTGCCCCTGCTAAGGTTACAACCATACCAAGACTTGAGCTGTCAGCAGCAGTCGTAGCCGTCCGCACCAGTGACATGCTCAAAAGGGAACTGGAGATAGATTGCCTACAAGAATTCTTCTGGACCGATTCAAAGGTTGTCCTCGGATACATCAGTAACGAAGCCAGGAGATTTCATGTGTTCGTGGCAAACCGTGTGGAACGCATTAAGCAAAGTACAGAGTCTGCGCAATGGAGGTATGTGGCTTCTGAAGAGAATCCAGCAGATCATGCCTCAAGAGGTCTTGCAGCAGAACAACTTGTAGCTTCTAACTGGTTCACGGGTCCAAGCTTTCTTTGGCAGAAAGAGCTGCCCAGCGAAGTAGTCAAGGTGGGAGAGATTGCAAGTAGTGATCCAGAGATCAAGAAGGCCCAGACTCATGACACCCAGGCAAAGGAAATAAGGTCACTGTTAGATCGTCTACAAAAGTTCTCTGACTGGTCAAGAATGGTGAAAGCTATAGCCAGACTAAAGCGGCGTGCAAAGGAAGCGAAAGGCCTCAGGCCAAGGTCCTGGGAAAGCACCAGTTTAGAGGAAAGGAGAGATGCAGAGCTCAGCATAATCAAGATGGTCCAACAAGCAACCCTCTCTCAAGAAATACAGGGCATCCAGTGTCATAAGAAAACACAAATCAAAGACAAGGCCAACAAATTACACAAGTTAGGTCCATTCCTGGATGACCAAGGTATCCTCAGAGTCGGAGGGCGCTTAACTCATGCTGCTCTTCATCCACATGTGAAGCATCCAGCTGTTCTCCCTAGAGACAGTCACGTGTCGGCATTACTCATCAAGCACTATCACGAGAGAGTGCACCATCAAGGACGGGGAATGACCATAAATGAGATCCGATCCAATGGTATATGGATCCTGGGATGCAGCAGTGCAGTGTCATCCCATATTTACAAATGCACAACGTGCAGGAAGTTCAGAAGATGCACAGAACAACGAAGGATGGCAAATCTCCCGGAAGATCGAATGGAAACAACCCCTCCATTTACTTACTGCGGGATGGACTGCTTCGGGCCATTCTACATCAAGGAAGGAAGAAAAGAGTTAAAGCGTTATGGACTCTTACTTACCTGCATGTGTTCCAGAGCAGTGCATATTGAAATGCTCGACGACTTGACCACAGATGCCTTCATTAACGCTCTGCGTTCATGCATCGCTATTCGTGGAACAGTACGGCAAATAAGGTGTGATCAAGGGACAAACTTTGTCGGCGCCAGGCGTGAGTTCATTCAAGCATTAAAGGAGATGGATCAAGAGGAACTCAAAGAACTGAGATGTGAGTTCATCATGAACACCCCAGCTTCAAGTCATATGGGTGGCGTCTGGGAAAGACAAATTCGCACCATCAGAAGTGTCTTGACGTCCATTCTAGAACAGTCAGCCAGACAACTTGACTGCTCCTCACTACGAACGTTCCTATATGAAGTTATGGCTGTTGTAAATAGCAGACCTCTGACCACTGATCATCTGAACGATCCATCCTGTCCAGAGCCCTTGACACCAAACCACATCCTGACCATGAAATCCACGATCATCTCTCCACCTCCTGGAAAGTTCGTCAGGGAAGATCTGTACCTCCGTAAAAGATGGCGCAGAGTTCAACTCTTAGCCAACAACTTTTGGACACGGTGGAAAAAGGAATACCTTCTCAATCTCCAACACAGACAGAAGTGGATCAAAGACAGCAGAAACGCTAAGGTCAATGATATTGTCATTTTGGAAGATGATGCTACACCACGAAACCAGTGGAAGTTAGCAAAGGTTATTGAAGTGCACCCAGGAAAGGATGGAAGAGTGAGAAGACTCAAATTGCTTATCGGCGATTCAAATCTGGATGGAAGAGGAAAGCGCATCTCTAAACCTGTTCATTTGGAGAGGCCCATCCATAAGACAGTTACATTGTTGGAAGCAGACTGAAGACTCCAGCATCCTCTAGTCACTCTTTCAACTAGTTCTTAAGTTGAGATATAAGTAAATAGTTAGTACTTTGAAATTAATATTATGTGCAGTTTATATGCAGTATGTGTGTCTCCAAGCTGTTCTGAGAAATCACTTGTGATTTGGTGGGAGTGTAACTGCCTCTCAGCTTTAGTTAAGTTTGTGACAATTTTTGGTTCCTACCTAAAAATAATAGGAGATCGTAGAGGCGGAACTAATTAGCGCCAACCTTGTGTTCCGCACGTAATTAAAAGGGGCACAACATCTGAAGTGTAGAGCTAAAACATAGCATCGCAAGAGCTCTCCGAGCTAAGTAAATATTAAGAATATAAAGCTATCTAAATGTATATTATCCGAGTAAAAGAAGACAAGGAAGAAGACTTTGAGATTTAGCCCCTCTTAAGTAGAAAGCAGCCTACGAGGTATGTTTCTTTTGTATCCAGTTTTCTGTGATATATTTCATGTGCATAGCTTGTGTTAACTAGTGTGTAACTATAACGGCACAAACTGTATTCAAGACATACATACATGCATTGTATTTATATTTTCCTTTTATTTTCTCTCTTTCAACCCAGTTCTCACGGGTTGACATGATATGTTGTAGAAATAAAACCCCGTTTTTTAACCAAGACCTCGTGCTTCGTGTTGACTACTGGAGGGAGCTACATAGAATATCTTATCCGATGCATGGACATAGTTAAACGAGATATAGCCAATATTAGCAATATAAGCCACGATGCTAGCGGCACTTTCACGTGCGTTTCACATGACAAACTAATATACATAAAGATCGCGAAACACCCGCGACTTACAGGCTTAATGTTAGAAATATAATCTTAGCAGTATAAACATCCAGTATTACAAATATAAAGTCAGGAAATAAACTCACTTTGTCAATAACTTTTGTCCTGCACTCGAAGATGCTGCACGGGTGGAAAACTGCGTCATATTCTGACCACTCGGTTTGCGTAACTGAGAACGCGTCACTCACGCCAAAACGGCATCCAATAAAATTGCGTACTACATACTTTACAGATGTATTAAGTATTCTACATAATAAACCCTTCAATGATATAGAATATAACAGTAAATAATACTTAAAGACATAAAGTGTAAAGAATTCACAACAGTTAAGTTATTATTAACCATGGTGAAATTACTTATTTGAATGAATATAATGAATGTATTAATATATCCACAAATGACCCTCAATTCATCAGAAAAAAACAAACAAAGAAAAACATGGTAGGCAAAGCTTTGCCTTTTAGCCTGCTAACTAACATTACAGTTTTGATGTAGTGTTTACTGTTGCTTCTGTAAGCTCTTGCTTTTGTAAGACTGTTCTTAGGAAAATAATACAATATTACATCTGAGCAGAGCTCGCAGTTACGAAGAGGCGGGACATTTCCTGAACACGCGCTGAGGGCTGCCAATCACAACACACTGGGCCAGCTAACCAATCACAGTACATTTTGTATTTTCGAAAGGAGGGGCTTCATTGAAAACGACAAGTTGGAGACAGACAGGGAAGAGGGGAGCTTTAATAATGTAAAATATGTGAAAAACAATGCACATTTTGAACAATCATGCATGAAAACATATTATAGTACTCCCCAAAAACAAAATCAAGACTTCATATAAAAGGGCATAAAAGGACCCCTAAAAACTCAGGTTTTCAAAAATGAACAAAACTACTTCAAAGTTCCCCTTTTCGCTGTGGGTATGTGCTATTTACTTTGCAGAAAAAAACGTCAAAGAGAGTCCACAAATGTCTGGGACACAACTGTGCAGGCAAAAAGAATAAACAGCTCTGAAAGTAACTGAGGTTAAAGTAACACCAGGTTACTTTTACAGCTTTTGCTCTCGGGGTCCCCCTACAGTTGGGAAACAGTATTGTCCTCTACTACTGTCCTAAACTGTCATCATACATGCACGTGCATTTGTTGACAACCATGATAGCTCTGAACACTGTAGGAGGAGGTCACATGCAGGTGTTCTGCTTGTGTCGCGTGTGAAATGTCTTCATCCCAGGTACAGTGGCATATTCAGCATGTCCTATGAATATAATTTAATGGGTTTTATTTTTTTTCTAACGACAAATGATCGCGATGATCACGTTTACAAGCCAGTGTCATTATAGTAGCCTAGTCTATTGGTTACCGTTTTACTGAATCTATATGATACTTCAATGCAATGTTTGAGTGGTAGATAATAACCATATATCGTCAATATTATAATATCAAGCTACCATAAATGAATCTGCAAATTTTAAAAATCGATTTGCATTATAGCTTGAGGCAAGACAAATAATCATTACCTGATTCATGAAGATAAACGGAGGATAATGCACGCGGCATTATCCTCCGTTTATCTTCATGAATTCCAGGCAACCTGTAACCCGTGTTTTTCCAACTCGTAACTGGGAGTACATCGTTCCAGGCAACCTGTAAGTAACCCGTGTTTTTCCAACCTTATACCCGTGAAAGTGCACTGGATCGGCAGTCAAACCCGTGACTTCCCACCCGTGAATTCGTACTAGATCGATGTACTGTCACAGTGTCTGGTTATGTTTCCTGGTGTCCACTAGAGGTCCTCGTTCTCACGGTGTCATTCACATTAGACTACATTTCCCAGCATTCTGTTCTGCCACTCATCTGATCATTGCACACAGCTGTTTCCCGTCACCTTGTTAGTTCTGTGTGTATATATACCCTGTCTGTTCAGTGTTTGTCACGGAGTCCTTGTTATTTGTCACACCACTTCCGAGGTCTGTGTTCTTGTCTTGTTTTTCATGTATGGATTGCTCATATGTGACCCTGGACCACAAAACCAGTCTTATGGGTCATTTTCCTTAAATTGAGATTTATACATCACATGAACGCTGTATAAATAAGCTTTCCATTGATATATGGTTTGTTAGGATATGTCAATATTTGGCCGAGATACAACCTTTTGAAAATCTGCAATCTGATGGGGCAAAAAATCTAAATATTGAGAAAATCGCCTTTTAAAGTTGTCCAAATGAAGTCCTTAGCTACGCATATTACTAATGAAGGGAAATAAATAAAATTTACACCATTGATTTACCACAACTAAACCTTTATTCACACAAAAAATCTCATTAAAATAGCCTATTTGTAATGCGATCTGGTCAAACCCATCGGCTGTCGCGCTGCACGGTTTCAGTATAAGGTCTAAAAATAGATCGAATGTCAGTTTTTTGTCAAAATTGGGTTTTCATAAAATTATTATTCTATAACATCTTGTCTATCCTCTTTGAATATATCTTGGGAAAATTTACAAGTTTAGTGCAGAAAAATTGCGATTTATAGTGGCAAGCTGAAAAGACTGTCTTACTTTCTCTTTAAGAACACGCACAGAGAGAGAGAAAAAATCGACATTTTAATCAATGAAAGAAATAAAAACAGATTTGGGAAACAGATTATCAAAACCTGTAATAGGCTATGTCAAATTTCACCATGTGGTGGCTTTTCCCAGATCGCATCACATTTCACCAGGAACATATAAAATTGAAGAGATCCACACAACACACATTGATCGAATTCGTCGTCTTCCAGGGCATATTATTTGCCAAGCCGGTCTCTGGACATTCTGTATCATCTTCCCAATCATTTGCGAAAAAATAATTTACTATGTTCGTTACATTATTGCTGTCATTAAAGTTTAAATTGAGCAAACGCGCTATCTCAGAATCCATGGCTTGCACCGTAACCATTGCGGATTGTGTACACTGTGCACGCGAAGAAGTCGCCAGCCAATGAGAGGCGCTGTAGCAGGCCGTTGCTAGGAAGAAAACGTTTTTTTTTACACGAGAAAGTTTTGTTTTAACGCTCTCTATTGGCTTACTGCTCTAATGACGTTGTGGAGAGTTATGAAACCGAAAGCTGGAAATCTAAGCTTGACAACGATACCAAACTTAGCAGCGAGCGAGTTTTTTTAGGCGTGTTTTCTGACTTTTTTTGCGCGATTTTGCTGCATCCACTCACAAAAATATTTTTTATATATATTTACGGTAGGAAATTTACAAAATATCTTAATGGAACATGATCTTTACTGAATATACTAATGATTTTGGCATAAAAGAAAAATCGATCATTTTGACCCATACAATGTATTGTTGGCTGTTGCTAAAAATATACCCGTGCGACTTACGACTGGTTTTGTGGTCCAGGGTCACATATGGATTTTGACCCTTGCCTGGACTGTTGTGAGTACGGATTACCCCTTAATAAATACTGCTTTTGGATCTACTTTCCCTGTTTCCTGTGTGGTATCGTGACAGAAGGACTCCGTCACAATGAATAGATCCAGCAGTTTGAGAGTTCGTAACCCTTCTCCTGTGTATGGTGAGGGAAGGGGATTACAGAGAGGTGGTTTGCAGGTCGGGGAGGAAGCACCTCGATTGAACATTTTTCAATGCTTTGCCTTATGGGCCCAACAAACGGAGGAAGCAGCAGCGACTAAGGCTTCAGTGAGATCTTCCATCGAAGATGATGAGTCGTTTCTGGGGACTCGTCTGGCGAAGTTCTCCGGAACTCGGGGAGGTTGCAGGGGAGGAGGTGGTCGACAAGTTCCACGACACCGTCCTCCGCCCTGCCATTCTTTTGATCCGGAGCCGCCGGACTGGCCCAGCACAGGATCCTCACCGCTGGTTCCACCCAGCACAAGATCCTCACCGCTAGTTCCACCCAGCACAAGATCCTCGCCGCTGGTCCTGTCTAGTACTGAGGCTGCATCTCGCCATCAAGGACGGAGGAGGAGGAGAAGGGCCTTTCATCTCCCCAATGCCCCGGTGGTCGTCCCTGTGCAGCATGCGGTCATTTCGGAGACTGTTCACGTCCCGTCTGCCCAGCCAGAGACCGTCCAGCCAGAGACCGTCCAGCCAGAGACCGTCCAGCCAGAGACCGTCCAGCCAGAGACCGTCCAGCCAGAGACCGTCCAGCCAGAGACCGTCCAGCCAGAGACCGTCCAGCCAGAGCTTCACGTTAGCCACGTCCAGCCAGAGCCTGTTCAAGTCATCCACGTCCAGCCAGTGCCTGTTCCAGAGCCGGAGGCAGAGCCAGTGCCTGTTCCAGAGCCGGAGGCAGAGCGTGTGTTTGTGTCTGTGTTTGTGTCTGTTATTGTGACTTTTACAGTTCTTGTGGCTGTTCCTGAGCCAGTGTCTGCTGTTGCTAAGCCGGAGCCACTGCCTGCCGTTGCTGAGCCAGAGCCAGTGCCGTCTGTTCCAGAGCCTCTGCTATGGCCGCCCGAGGGGTCTTGGCCGCCCGAGGGGTCTTCACCGCCCTGGCCGCCCGAGGGGTCTTCACCGCCCTGGCCGCCCGAGGGGTCTTCACCGCCCTGGCCGCCCGAGGGGTCTTCACCGCCCTGGCCGCCCGAGGGGTCTTCACCGCCCTGGCCGCCCGAGGGGTCTTCACCGCCCTGGCCGCCCGAGGGGTCTTCACCGCCCTGGCCGCCCGAGGGGTCTTCACCGCCCTGGCCGCCCGAGGGGTCTTCACCGCCCTGGCCGCATGAGGGGTCTTCACCGCCCTGGCCGCCCGAGGGGTCTTCACCGCCCTGGCCGCCCGAGGGGTCTTCACCGCCCTGGCCGCCCGAGGGATCGTCTCCGCCCTGGCCGCCCGAGGGATCGTCTCCGCCCTGGCCGCCCGAGGGATCGTCTCCGCCCTGGCCGCCCGAGGGATCGTCTCCGCCCTGGCCGCCCGAGGGATCGTCTCCGTCCTGGCCGCCTGATAGACTGTCTGTCTCGCCTTGGCCGCCGGCTGAGCCATCACCCCCTGTTCTTGTTCCCCTTCATGGACCTGGCCCCCCATCCCTCCCCCTGATCCTCCACCGCTTCACCTCCCGCCTGGACTCTTGTTTGTTTCTATGGTCTTGGAGCGTCTGGTAGCCGCTCCGTAGAGGGGAGGTTATGTCACAGTGTCTGGTTATGTTTCCTGGTGTCCACTAGAGGTCCTCGTTCTCACGGTGTCATTCACATTAGACTACATTTCCCAGCATTCTGTTCTGCCACTCATCTGATCATTGCACACAGCTGTTTCCCGTCACCTTGTTAGTTCTGTGTGTATATATACCCTGTCTGTTCAGTGTTTGTCACGGAGTCCTTGTTATTTGTCACACCACTTCCGAGGTCTGTGTTCTTGTCTTGTTTTTCATGTATAGATTTCTCATATGGATTTTGACCCTTGCCTGGACTGTTGTGAGTACGGATTACCCCTTAATAAATACTGCTTTTGGATCTACTTTCCCTGTTTCCTGTGTGGTATCGTGACATGTACTCCCAGTTACGAGTTGAAAAAACACGGGTTACAGGTTGCGAGGCATAAGATAGCTTCCGTAACATAGTCAGGCAGACAAAAAACACCCCAGCCGACAGGGTGTCATTGGTTGTTGCGTTTAATCTTACCCAGATACAATAGTGCTATTTTCTGATTGGCTAACAACACCAGACGAACAACACCAGAGGAGACGCGCTTGATTCCTGCCGGTTCCACAGTGAGCGGCGCGGCCAGAGTTTTGAGCGCTGTGGCATATTAGATATATTACAAATAGTTTTTAGCGTGAGAAATACAATGTGTGGCGGGAGAGCGTGACAAAAGACCGAAATGAGTGACTGTCACGTTCAATGCGTGACACTTGAGAGCCCTGAGATTTTAAGGAAGTGGTGGTGGTGGTGGAAGTGACGTATATGCCGTAAAGCAGTTGAATTTTGTAGTTCTCTTTGTTCGCCGGGTTACTACCCGAAACCCGAAGTTTAAAAGTACGATTAAAAACGCCACAGACCCCGTCAGGCTATGGCAGACGTGTCATTCAACCTATTGTAAGTAAATGTACCATCACAAGAGACTTGGAAATATATTATAAAGGTTGAAAAGTTACCTGGTGCTGCTTTGCATTGTGATTATGCATGTCTTTAAACATTTGTAAAATGACTCACCATGGACAGTAACCCTAAATATCTTTCCACTGATGGTGTTGCTGCCGATGATCTGTAGTTGATATTCTCCAGAGTCTGTGTTTGTGGTGTTTGTGATGGTCAGAGATCCAGTCTGATGATCCAGCTTCAGTCTGTCTCTGAATCTCTCCGTATCTTCATTACACTGAACATCTGTACAGATCTTACTGAGATATTCACTGATTTGAGCGATGCGGATGTTATTAAAATACCATTTAATCTTTTCTTGTTGGTTTGTTTCAACATCAGTGTGTAGAGTGACTGAATCTCCCTGCATCACTGACACTTTATCTGTATCAACACCAAAGACACCTGGAGAAGAAAATATAATCATAAATCACTTCAATCACTATCCTGTCTCATATATATATATATATATATATATATATATATATATATATATATATATATATATATATGAGAGAGAGAGAGAGAGAGAGAGAGAGAGAGAGAGAGAGAGAGAGAGAGAGAGAGAGAGAGAGAGGACCGCGTCACCTGAATTCACAAATCATGAAGAATGACATGCGATATTATTTGCGTCGATGACAGCGTTGGCCAAACGAAATCTAAATTGAAACCAGAAGCTGGCCTAGCAGTAGAACTGCGAAAATCCGTTACAATCGCCATTCATTTTTATTGTTCACCAGAAAAAAAAATGCATTCTGTAGCCTACTTACCAAGCTGTAAAAAACACATTATGATGAAAATGAGAAAGCTCATCGCCTCCTCTGAAAAACGAATGCAGATTCAGTGAAAACAAGAATATCCTATCCGTTCGTTGACGCCTTCCTAAAACGAAAGTAAAGGGAGTCGGTCAGGGGCACAATTGCTGAGGGGTACTAACACAGAAACCGAAAATTATCGGGCCAGCAGCGTCCAAATTTCATTCTTAACCGTTCTATTTCATCAGATACGATCTTAAAACAGGGCTTTAAGTGTAAAATACCGAACTTGTCCTTTAAGATTTTTAGGTCTCACAGTAGGCTATGCACGCACAGATATTGAATAATCAAATGTAAAATAACAGTTTATTCCGGGATGCTTTTAGCCTAATGTTGGCTAAGTAAGGGTTAATGCCCGACTAGGTGTCCGTTGTCAGGTTTTAATGGACGACGGCGAGGTGTAAACCGGCCGACGCGCAGCGGAGGACGGTTGCCTCCGCCGAAGTCCATTAAAACCTGACAACGGACACCTCGAAGGGCATTAACCCGCTTATACCATGGTCACTTGCCAAATAAAACATTTTGAAAACATTAGTTTATATTTTAATTTGGCTAAATCTAGTTTTTACAAAAAATAACTTGCCTGACGGTTTATTTAGCAACCGGAGATATTTATAGTCCGCTCAGCTTGTAGAACCCTGGCTAGAACCCTTCAGGTTCAAAAATGCATTTTTGTTTTCATGAAACACAAAGGTAGGCATAGTTATTTTTTTATTACACATAAAACAATTAATCAAATAACAAGCAAACAAAAAAAAAAAAAAAAAAAATTAGTTCTGCACTCCAGCGATTTGTGTCAGATGGACATTTGGACACAGGACGTGAAACTTTTTACCGGACACACACAGCGGATCCCCGGGTCTGGCAAACATAAAACCTCGGAAGTTTTCCTTATCTGGGTCATTCGGATCGTTGTGGTTTTTGGTGTGCGGATTTTAAGCCATGGTGACAAACTCAACCCCATCCTCGTCTCTCTGGACTTTAAAAGACTGCATGGAGAGCTCCCGTTGCCCTCCCTGCCACGCCGAGCCAAACACAGCTGGATGTCAAACCAGACTTTTCTGACCAGGCCAGGAGGCGTATCGGGAGACAGTACAGGTGAATTCTTTATGATTTCAAGATCAGACTCAGAAATACGTGGATGGTGAACGCTGGTATCTTTAACGCTTTTTCTGTAACGCTTAATTATTGCTTTAAACACAGCATTACAGGTCGTGAATCTGGTGTCAGTTATAATATTGAATTCCCTTTATAAGGCGGTTGATACCGGCTCTCAGGCTCCTTAGGCTTGAAACGCTGTACTCTCCTCCTGCCTTGGTTGTCTGGACCGCCAATATATTTGCTGATAGAACAAATCAAATTGTTAACGGATAGTTTGACTGCCTGTTGCTATGGTTACTCACAGCTGTTGTAGGCAGCGCATTTATTTATTAATTTCGAATGGTAAGCAGGCAGTTTCACCAGAACTACTTTACTAGGTGTCCTCTATCACTTTCGAGTGATATCGAGTATTCACCCAGACCATGGTATAAGCAATATTCTCACCAGTGTTCAATAAAATTTTACACACTTAAATCTGCATATTTGTTATATTTACCCCAGGGCATTATTTACCTTTATAAAGGCGCTGATTTTTATTTTTAACTTATTAATGTATGCATCATCTTTCATGTCGAATTCTTACATTTGATCAATAAATTCAGTTATAATAGGGGTTACCAATCAAATTAAATCATTTAGTCTATACACTGCAAAATTATAATGTTCAAATATACAAGAACATTTTTTAACAATATCACCAGTAGGTGGCGGCAAGTTGCCGTCTAAGTGAGTCATTCGTTCAAACGATTCGTTCAAAACGTTGAATAATAATCATTCAGTAACAAAACACCACGCTGATTGTTGTATTCCTTTGGTACTATTTCGGTGAAATATGCATATTATCTAGCCAACTAGATACAAATTAACCTCAAAACATAACATGCTAAATTGGGGATATCTATCTAACATTAAAAAAATAATAATTGATCGAATGTCGTCGCGCAACAATTGCTACAGCTACACTAAATTACATTGTATCACTATAAAAAATATTCATGTTACAATTCAAAAGATAGAATTCAGAAATGTAAGATATAGTGCAAAGATCTCCAGTTATCAACACAACACATTAATAATAATATTAGATATTAATAAAAAAAACTAATGATATGTAACAATTTAATTATTTTAATCATGAAAAAAATGCCACTATATTACTGAAACATAAAATCAATAGGCTACTGAAAACAAACAATTTGGGAAAACTCTGTGTCAAGTCTTGCTGCCAATCCTGTTTTCCCTATAGTGATGGGAGAAACAAAGCTTTGAATCTATTGAACCAATTGCTTTGCAAAAATATTCACTGTTTCAAAGTGTTCGAAACATGTCTGCTGGTAAATGCAAGCGTAAATGCAACAAAAACATGCCAAACATACAAACAGTGTCAAAGGTCAACTGGCTTGATGTATATGGGCCAGATATGGACCTTTACCACTTCTAGAACCAAGCAATATGTGCCATAGTTTGCCGGCCCATATGAGGCCCGACTATTTATATGCTATCTGGGTCGATGTCGCCCACACACAAAACAACTCGCATGAACAGAAGAGTGCACGGCTGGAACATGCTCGAACACACGCTCACACAACGACAAGACAATACAGGAGTGTCAGGGCTCTGTCATAAAACCAAGAATAAACTAGACCGAAGTGACTGAACCCTGACGCTAATATATAAGCTAACACAGATCTAACATTTCCCTAGCACCAGACACAAACAACCAATGACTTCAACACAATCTGGAATTTGTAAAATGTGATTTTTTTTACATGTGTAAAATTAATTTTATTTCACTGTAAAGCTATTGTGTGTAGGAGAAAAGTCAGACTGTGTGACTGTGAGGTTCATAACAGCAGGACAGGAAAAGCTCTTCATCTACAAACTAAACAAACAACAAACAAACGGCCATTCTCATGCAAAAGCTGTTTGTCCATCCAGCAGATCAAACCATGTTTTTGAAGAAAACCGACCGCAACAGTTTCAGTTTGACTTGAACAGATGAGCTTATACTGTATAGTGTCTGACTTCAGCCTGGCAATGTATGATGGCAGATGATTTTTGCCACTTCGCAAAAACTGAATAATTATAACGCCATATTAAAATCCATCAGATGAAGACCTTTGTTTCTGTTTAATATTCCAAGACAGTTGTCCATTTCGTGATTTGATTCATTCTACTGCCCTACATTTGATTTATTCATCCAAATATATATATATATTTAAATTTTTTATTTTTTTACAATTCTGTGACATTCACATTAAGGCCAGTTCACACCAGAGAGACTATATGGGGCGGCTTCTGTCACTTTTTGAGTGATTTATGACCCTTGATTGACCACGCCCCTTTTCCCCACGCTTAGCCCCGCCCCCTTTTCCCACGCTTAGTCCCGCCCCCTTTTCCCACGCTTAGCCGCTTCCGGAGAGATCATGTGACCGTGGAATTCCCACGGTACGGAACCCCTCCCATCCGAACCGGTTCCGGTCTGGGCACGTGTTGTACACCTGTTACGGGCATCTGTCTTGATCAATGTAAAAAATGTTCAAAATAATGGAAAAACATTCAAAACAATACATTTTCAATCTTTTTATGAAGGATGACAGAAAACAGAGAGAGGTTTAGTGTTTTTTATTAAAGAAAAGGGTCATAACACGTAGTGATTAAAACCATTAAGATACATATGTCTTTACCTTTACACATTATTTAGTAAAATGTTTCATTTTACATAAACATCTGTTTTAAAAAGAGTTTTCAATCACAAAAATAACATATATTTTGGGCAAAAGTTGTGCTTTTCACATAACACGTAGTGATTAAACCCATTAAAACATTAATGAGAAAGTTAAAATTGTGTTTTCCACAATAACACACAGTGCTTAAAACTATTAAAACAATTTATATCATTAAGATACTATTGTGTTTAGTGTTCATACACTTAAAACATTAATGAAAAAGTTTAAAAGCTGTTTTCTTAACGTTATCAAAATGTTCTAGCATTAAAACCGTTTGTATTAAAATTACTTGCATCTAATATGTCTTCAGTGTTCACACACACTTGTAAGTTGTTTAAACTGCATTTCTTAAAGTTATCAAAATGTTTTAGTTCATAAAACATCTAAAATGTTAAAACGTTAAAAGATCAACATCCAGTTATTTACAGAAAAGTAAGACGTGTTAAAAGGTTTTTTTTCATTACAAAAGATACATTTAACCTTCATTATTTTTGTCAAATGTGTTACATTTTACATAAAACACGTCATAATATTAAAACTACATTGTGTTAAAAATATAGTTTTTTAGAGGTCACCATACATTTTGTAAAATGTTAAAACGTTTAGACATAAAAAAAAAAAAAAATTAATACATTTAAAAATATAATACGATAATTAAATAAATAAAAGTTTTAAATTGTGCTTTCTTAAAGTTATCAAAATGTTTAAGAAGTAAAAACATCTAAAACTGTGTGTATTAAAATTACATCATACAAATATAACTAATTACTATATTTGAAGATGTACTTTTTCACATAACACATATAGTGTTTAAAACTATTAAAACAATTTATATCATTAAAACATGTATGACTTTAGTGTTCATACACTAGTAAAATGTTAAAACATTAATGTAAAAGTTTAAATTGTGTTTTATTAACGTTATCGAAATTTTCTAGCATTAAAACATCTAAAACAATGTGTAATGCAATTTTATATCAAACAATAGATCTATTTTCTATCATACGTTTTCTAAAATTAAAACATCAAACAAATAGACCTAACATGTCTTCAGTGTTAAAAATCACAATATCAAAAACACATGCATACATTTTTTAAAAAAACTGACTTACGTTTTTTACATCCACGCTTTGTTGTTGAAAGAAGAACAAAAGTAATTTAGTTTAAAGATTTAATCCAACACCAAAGATTTAATCCGTCACCAAAGGTATTAATCCAACAGCAATGGTATTTCCAACTCCAGACGTTTAGAGATTTTAATTCCCAAAGTTACAACATCCATGTGAGGAGCTCCGCGAAACACATCCGCTCTCTTACATCCCAAAAGTTAGACTGACATCTCTGAGGTCTACAAAACAGCCTGACACAGACTCCACCCCTAGACCCTCCCACCCCTAGACCCTCCCACGACAGGTGATGAAGAGGTGTGGGAAAGGATGACAAAGAGTTCCCATGCGCACACACGCACACGCGCACACACACACACACACACGCGCGCGCGCGCACACACGCACGCACACGCGCGCACACACACACACACACACACATAATGAAAGAAGAGACGCCCCCGTGCTCCGTTTGAAAAGCCGCAAACTCGACGTAGGCCTACATTCTCTTGGAATTTAGGCTACGCTACTACAGAGTCAGACCCAAAGACTCGCGGGAGATGCATTTATGAAGCTATGATGGATTTAACTTTAGCTCCGCGAAAATTACAAGGATCATGATTAACAAAATGAACCGGCGGAACATGTGGAATATATTTTTCACTTGTCTGGAGGACGTGCGTGTAGGCGTACATGTGATTTTGACATGGATTTACGTGATGGCAGATTGACCAGTGTGGATATAACGATAGAAGATTTACATGGAATACGACAGAAGACCCCCCCGATTTGGTTTTCACAGAGCGAGATAATGGATTTTATTTTTACCACGTTATGGATCGGTATGAAAAGACTGAGGAGACGGATTAACAAATGAGGAATATACAGACTGCTCGTGGACCACGTTAATAAATACACACGTAGGCCTATTAAATAAATGTATTATTTGATGTAATAAATAATAAATATACTACCTTTGTATATCCTTTGCATCCATCCTATATCGCTGAACATCGATAAACATGCCCTTACATGCTCCCTGAGACACAGTCAAAGTCTACACGACATGCACAACATAACATACTGTAGCCTACATATAACACGGGTAGATCACGTAACGATCAATGTGCAAACATAATTAACAATGTAAACATTTAGACTGAATGCAATGATAGCGATCTTCATTCTCTCTTATGAAAGTATTATACAATAAAGCATGCACATGTGTTTACAATTAGTTGGACGCACACACACATATTCCTTAGTTAACAACACTTGATTTCACTATTATTTACATTGAACAAGCGCATCCACAAATTCTCTCAACATTAGATGTTTTCAAACTTCACGGAAAGTTTTAGAACAGTCCAAATCACAATCAGAGGTGGGGGTGTTTGGGAGAGTCCATTTCTAAAGGGTCTTTTTCACTGTTTTATAACAAATAACATTATGTCCAGGAGAAGTTCACGCTCACACACAAACACACTCATACAATGTATTATCTCTGGTAAGATCAGGGACTTGTTTTTAATTAAATAAAGTTTTGTTTTTCACATATATTTGAAAAGTTCATCATCACATTTAAAACTTTTAAAAAAGTTGTATAAAGTTATGGTTGGTATTCGTACATTTTACTACGTTATCAGAAAATGTTAGAGAAAGTTGTTACTTCTTTTTAATTCTGTATTTTTACAGACCTAAAACCATGATGCTTCAAAGTATGGAATATAAGTTTTTGAACATTTATAAGATTTTGAACATTTATAAATGTGTGTGTTGCAAAAGCAGAAGTCTATTTTCTTTAAATAAAGATTTAACTTTTTAATTTCTTTAAATCAGTCTGATGACACACATTATTTCTGTGATTAATTGATTAGTAATGTTGCGAGGGGGTTTCCTCACACGAGTAAAAGCACTTTAGATGTGTTTGTGACAAACACGTTGTATTTACTTAGACTTTTTAAATGTATTTAACATTTTAAATGTTTTTCTTCTGTCCAACTTACATTTCATATATGAATTGCCTGAGGCGTTTAACAAACACATATGGGAATGCATGTTGATTAGTACACTGTACCACTACCATCACTGTAGTATTCTGAGGAAATATCAGTTACTTACTTGGGATAATCTCATTAAATTCAAAAACATTTGTTTAATTTATAAAATCAGACATGGTCTAGCACCACATGCTTTCTGAGCGCATTTAAACATTATATATTTATTTTATATAAATTGTATTTCTTAACCATAATGTGGTGTATGTAATTTTATTTTTTGTGATTTTATACATGCGGTTATCTTTAAGGTTGCCTTTTATTACACCCGGCTGAGGGACTAAGGATGAAAATTAGCACTCTTGAGTTAGCTTGGGTACATTTACATTGTTTTAATGCTGATTAATGTAACACTGTCCCACTTTTCAAATAAAGAGAAAATGAAAAAGTACGTTTCAGACATAGTGCAAACACGCAATGTTCGAGAAAAGCTCATATGTGTGTAATCTTTGAGAGGTCTCATCCCAAAAACGTAAAACTTTGTGTTGGGATAACCCAGACATACCTTTACTAAAATAAACTTTATGGAAGTCATTTTCAAGCTGTGAGTATGCTTCGACATGTAACTATACCATTATATATTTATATTATGTTCCCATGTTGCTTTAAAGTCTTTGTTGTTTGTTTGTTATTAACTATTACTTTTTATTTTTCAACATCCTATACAAATTAAAGAAACATATGAGCTAAGAATGTTCTCTAACCCAAAATAAACAGATAATGGAATGTTTGCAATCTACAATATATGTTAGATATTATAGTTGTATTTTACACACATCAACATATTTTGTCAGAAAGTTACACACTTGTAAAGCCTATATGGACTAACTTTAAAACATAGGCCTAATCTTTATACAGAAATCACACACGTCCAAACAAACATACAATATTCAAAAAGACCAAATCACTAAGAAAAGAGGAAATGAAAAGCATTTGTTTATAAGAAATACACAAAAGTTTGCAAATGACGGTTTATCATTAGTTTTTAGCCATCTTGCACAGTAGATGACACCGTTCACATCTTGTTTCTCGGATTGTACGTGTTTTAGACGATGACTTTTCTTTAGAATTTATGTGATAGTCTTTCTGTTTGAGAATGCTTGACTATCTATGACTGATGCTGAATCACACAAGTATTAACACATGATGTTTTACACTTAAACCATTACCACAGAATCACTTGAGTTAAATTAAAGCTTGAGTTAAGTTAAAACCAAACGTATCTTCATACCTGATGTGCCAGACACAAATTGTTCTAACAAATATTTTTTGTTTTATAAATACTCGTTTCTTAGTTCTTTATGCAAAAAAGCAGATTAATTAAAAACAACAACAATACAAATAGTTTAAGTTGACATAAACAAAACATCCCCTGATCATCCCATAAGTTATAGTAAACATTTACAATGTGTAATTCTGTCAGTTTGACACGATGTACCTGTACCACATTATTGTAATGCAAACACGTTTGAGGGTTTACGTTACCTGTCCTTGTAAAAGGATATGGATAAAATTCAAGTATAATCTTTATGCAACAATCATGCTTCCACAATTTACTACAAAAGTGCGCACTGTGTATAAGCAGCTGTGTTAGTATAATAAAAGAGACATTTGACATGAGCAGTGTGCATTTGTACTAGAAGATAGTTGATAATTTTGCACAAACAAAAAGGTCATTTTTAAAAACATAAAATAACTAATTTTACATTCTGGCATATGTGCTGTTGACTTTCCCCTTGTTCACATTCTTGCACATGGGTATTCAAAAGAGATTGTTTTACCCGTTGTAAATTTAGGTATGATAGTATGTTTCTAGATTATTTATTTTGACAGCTAATATAGAAAGTTGAAGAGTTCGTTGATTATATCAATTCAATGAAGATTGAATAATCTTTGAAATACAGTAATTATTTGTATGTCTCATCCATGAAGGTGCAACAATGTTGGAGGTTTTGAGAAACTTTTACAGCATATAGCTGCTATCTCTACGAAACATCGAGATGAAAGATGAGTATTGCTGTTTTTCTGTTACCTAAAAAACAATTACACTTCAAACCCGTCTAACTATTACACTTAAAGATGTGCATTTCACAGTACAATCATACACCGTTATTTTGTGTCACTAAACAACGGTTAAGATAATGAATTATAAATGATACTTATTTTTAAGTGAAAGGTGGGATAATTATTTTTTATTCTTTCCATTTAACATAACCATTCTCAATCTATTGCAGCGTGTCTATTTTCCTTATGCTTTGAAAAACAAACTTTGAAAACAACTATGCTTTCTTAGAATGTCATCAGCCGTAGAAATGTCTTGCGTACGTCTCTCTCTCTCACAACTATCGCCGGAGTTTCCTGCATCACATAATGTACAGCTAAAGAAAACATTTACACGAGTTGTGAAACGTGTGTTAAATTGAAATCTATAAGTGACCCTCAAATTCTGTGCATGCAGCAAAACACATCGCAGCCATGTACGATGATTTATCATAAAATTACTTCTGTCACATTGTTTGAAGAAAAAACTTTAATCAGCAGGTGCTTAATAACTATCGAAGTTATTAAACAACACTGAATTCGATAATGATGTGTTTTATGTGTTATATCTTGTTTTAATTTTAACTAAATACATTTGAATGCTCTAAAGGTTTATAACTGAACTTTAAAATATTAACATGGTAAAAGTTTTTCTTTTACTTCCTATCTACTTTCTAAATGCTTGTTACAACTCTTATTGCGAACAATCCATCCCATACATATGTTTTTGATCTTGTAATGTTTAATCAAAATGTTGTAATTGGAGTGAAAATCACTAATGGCGCTTTTCCACTGCATGGTACGCTCGGTTCGGTTCGGTACGGTTCGATTCGGCGCGGAACGGTTCGCGCTCGGTTGCTTTTCCACTGCAGTTAGTACCCATTCAAAGTGGGTGGGACTGATCGTTACACTGTTTGTAGGTCCGGTGATAGCCGTGTGCGGCTAGCTGAGCTAGCTGCTACTTCTTGGAACACTTTTTCATTCTGTTTTGCCCCATCCAGCTCTCGCTGGACCCGCTCCTAGGCAACCAACGAGAGGAACGTCTGCACCTCGACCACGATTCAGCCATTTCCTTTTTAAAGTGTTGATCTCTTCTTCTTTTTTTCAAGTAAGTAAAACACAGGTGCTACCGTGTTGGCTGTTGTCTACTGGTTATATGACTCTGTATAGCGTGTTTAGTGTCTCGTGTCGCAAATCCAATGACGCTGGTAGTGACGATTCTGTCTGTCTGACCAATCAGTGATCTGCAGTGTTTCACGTCACATTTTAGTACCGGTACGGTACGCTTGGAACCTCAACAGATCAGGTACCATTTAAAGCGCGCCGAAGCGCACCGTACCGTACCGTACTATGCAGTGGAAAAGCACCACAAGTGAGCCGTACCGAACCGAACCGTACCGTACCATGCAGTGGAAAAGCGCCATAAGTCACTTAACAATAGTTACACCCTCTGTTTAAGACGTCATGACGGATACGCCCCTATACAACCCCCCTCCCCTCCACACAATTTAAACAGCTTGTCTATTATTGAAAAGATGCTGTGAGATATGGGTATAATGCGAACCATTTATCCATTTTTTTTAAATACCGCTAAACAAAAGAATGAAGGTCATTTGGTTATTATTATTATTATTATTGCTTAATACCTCCTAATCGTATGGATTAAGGTTGTATGTTGTTTTTATGATCTCAGACATGACCACAAAATATTTTTTAAAAAGAATTTATTTAAACAATATATTGAGAGATAAACAGTACATTCATACATTGAAACGTTATACAATATATTCATACATTGAAATGTTAAAAAGTAAAAGTAAAACAATAGTAATGACATTAAAGTTTGTCTAACCAGGAAATAATTTTTTTGCAGGCTGTGTTGTCTCGCTCTAAGATGTAGCTGAGTAGAGTTTCAACGATTTCGCAGACGGCACAGAGTTTCTCATTTTTTGAAAACAGTGACGCACATAGATCTGTTACAAACGTACACATACAGAGAACTCCAAACTCGTCCCTCAAACACCAGACCCAGAACTTTTCTGAGAATTACACAGATCGGCTCGTTGGCATTAAGACACATGATCGTAACATCACGCCATGAATTTGTTAGGCCTCTTACAATCATTTCATTTTTGAGTTTTGTTACACGTCTATCTCCCGCATAGTCCTTATTCGAATCACACCAGCATCGATGATCTTATGCATCAAGTCAACCATCTGGCCTCTAAAATAATCTTCAAACATAGAGTCTATGGTATCTCTTAAACGGCACTCTTTGCTCATGGCACAGTCAAACACCGTGGGCTTGTTCGTAGCATCTTCAGAACTCAACGGGCAGTTATGCTCCATCGTGCTTTTAGTCCAAAGTTTTTAGATTTTTAGAACTCAACTTCATGGATGGTGTAAACTTTATCCCCTATCCGATGTTGAAAGATTCTGATAGTTCCTGGAATGTCATGCGATTGAGTCATTGCAGTACGATCATCCAAGTCTTGTGCATTAACATTCTGAAGTTGTGGGTTATGGGTCAGATCCTCCATAGTGATGTCAGTCGAAGAAGCCCAATGCGTGTCATGCTCAGGTATATAAGAATGTTGAAGCGTTCTTTGGTTGTCCATGTAACAATCAGACAATGTTCCTTCAACCTTTGATCGCTGAGATGTTGTAGTAGTATAGACGTCTACGCCTGAACTCGTACTGTCCTGTTAGGTCAGCTCTGTCAGGAGGTCACCGGCTCTCTGTCTCCCTGTGAGATTATCAGGGTGGATATATAACCCTACTGGAGGGGAGGGAGTTGTATAGGGGCGTATCCGTCATGACGTCGTAAACAGAGGGTGTAACTATTGTTTAGTGACTTAGTGATTTTCACTCCAATTACAACATTTTGATTAAACATTACAAGATCAAAACATATGTATGGGATGGATTGTTCGCAATAAGAGTTGTAACAAGCATTTAGAAAGTAGATAGGAAGTAAAAGAAAAACTTTTACCATATGTTAATATTTTATAGTCTAGTTATAAACCTTTAGAGCATTCAAATGTATTTAGTTAAAATTAAAACAAGATATAACACATAAAACACATCATTATCGAATTCAGTGTTGTTTAATAACTTCGATAGTTATTAAGCACCTGCTGATTAAAGTTTTTTCTTCAAACAATGTGACAGAAGTAATTTTATGATAAATCATCGTACATGGCTGCGATGTGTTTTGCTGCATGCACAGAATTTGAGGGTCACTTATAGATTTCAATTTAACACACGTTTCACAACTCGTGTAAATGTTTTCTTTAGCTGTACATTATGTGATGCAGGAAACTCCGGCGATAGTTGTGAGAGAGAGAGACGTACGCAAGACATTTCTACGGCTGATGACATTCTAAGAAAGCATAGTTGTTTTCAAAGTTTGTTTTTCAAAGCATAAGGAAAATAGACACGCTGCAATAGATTGAGAATGGTTATGTTAAATGGAAAGAATAAAAAATAATTATCCCACCTTTCACTTAAAAATAAGTATCATTTATAATTCATTATCTTAACCGTTGTTTAGTGACACAAAATAACGGTGTATGATTGTACTGTGAAATGCACATCTTTAAGTGTAATAGTTAGACGGGTTTGAAGTGTAATTGTTTTTTAGGTAACAGAAAAACAGCAATACTCATCTTTCATCTCGATGTTTCGTAGAGATAGCAGCTATATGCTGTAAAAGTTTCTCAAAACCTCCAACATTGTTGCACCTTCATGGATGAGACATACAAATAATTACTGTATTTCAAAGATTATTCAATCTTCATTGAATTGATATAATCAACGAACTCTTCAACTTTCTATATTAGCTGTCAAAATAAATAATCTAGAAACATACTATCATACCTAAATTTACAACGGGTAAAACAATCTCTTTTGAATACCCATGTGCAAGAATGTGAACAAGGGGAAAGTCAACAGCACATATGCCAGAATGTAAAATTAGTTATTTTATGTTTTTAAAAATGACCTTTTTGTTTGTGCAAAATTATCAACTATCTTCTAGTACAAATGCACACTGCTCATGTCAAATGTCTCTTTTATTATACTAACACAGCTGCTTATACACAGTGCGCACTTTTGTAGTAAATTGTGGAAGCATGATTGTTGCATAAAGATTATACTTGAATTTTATCCATATCCTTTTACAAGGACAGGTAACGTAAACCCTCAAACGTGTTTGCATTACAATAATGTGGTACAGGTACATCGTGTCAAACTGACAGAATTACACATTGTAAATGTTTACTATAACTTATGGGATGATCAGGGGATGTTTTGTTTATGTCAACTTAAACTATTTGTATTGTTGTTGTTTTTAATTAATCTGCTTTTTTGCATAAAGAACTAAGAAACGAGTATTTATAAAACAAAAAAGATTTGTTAGAACAATTTGTGTCTGGCACATCAGGTATGAAGATACGTTTGGTTTTAACTTAACTCAAGCTTTAATTTAACTCAAGTGATTCTGTGGTAATGGTTTAAGTGTAAAACATCATGTGTTAATACTTGTGTGATTCAGCATCAGTCATAGATAGTCAAGCATTCTCAAACAGAAAGACTATCACATAAATTCTAAAGAAAAGTCATCGTCTAAAACACGTACAATCCGAGAAACAAGATGTGAACGGTGTCATCTACTGTGCAAGATGGCTAAAAACTAATGATAAACCGTCATTTGCAAACTTTTGTGTATTTCTTATAAACAAATGCTTTTCATTTCCTCTTTTCTTAGTGATTTGGTCTTTTTGAATATTGTATGTTTGTTTGGACGTGTGTGATTTCTGTATAAAGATTAGGCCTATGTTTTAAAGTTAGTCCATATAGGCTTTACAAGTGTGTAACTTTCTGACAAAATATGTTGATGTGTGTAAAATACAACTATAATATCTAACATATATTGTAGATTGCAAACATTCCATTATCTGTTTATTTTGGGTTAGAGAACATTCTTAGCTCATATGTTTCTTTAATTTGTATAGGATGTTGAAAAATAAAAAGTAATAGTTAATAACAAACAAACAACAAAGACTTTAAAGCAACATGGGAACATAATATAAATATATAATGGTATAGTTACATGTCGAAGCATACTCACAGCTTGAAAATGACTTCCATAAAGTTTATTTTAGTAAAGGTATGTCTGGGTTATCCCAACACAAAGTTTTACGTTTTTGGGATGAGACCTCTCAAAGATTACACACATATGAGCTTTTCTCGAACATTGCGTGTTTGCACTATGTCTGAAACGTACTTTTTCATTTTCTCTTTATTTGAAAAGTGGGACAGTGTTACATTAATCAGCATTAAAACAATGTAAATGTACCCAAGCTAACTCAAGAGTGCTAATTTTCATCCTTAGTCCCTCAGCCGGGTGTAATAAAAGGCAACCTTAAAGATAACCGCATGTATAAAATCACAAAAAATAAAATTACATACACCACATTATGGTTAAGAAATACAATTTATATAAAATAAATATATAATGTTTAAATGCGCTCAGAAAGCATGTGGTGCTAGACCATGTCTGATTTTATAAATTAAACAAATGTTTTTGAATTTAATGAGATTATCCCAAGTAAGTAACTGATATTTCCTCAGAATACTACAGTGATGGTAGTGGTACAGTGTACTAATCAACATGCATTCCCATATGTGTTTGTTAAACGCCTCAGGCAATTCATATATGAAATGTAAGTTGGACAGAAGAAAAACATTTAAAATGTTAAATACATTTAAAAAGTCTAAGTAAATACAACGTGTTTGTCACAAACACATCTAAAGTGCTTTTACTCGTGTGAGGAAACCCCCTCGCAACATTACTAATCAATTAATCACAGAAATAATGTGTGTCATCAGACTGATTTAAAGAAATTAAAAAGTTAAATCTTTATTTAAAGAAAATAGACTTCTGCTTTTGCAACACACACATTTATAAATGTTCAAAATCTTATAAATGTTCAAAAACTTATATTCCATACTTTGAAGCATCATGGTTTTAGGTCTGTAAAAATACAGAATTAAAAAGAAGTAACAACTTTCTCTAACATTTTCTGATAACGTAGTAAAATGTACGAATACCAACCATAACTTTATACAACTTTTTTAAAAGTTTTAAATGTGATGATGAACTTTTCAAATATATGTGAAAAACAAAACTTTATTTAATTAAAAACAAGTCCCTGATCTTACCAGAGATAATACATTGTATGAGTGTGTTTGTGTGTGAGCGTGAACTTCTCCTGGACATAATGTTATTTGTTATAAAACAGTGAAAAAGACCCTTTAGAAATGGACTCTCCCAAACACCCCCACCTCTGATTGTGATTTGGACTGTTCTAAAACTTTCCGTGAAGTTTGAAAACATCTAATGTTGAGAGAATTTGTGGATGCGCTTGTTCAATGTAAATAATAGTGAAATCAAGTGTTGTTAACTAAGGAATATGTGTGTGTGCGTCCAACTAATTGTAAACACATGTGCATGCTTTATTGTATAATACTTTCATAAGAGAGAATGAAGATCGCTATCATTGCATTCAGTCTAAATGTTTACATTGTTAATTATGTTTGCACATTGATCGTTACGTGATCTACCCGTGTTATATGTAGGCTACAGTATGTTATGTTGTGCATGTCGTGTAGACTTTGACTGTGTCTCAGGGAGCATGTAAGGGCATGTTTATCGATGTTCAGCGATATAGGATGGATGCAAAGGATATACAAAGGTAGTATATTTATTATTTATTACATCAAATAATACATTTATTTAATAGGCCTACGTGTGTATTTATTAACGTGGTCCACGAGCAGTCTGTATATTCCTCATTTGTTAATCCGTCTCCTCAGTCTTTTCATACCGATCCATAACGTGGTAAAAATAAAATCCATTATCTCGCTCTGTGAAAACCAAATCGGGGGGGGTCTTCTGTCGTATTCCATGTAAATCTTCTATCGTTATATCCACACTGGTCAATCTGCCATCACGTAAATCCATGTCAAAATCACATGTACGCCTACACGCACGTCCTCCAGACAAGTGAAAAATATATTCCACATGTTCCGCCGGTTCATTTTGTTAATCATGATCCTTGTAATTTTCGCGGAGCTAAAGTTAAATCCATCATAGCTTCATAAATGCATCTCCCGCGAGTCTTTGGGTCTGACTCTGTAGTAGCGTAGCCTAAATTCCAAGAGAATGTAGGCCTACGTCGAGTTTGCGGCTTTTCAAACGGAGCACGGGGGCGTCTCTTCTTTCATTATGTGTGTGTGTGTGTGTGTTGTGCGCGCGTGTGCGTGCGTGTGTGCGCGCGCGCGCGTGTGTGTGTGTGTGTGTGCGCGTGTGCGTGTGTGCGCATGGGAACTCTTTGTCATCCTTTCCCACACCTCTTCATCACCTGTCGTGGGAGGGTCTAGGGGTGGGAGGGTCTAGGGGTGGAGTCTGTGTCAGGCTGTTTTGTAGACCTCAGAGATGTCAGTCTAACTTTTGGGATGTAAGAGAGCGGATGTGTTTCGCGGAGCTCCTCACATGGATGTTGTAACTTTGGGAATTAAAATCTCTAAACGTCTGGAGTTGGAAATACCATTGCTGTTGGATTAATACCTTTGGTGACGGATTAAATCTTTGGTGTTGGATTAAATCTTTAAACTAAATTACTTTTGTTCTTCTTTCAACAACAAAGCGTGGATGTAAAAAACGTAAGTCAGTTTTTTTAAAAAATGTATGCATGTGTTTTTGATATTGTGATTTTTAACACTGAAGACATGTTAGGTCTATTTGTTTGATGTTTTAATTTTAGAAAACGTATGATAGAAAATAGATCTATTGTTTGATATAAAATTGCATTACACATTGTTTTAGATGTTTTAATGCTAGAAAATTTCGATAACGTTAATAAAACACAATTTAAACTTTTACATTAATGTTTTAACATTTTACTAGTGTATGAACACTAAAGTCATACATGTTTTAATGATATAAATTGTTTTAATAGTTTTAAACACTATATGTGTTATGTGAAAAAGTACATCTTCAAATATAGTAATTAGTTATATTTGTATGATGTAATTTTAATACACACAGTTTTAGATGTTTTTACTTCTTAAACATTTTGATAACTTTAAGAAAGCACAATTTAAAACTTTTATTTATTTAATTATCGTATTATATTTTTAAATGTATTAATTATTTTTTTTTTATGTCTAAACGTTTTAACATTTTACAAAATGTATGGTGACCTCTAAAAAACTATATTTTTAACACAATGTAGTTTTAATATTATGACGTGTTTTATGTAAAATGTAACACATTTGACAAAAATAATGAAGGTTAAATGTATCTTTTGTAATGAAAAAAAACCTTTTAACACGTCTTACTTTTCTGTAAATAACTGGATGTTGATCTTTTAACGTTTTAACATTTTAGATGTTTTATGAACTAAAACATTTTGATAACTTTAAGAAATGCAGTTTAAACAACTTACAAGTGTGTGTGAACACTGAAGACATATTAGATGCAAGTAATTTTAATACAAACGGTTTTAATGCTAGAACATTTTGATAACGTTAAGAAAACAGCTTTTAAACTTTTTCATTAATGTTTTAAGTGTATGAACACTAAACACAATAGTATCTTAATGATATAAATTGTTTTAATAGTTTTAAGCACTGTGTGTTATTGTGGAAAACACAATTTTAACTTTCTCATTAATGTTTTAATGGGTTTAATCACTACGTGTTATGTGAAAAGCACAACTTTTGCCCAAAATATATGTTATTTTTGTGATTGAAAACTCTTTTTAAAACAGATGTTTATGTAAAATGAAACATTTTACTAAATAATGTGTAAAGGTAAAGACATATGTATCTTAATGGTTTTAATCACTACGTGTTATGACCCTTTTCTTTAATAAAAAACACTAAACCTATCTCTGTTTTCTGTCATCCTTCATAAAAAGATTGAAAATGTATTGTTTTGAATGTTTTTCCATTATTTTGAACATTTTTTACATTGATCAAGACAGATGCCCGTAACAGGTGTACAACACGTGCCCAGACCGGAACCGGTTCGGATGGGAGGGGTTCCGTACCGTGGGAATTCCACGGTCACATGATCTCTCCGGAAGCGGCTAAGCGTGGGAAAAGGGGGCGGGACTAAGCGTGGGAAAAGGGGGCGGGGCTAAGCGTGGGAAAAAGGGGCGTGGTCAATCAAGGGTCAGAAATCACTCAAAAAGTGACAGAAGCCGCCCCATATAGTCTCTCTCACACCAAATACGATAACTATAAAGATAACAATAAAGAGATAGTTCTAAAGATGATTCCCTATATTAAAGAATAGCATTCACACAACAGCTATAACGATAACGGCACAGAGAAACAATAAATGTGAAATCGAAGTGACTGAACCCTGACGCTAAATCACTTTCAGAACATCCAGCTGATGAACGATAAAAACATTGACAGCCAATCAGAATCTATCTTGCTATAACCATAGAGAGTAAAAGAAATGGAAATTGAAATTGATTTAAACGGAGAAGACTTGAAGCCCGATTATTGCACTTCCAGTCTGATGGCTGAAAATCTTCTCCGGTGGCAAGACAAATCTGAATCACCTAATTCCTCAAAAACATTGTTGAAATATTTTGTCCCATTGCTTTTATGGACTCTCTATCTATGGGCTTCTCCCTTGACTTTATGCCTCTATGTCCCCCCGATTGCCTCATAGACAGTAAAAGATTGCATGCGAGCTTCTCCTCCTGTCTATACGGTAATGTCTCTATTGTGCGCCAGATAGTCACGTGGTTATGATGCAATTGTTAGACTATTTTTTACAAAGGCTTCTACGGGGCCATAACGTAAGATACAAAGTAATGGAGCCTTTTATACATTGTCGTGTTTCTTTAGAAATAAATAATGGACAAATTAAGTCTTTGGACGCCTCAGATGTAAAGTTATTCACTGTCAAAGTGACGCCAAAATGAATGGGAGTCAATGGAATGATAACAGCAGGTGAAGTTCTGCTACAATGGCGGCTCCCGCGAGGCTTCAACTTCTGGCTGATGGATTACACCCTTGGCTATAACGAGCTTCAGCATTTAAAGCAACAGACAAGCATGTGCGATAAACAGACTGATATAGCTAGTTATTGTTATTTAACTTTATATCGTTGATCTTGTGAACAAGCCTTTATGCAGTAAATTCCATTTATGACTGGATTCCATGATTCAGTCCTCGTCATATGGCTCAATTTGTTATTTGCCATAAAGAAAGTTAGTTATGTGGGTTATTTATTGTTATGTTATAAAGTTATAACTATTAGTAAGAAGGGTAAGGAGTTAATAAAAGTACCCTTTTAAGGGGTTTACAGTCAAAGACCCAGAACCATATGAACCATATGACTCACACAGGAGTTCGTAGGCCGCCTGCCCGCCTCTCTTACAGTTACAAAGATCACAGCAGTTATACCCTTCACCAAGGTCTAAGATACATCCTTACTTCAGGTTGAATGATTCTCATTGGCTAAGAAATAGAGAAACACAGTAATTTTCCACACATATACAGATAGACGGAAGCAAATCTCCATGGATTATGCAGCTGACACTCGGACCCTGAAGTTAGGCTCGTTGTGACCTTCCAGGTCGCAGATTTGGGTTGTTGAGCGCCAGCATGTCCAGAACAACAACTCAGACAATCTCCAATAATGCCATGGTTCCTTAACCTGTAACCAAGAAGACTAACACACACACCGACACACAGCTTTTCCAAGGTTGGATTTGATCAGGCTCTAACAGGAGTATTCTCAAAACATCAAGGAGAGCTAAACTTAGTATAACTGGAAAGTAATGCTTTAACAAAGAAATGGTCTCTTAAACTATTGGCTTCAATGACCCCTATATGTTTTAACACGTTGAAGACCTTTCTCAAACACAAAACAAGTCCCTATTTCATTCCAGTCCACCCCCTTCACCCTCTCAAAACACTCTAGTGCTCTTCGTGGCCATTGAACTGTTGGAAATTCTTTCAGTTATGCACTGGAGTATATGGCGGTATTTGAAAAATATATCATACGCGAAATTGAAACTGCTATATGCCCAGCACAACATTGTTTTCAACTGTTATAAATACATATAATTTGTAACCGTTGAAAACAGTGCTTATATATATATATATATATATATATATATATATATATATATATATATATATATATATATATATATATATATAAGCCGTGTTGTATATACTGTATCATAACACGGATGCAGTGTGTATGTGTGAACTATAGGATGGTCAAACTCAGTGGCGGGGAGGACTTCAGCGGATAGTCTTATTAGATCAGTTTTCACTGAACCACCGGAGAAAATGTTTCACATGTTTGTTTTGTTGTTTTTGTGTTGGTGGAGTCTGATTGGTAAGTTATACAAATATTTGTACTGCCTAATTTCGGTTACACTTTATTTTAAGTTGATGTAGTTACATTGGACATACTCAAATAAAAACTGAGTAAAACTAACTAAATACTTACTATATGTTACGGTTAGGGTTTGGTTTAGGGTTAGTTACTTATAATTATGCACAATTTACTGTTATTACTATAGTAAGTATGTAGTAACGTGTAACTACGTCACCTTAAAATAAAGTGTTAACCTAATTTCTTTCAGTTTAGAGAAATAAAGCTGCTGCTATACGGTTCAAATAAGTTAGAGGATTTGCATTTACTGTTCTTCTAAAATAAATCAAATCACATATAATTGTGAGATCTACTTAGAATTCAACTTGAAGTTTTACTCGGCTGTAATTGACTTTTCATGTAACTTCAAATGTTTATTTTGCTCTACAAGCCGATAACTTCAAAATACATTAAAGATGTCGCCCTTTTATTTTGAATCTCTTGTGCTGTTAAATATTACAAACTGATTTCATCTTTAAACCTCTTCATGTTCATCAGGTGTGTTTGGTGATTCAGTGATGGAGGGAGATTCTGTTACTCTAAACACTGATACTGAAATACAAGAAGACGAAGATATTCTGTGGAAATTTGGAGCTGAAAAGTCTCTGATAGCTCAAATCAGTAAAGCTGCTAGAATCTTCTCCACATATAACGGCACTGATGGGAGATTCAGAGACAGACTGAAGCTGGACGATCAAACTGGATCTCTGACCATCACAAACACCAGAACTGAACATACTGGAGTTTATCAACTAGAGATAAGTGGAGCGAAACGATCATCAAAAACATTCAGTGTTTCTGTCTATGGTGAGTATCATTTCTTCAGTCCTTCAACTTCTTGTTGTTAGGAAATTGTTAAGGAATATTTGGGTTCAATAGAAGTTAAACTTAATTGACAGCATAATGTTGATTAACACAAAAATAATTCTGAAAAAAAAAAGGTTACAACAAGGCGCTTACAATGGAAGTCAATAAATTCAATTTTGTAAGGATTTATAAAGAGAATGTGAAGCTTATAATTGAATAGAAACACAATAATTATTCTCTTTAGGTAAGCTGTAAAGCTATTTAAATCATTTTTTGTGCTGGTTTAGAATTTTAGGTGTTTGTACAAATTTAAAAATTAGCAACATTTGTCTTTTTTACTAAAATCATGTTAACATTCATGTTGTTCATGTCTTGTGGCT
This sequence comes from Chrosomus eos, assembly GCA_036326025.1. Lineage (NCBI taxonomy): Eukaryota > Metazoa > Chordata > Actinopteri > Cypriniformes > Leuciscidae > Chrosomus > Chrosomus eos. Next base: position 9,760,753 of record CM070838.1, read on the forward strand.
GTACTATTGAAAACCCATTAACTTCCTTTGTAAGTCTCACTGTAACCCAGATTCTCACTTTTCTGCAGGACAAATGGAAATAATTTGTGGTAATAAACACAATTTTCTTTTGATTGCAACAAATGCTGTTGATTAGGTTTAACTTCTACTGAACTCTGAATTCCCCATTATTTTTATATTTTGACATTTTTAAAATTTGTATAGCTTGAGATGATAGAAACACTCACTGACTCTCATTCCACTACACTGCAAATAAAATTGACTAGATTTAACTTTTAAATTTATGTTTATTCTCTCATATTTTCCAGCTCATCTGCCCACTCCTAACATTACCAGAAACTGTTCATCATCATCATCATGTTCATTGGTGTGTTCATCAGTGTTGAGTGTGTGTGATGCGACTCTCTCCTGGTACAGAGGAATGAGTGTATTGTCCAGCATCAGTGTGTGTGATCTCAGCATCAGTCTCTCTCTACCTCTGGAGGTGGAATATCAGGATAAAAACACTACTGTTGTAGATCACACTGATGCATTCACTTCTTTCTTCATCATTACAGCACCGGATGAACAGTCTTCTTCACACTCTCCAGTGTCTCTGATAGTGTTGATCTCTGCTGCTGCTGCTGGATCTCTGATGATTGTTGCTATAGTAGTCGTGATCTTCTGCATCTGCAAGAAATGTAGAAAAACAGGTCAGGAGAGTAAACTATAAACTACAAATAACTTCAAATGATGCATCTGAAGCACCAATATTTATTCGTTACAAACACATTTCTACATAAGTTTGCAAGCTCTGTTGTTTCAACTTGTCTGTATTATTGTTATAGCAGTTCAGACCCAGGAGGAAGACAGAACTGATTCAGCATTGTGTAAACCAACAACACGTAAAAAGGTAAGAAGTTGTTGCAGTCAGTTAGTGTGAAGCTTGTCGGTTGAAGTTTGCAGCATCAGAGGCTATAGACTCAACTGTCACTGACGACTTCAGAGCAGATCAAAAGGAGAGTTTTTTAAATGCTATTTACACTAAGTGTACTGTTTGCACCTCAATGTAAATACTATGTTTTCCATTTTTAGAGGAATATTATTTTGCAGATGTAAAAAAAAAAAAATATATATATATATATATATATAGCACAAACCAATTCATTAGCACATAGAAAATGTAAAAAAAAAAAATAAGAAAAAAAAATAATGTAAATGTAGGCTAATAGGCCTATATTACAATTGCTAAACTATTATATCTGACAGCCTCAGTCACCATTCATGTTCACATTACTCCGATAAAGTAAACAGGTTTACAGATTTACACGCATTGGTGGCTTATTAAGCGTAGATTGGGTTAAGAACTTGCATTTAAACACAGGCTGGAAACTTTCTACTTTTTTTTTACTTTGGTCATATATCAAGCCAAGTGAAATATTTTATCCACTGTAGGCCTAAATCTATTTAAAACTTCCGTAAAATACGGGATCGTGCTGTAGCCTATCAAAAAGAATCTTAGCCTATTCCTGTATCAATACGTGACGTGAGTATTTGTCCTGTATTTATTTTAAAAGGAGTTAGCAGTGTGGTAAATAAAAAAAATTAAAAAAAAAATTAATTACACTAGTATAAAAACTCATTCGGGCGTGATTGGATTTTGGTGTCTTTTTATTTCTAAAGACCAAATTTTTTTTTTTTTTAATTGTCGAGCTGCACGCTCATATTTTTTTTTAGACATTATTACACAGATCATTAATTAATAGCCTATTATAATGTTATTTATATTTGTATTAAGATTACACATGTTTTATTATTTGAATGTTATTAAGATTATAAATAAAGTTATTAATCATGTATTAAACAGCATACAACTTATGACATTTAAAATAAGAGTTCAAAAAGATTTGATTTTGATAAAAATGGGACCAAAAATGGGACCAAAAGGTATAATTTAAGTAAATTAATAATTACAGATTAAAAATTCATCCCATAGTAACAGCTGCACATAATATCAAATGTGTTTGTTGCAAGTTCACATGGCCAACGTGTTCCCATGTTTGATTTATTTTATGTTTATACTTTTTGTGCACATTAGTGCAGATTGTCTCTTTACCGAGTGCTGACACAAATACATGGTAAAGAGAACCACCAATGAAAAACAATGCATGCATATGTGCTCCTTTCTGCCTGAATGTATAGGCCTAAAAGTGTTTTTCTTTTTGTGTATAGTTTATAAATCAGGTGCTATGACTTGTATCGTATATGTAGGCTAAAAATATCTGTCCTTTACACCAGCCAGTGGTCTATGCCTAATAATTTAAATAATCTTTTTTTAAAAACATATATAAACTGTTGGTTTGATTGGTCTAAAATCACCCATACACAATCAGCTTTTAAACCATTAGGTTGTCTTTGGAGAGAAAGTAGGACACAGAGTTGTTACTCATGTTGTGCTGAAGTGTGTGCTCGAGCTGCAGCGTCTCTGCGGTTCATCATTATGTGAGCTGAGATGCAGCTTTAGCAGACCTTGGTTTCTTTGTAGACGTGATGCAACAAGAGTCTCTGCTGCTTTAGTGTGAAAGAGTCATTCTCAGACTGAGACAAACACGCAGAGCTTCAACTGTTTGATGATTTAACTGGTTAAAAAGTCATGAATGGGATGTTTGATGTAATTTTCTCCTGCTGCTCTATGTTAGCATCTTAGTACAACTATGTCTGTAGGCTATTTGATTTCCATATTCAAAATAAAAAAGCAGCCAAATGCAAGATCATCCTTTGGAATAAAAATGGAATGGTAGAATCCTTATGGAATGATAGAAAATTATGATCAGTTCTACTAATCTATGGAGGTTTTTAAAGGTTTTATTAAGAGAATAACAAGGTTATTAAAATAGAAACCTGTTATTATTAGTCTGTTATTACTTTCTCGTCACATCCGCAGGTTCCTGACAGAATTGTTATGTTTCCTTTCAGAAATCAAAAACGGAGTCTGTGTATGAAAATGTCCCCAAAAAACGATGATCTTTATCTACCGGAACTGATGAGAGTTCATACTGGACCTGGTTTTACATCTTTAGTTTTCACTTGTTTTGTTTTTGTTTTCACCCATTTTCACTCTTTGTGAGTGAAAGTCACATGATGCAGTTATATTTTTGTGTGCCATTTTATAGAAACAATCAAATCCTTATTGAATAGTTTGTGGGTTTGTAATTTAATCACAAAGTATCAGACACTGCATTCAAACATGATGAATTGCTAGCCTACATAAAATGACAATGTTTTTCAGTTTATCAGATTGAAGATTCATTAAACCGAAGAGTATGTGTGTGTGTGTGTGTGTGTGTGTGTGTGTGTGTGTGTGTGTGTGTGTGTGTGTGTGTGTGTGTGTGTGTGTGTGTGTGTGTGTGTGTTATTGTGATGTCTGCAATTTTGTTATAATTTAGTGGTTCCACAATAGCATGTCATCCATAAACTCAACTAAAATGTTCTATTTTTACTTTTTACATTGTACATAACTTTCATTGGTGAATGATTCCACCCTTCACTGTGCTTCTATGCCTGTCATTTAATCTTCTTGTTTTTAAAATAATCAATTGGATATGAACTGCATTGCATAGTGATTTAAAGTACCAGACACAAAATAAGCTCTGCTGGATATTTTAGCAAAGGCACATCATCGCTCTCTAGTGTTCAAAGCGGAAAGTCACATCTCTCTAATAATATCTCTACTTTTAACCGATAGGGTGCGCTATTTTAGAGATGCTGATGTTCTGTATGTCATATTTCCAGCATATTATAAATCAGCTTTATGTGAGGCTTGCTATCCTCTGGTGATTTTTTTTTTTTTTTGCTTTTGTTATTATCAGTCTTATGATATTAATTGAACTGGATAAATGGTGTATTTTTTAGCAAAAGCTGCTAAAACAGCATAGGACTGAGATCAATGTGAAACCGCGGTGTTCAACTGACTAATATTATGCAAGTAAAATTCATAACGCTCAGTTACAGGCAATCAATGTGAAAACATTCACAGAAACCTTACCTAAGAATTCAGATTTCCAAGAACAGCCTTCACCTCCCTCCAATATAAACAAACGAAATAAAAACTGATTAAAATCACACTTGATTAGACACTGTTCATATTGATAAAAATGGAGTTGTACAGCTAGCTTTAGTAAATGTCAAAAGTTGAATCCTAAAATGTTACAGGTGAACATGAGTCCATTAAGTAATGTACAGAGACAGTCACTCTATAAATGATAAGCTTAGTTCAGTTATTTCTGATAAACTCAGAGATTCCAGTCGTAATGAGTGAAACGGATCTGTTTTAATGTCATTCATCACATGACACAGACCTTTCAAGTTCCTTTCATTGTTACAGAAAATAAAAGTGTTTTTATGGGCTAACATTTTAAAGCACAAAAAAAAAAAAATGACAAAAAAGGTCTAAAAATATTTCAGTGCAAGGCACCAAGACTTTTCTGAGAACATTTACAATAAAGTGCACCATGTGACACTTCTAAATACTGCAGTTGATTTGGGAAGCTCAGATCTCAGAGTTCAGAGAGATCTGGTGATGTTCTGTAAGACAATGAGCTCTTTGAACAAAGAAAATCAAACAGGATAAACTTAAGAAACAGAGATTTGTACAATTGCCAGTTTGTTTGCACATTGCACAAGTTTGTTTGTTTTGTGTATTCAAGTGAAAAGCTTAAAACATTATTCAGATGCTTAATACCAGTAAACGTGCTTGCACAGCAGCAGAAACAGGTATGGAACATAAAAAAAAAACAATATGTTGCAAATGAAAATACAATTTGGCATTCTGTTTCCATTTTTATCCACAGTGTCTTCCGTTGCAGGTTCAGGTTCTGAGATTGAGAGTTTGATCAAGGACACAATTGTGATATTTGACGGATCAACCCTTGTAGGATTTTAACTGACTTTTTTTAACCACAAAGATACGCCACACAAAAAAAACACAAAGTTCTTCATAGACTTAAATATAAATAAAAGGACTCCAGCTGAAAACGCCAGCTTAAAGGGATACTCCACTTTTTTTGGAAATAGGCTCATTTTACAACTCCCCCAGAGTTAAACAGTTGAGTTTTACCGTTTTCGAATCCATTCAGCCGATTTTCTGATATTTAGAAGAATATCAGTAAGCAGACAGTTTCTGGTCTCATTGACTTTTATAGTATATTTTTTTTTCCTACTATGGAAGTCAATGAGACCAGAAACTGTCTGCTTACTGATATTCTTCTAAATATCAGAAAATCGGCTGAATGGATTCGAAAACGGTAAAACTCAACTGTTTAACTCTGGGGGAGTTGTAAAATGAGCCTATTTCCAAAAAAAGTGGAGTATCCCTTTAAAGTAACGTGATTATCAGAGACAATGGCATACTGGTGTTTTCATCAGGGATGTTCCTCTAGTGTTGTCAATTGACAATAGTGAAGATTGTAAGATTACCAGCATCAGCACAGACTCAATTCATACCTGAGTGTTTGACTGACAGCCGCTCTGTGAAGAGCTGGACATTACTTGGTCAAAATATCCATCTTGAACAATTCATGTTCAGTTATTAATGTAATATATCACTGTTCCTGTCTGGATCACTTTAGCTGCTTCAATAAACCCTCTATAATGAAAAACAAAGCACTCTAATGTATTGCTGCCAACACATTTCTTTGTTTCTTAGCTGATTAACTGTTTGAATTTCAAAAGCAATGTTTACATAATTAAATATTTTGACATTTTTAAAGCAATAAATCTGACTTAAAAACTGAATTATAGCAAATTAGTTTGAATTAGTTGAAATTGGTGTTGAGGTGATATTTCAGTATGGTACCTAATAGTGTAATCTTGGTATTGTGGCATTATTTTTCTCTGAGTGTGGTGAGTGTCTGCTGTTCCTCTTCTCTCATTGCCCATCTTCTCTTTGTGTTCTCTTCTCTAAAAAAAAATGGCTTGAGAAAGTATAACAGGGAAGTTTAAAGTAGTTTTAACAGCTTTAAGTTTGAAGGTTTTAAGTTTAAATGTTATATAAGTTTGAAATAGTTTTTCTCAAGCAAACATAATAATGTTACTGTGATGTTTCAATGACGGCCTCACTCACAGGCGGATTAGAGGAGTTCACATCCACAATAATGTTACTCTGATCAAGAGACGGGTCCTCTGCACGACACACCTGTAATAAAACAGATTCACAGCAGTTAAAAGAAATGAAAGAGACTGATGATTCATTGACACAAACATAAAAATATATAAGATTTTGAAATGCTGTATTTTCCCCTGATATTTGAGTAATGCATGATGGCTTTATTTTACCTAAAGGGGTCATGGCATGAGCAAATCAACATTTCTTTGATCTCTTAACATATAAGAGCCCATTTTACTATAAAACACATTATTAGTTAGCCTGGTAATAGACCTTATTCGCAAACACCGGAAGTAGCTAACCGCGGCCATATTGTTGACATAACAACTGTCCTGCCCATAGCCGCACGCAGATTTTAGTTGAGGTGAGCAGTAGCCTAATGGCTTCATCTCGTCGGTATCAAGAGAAGATAAGCTTGATTTGTGTGGACCCATATCAAATAGACCCAATAGCCTTAAGTTAAGATCCGTCCTTATTGCCAGCCGTAACTTTTAACCGGATATTTATAACGTTAACGTTCATACAGTATCCGCATAACGTTAGCTAACGTTACACTTCGCAGGGCTCCTTTACGATCGTTGTAACAAAATAACACAGTATCACACAAGCACTAATTCCCTACCTAGTATCAATGAGGCATATAACGTTATCAATAGTCAAGTCACCTTTATTTATATAACAGTTAGCGCTTTTTACAATACAAATTGTTTCAAAGCAGCTTCACAGAGATAACAGGAACATGTTATAATAGTATTGTAAAATTCAAAATTAAATGTCCCCAATAACGTTACTTGTGGTAAAATGATAGGAACAGACATTGCTGTGGGGAGTTGGCAGATTAGCCTGTTTATCCTAGCTAGCCACAAGTCTCTCCTGCGCTGGCTCAACTCCTCTGTCTCACTCCCTTCACGTTTCTGACAGTCGGTATCGCATAAAAATTAACTCCGGGGTTCTTATTGCTGTTGTTAGAACAGCAGTGTATTACACAACACACCATCCCGCTGTTTTAAAAAAAATACAGCGATAATACCATGGATAATACTGACGCTGCCTCGCTTGTCAATTGACTGACTGACAGTTGCCGTGATTTCTATGTCAACAAAATGGCCGCCGCGAACATTGATGACGCAGATCGAATAAGGTCTATACCAGACTCTGCTACTTCACTTTGCTTCGTAGACAGAGTCTGGCATAGCATAATAGAGAAGTGTTTTCTCTCCCGCTAGGGGGCGATTTCTGAAGTTTAAAATCATTGGTTACCCGTAAGCCAATCAGATAAGTTTATTTATGACGTATGTTATGCGCTGACACAGCCGCATCGATCCACAGACATCATGCATCGAACTCAAATCTATGATCGAACTTCCACTGTAAACACTTGATGATGCGAGCGAAATACCGGAGTGAACATGGCTGTGAACGACTTTTTTGATCGGTGAGTGATGTAATAGAATGACTGCTGCGCTTTGACAGGGCGCAAACAAGCAGAGAGAGAGAGAGAGAGAGAGAGAGAGAGAGAGAGATTACCCCGGCCGCGCGCGCGCGCACTATCACGTCTTTAAACAAACAACACGAGCACTGTCTTGCTCTCTCTCCCTCGCAAATATTATTCAAAAATCAATCGACAAGATAGTAAAAGGTCGGAACACCGCAGTTTCACGTGGAGCATTTGGAGATTTTTAGAGATTAGAGACTCTAGGAACAACATCTCAATGAACAACATCTCAACACTATAAAGGCCTGTCTCATATAGACGCCTGTCTCAAATACAAGCCGGTGCAGTTAGACGACTTGGGCAAATAAAAGCCTGGGCTATTATTTGAAGTTTTACGGTATTTAAGAAGACCTGGAAAAGAAAGGAGACACTGACCTGTCAAAAGGCTCCCCAGTTTCTCGCTGACGATCGGCAATAGTTGATAAATTAAACTTTTCCCAAAGGGAGTAGGGCCACAACATCACCTCCATTCAAAATGTTTAATACACACTCTTCTTGTTCAGGCTTCAGTTTGCTAATGCCGGGAATATTCTCCACAACAGAGCGAATTGCATCCGTGTCTCGTCCGCGGTCGTTTTCGATTTCTCTGACCTAATCTTAAACTCGGCGCTTGGCGAGTATGTCACGGCTTTCAGCCCGCCTTCTGTTCGCTGATTGGCCCGGCTGTTTTCAGGCCGGTGGAAAACAGAAAGATAGGCTGCTATCTCAGACTGACTACAGGAGTGAAATGAAATTAGCGGAAGTAGGAAGTCTGACGTAGTCAGGCTAATTATTAGTTTCAGAACTTTAACATTCCTCTGCACAGCAAAAATAGCTTTTGTTGAAACCATCTACCTAAACAGCACATCTAAAATGCTTGAACTATCATACTGGCGAATATGAATAATACAGGACTGGAACTCCTACTTATCACTCTCTCTTAATAAATTTGCACTTTTTGTTTTTATATTGTCATTTAGCTTATTTGTGAGTTTACTTGTAAGAAACATTTATATTACACCCTGATCCTAGACTAGAGTTGTAACAGCCTATGGCAAATACATAGAATTACAATAATATAATTATAGCAATACAAATTATTGTAATTTTATAATAAGATCAAATGTATACACATATTCATATTTATTGTATAGTAAAACAGTATGGACGCAGCGTAGTCTTGAAGTGTCAGTTATTACTGGTGTTTACAATGATTTCTGAGTGAAACTACATAAAACACTCAAACATGTTGAAAACTCACAGATCTGAATCAGTTTTTCTACAGGCAGATTCAGTGCTCATATTATCTTACCTGATAAGAGAGATTCATCCTGCGGCCTGGACACATTACTTTGGTTAATTAGAATAAGAACATTTTTTAAACATCTTTTCACTACAATGTTCACAACAATAAATATCATATTTTTATTTTGTTACATCAACTGTATGTAATGCTCACATTTGTAAATCACAGCAGCAGTTGCAGCAGCAGCAAGCAGCAAAACACCAAGAACAAGAGCAACAGCATTTATTCCTGCAACAACAGCTGAAGACAAACAGTCATTATTACTTACAGAGTGACTGATACAAACAACTTTACCAATATACAGTATTTGTCTGCTACTTTGGTCATCATTTGTATCACATTTAATTTAACTGATAAATGGTGCCTTCTGGTGGGTTAGAAGAACAGCATCACAGTCAGGAAACCGCATTCATAACTTTATGTATTTTTTATGTTAATTGTGTATCACCTGATGAGCAAGCATCATTTTAATATTGAGTCCACAATGAAAACATATACTGGGTTGATTTGAGTGACTTAATGATACTCACCTGTGACAGTAACACTGAAGTTCTTTATGATGCTGAATCTGATGTTGCTGATCTGTAGTTTATAATCTCCAGTGTCTGTATTTCTGGTTGTGTTTATGGTCAGAGATCCAGTCTGATTCACTTTCAGTCTGTCTCTGAATCTCTCTTTACACTGAACATATGTACAGATCTTACTCTGATCTTCAGTGATTTCAGCAATGAGAGTGTCATTAAAATACCACATAATCAAATTATTTGTTTTTCTTATTTCACCAGGATCTAAAGTGACAGATTCTCCCTCCTTCACTGACTTTCTCTCTATTTTATCTCGTTCTGAAGCAGGAACATCTGAAACACAGACCAACAGATGATTGTAGTTTGCATAGTTGTTATAACATCTAATCTTTTGTGGTTTGGATTCCCAGTTAACTAAAAAAAAAAACGCACAGTAGTATGAAACACACAGTATGAAATAACAGATGCATTTAAAGGTGCAGTAAGCGATTTCTGAGAAACGCTGTTGATATTTGAAATAAACCCAAACAAACACATCATTCCTTTATTGCTTTGCCCCCAAAATGCATGAACATGCAATGCATGAGTTGATGTCACTTTATCATAGCTGAAGCAATGGCAAAATTATTCTTTGAAAAATAAAGCAAAGATGATGAAGCGACAAGGAAGAACAAAAAATGAACATACAGTACACGAGTATAAGAAAGAGTTGGTTGTTAATCGGCAGCAGCACACCATCTCCAGAGAAATAATGAAACTTAAAACTGTCCTGTCACTATAGCTAATATTACAACAACAGCATTAATCTTGGTTCTGTGTTTAATGTATGGATCAAAAACAATACAACCTTGATGTCCATTTTAGGGCTTTCCCACTTAGGTCTCTCCAGCCCTGGAAAGCTTTTCTAATATTAACACAGATCCTAAAGCTCAAGCCTGATCATAACCCTTCATTTTTCCTGTGATATTCCTCTGACCTTTTGTAATGTCTCTCAGCCATCTCTCTTTCTCTGATTGGCTACAAGTGTGTTGTTGTACTCAGTCTGATCCACTTTCAACAGTGTTCTCAGAAATTACTTACTGCACCTTTAAACAGATGATAATTACCGGTAATAGTGATCAGAGATTGTTTGATGAGGTGACATCTTCACAACAAAACTAACTGATAAAATAAAAACTCAATAATGGAAAACATTTTAAAGGGGACCTATTATTCAAAATTCACCAACATATTTCCGGTGCAGATTCCTCACTTGTGTCCGTTCTCAAACCGTTCAGCATATTTCCACTGCAGAAAAGGGGTTCAGGCCGGAAAGATCAGTTCAATTCCGGCCATAAAAACGTGCTGGTCTCAAATGGAACTGGGGAGCGGGGGTAATGCTGTTAGTTTAAATAAGGTATACACAGGCTTTACAATGGCATGTGCGAGTGATTTGAGTGCTTGAAAACAAAAGTTCACTAGATGGTCTCTAGACAAAGTGTCTTTCACTCACAGCCAAGGAATATACTTTGAGAGGTCGGCGCACTCATGTGTGCGAGACTGAAAAGGAAGTTCATGTCTTAACAGTATATTCTGTACGTCTTGTCTTTTATGACGTAACGCAAGGATTAGGCCATGCCCATGATACGTGGAAACCGGTCTAAATGTTCTCTGTTTTATCAATTTATCAACTAAGCATTCAGAAACATCTTCATTTAGGTGCATTGTCAGAGGTTCTACTTCTGCCGGAGTCTCTCCTTCACTATGGTCCAACTCCACCTCTGACATATATCAGTGGTATTTTCACTGTCATCCATTTTTGTTTTCCTGTTTTGTTGTTGCTAAAGTATCTGAGGCACCAGCTGTTAAGGCACAGCCCTCTTCTGGAAAGGGAAGAGCAGCAGCTCATTTGCATTTAAAGATACAGACACCCAAAAATAGGCATTTAGGGCATGGTATAATAAATAATTTGTGGGGTATTTTGTGTTGATACTTCCCAGACATACAGCATTCTGAAGACAACTGACACTTATAAATATTACATCTTGTAAAAAGTGCTGTAATAGGTCCTCTTTAACTGTAAACGTGAATAAATGTGAATTAATTCACAAGTAAAAAAAAAAAAATAATCATCACTGAATGTCACTGCAACAATATCACTAAACACATTATTGATGCAATTTATATTTACAGTTCTTGTTTTTAAACATAGCGACTCACCATGAACAAAAATGCTGAATTTCTTTATGATGCTGGTCCTGCTGCTGATGATATTTAGTTCATAAATCCAGAGTCTGTGTTTGTGATGTTTGTGATGGTCAGAGATCCAGTCCGTTTGTCCAGCTTCAGTCTGTCTCTGAATCTCTCATTGCCTTCATTACACTGAACATCTGCACAGATAAAACTCTGATCTACACTGATTTGAGCGATTCGAATGTCATTAAAATATTTAATCTTTTCTTGTTGGTTTGTTTTAGCACCAGTGTGTAGAGTGACTGAATCTCCCTCCATCATTGACACTTTATCTTTATCAACATCAGGAAAACCTTAAGAAAAAAGAAGAAAAAAAAGCCCCATGAGCAAAAAAAATACACAACAGGAAATTAATATGAAAAGCTAGTTTTTGACAGGACTAAACCATCCAAGGTATCAGCATTTTTTCCCGATATTGCACACCTCTAAATGTGGCACATGTAAACAAACAGCAGACCAACATCATTGATTTACAGATTCACTCATCAGACAAACATGTATACTGAATGATCTTATTTAACATAATAAACATCATACAATTCAGGAATATTAGATGAATGTTATCCATGATAATACTTCAGAAAAGTGTGTATGCCCACATATCCAGGAAGCAAGGGTGTAGAGTTAAATTTAATCTAATTAAAGGCATGATTTTTTTTTCATATGAAAAAAAACAGTTTACATATGTCATTTTGGTGATCTAAAAAAAAGTTTGGTAACGCTTTAGATTACAGCCCAGAAAGTACTGTGTAATTAAGAGGAATGTACAGCATAACTTTCTGTAATTATAGTGTACCTATAAAGTACTTTCATGTCAGTATAAGGGAACAATATTTTAAGTTTGGGGAATAAAGGGAGAATTAAAAAAATATTTATACTGTAAGTATTATAGAACTAAGGGGTACTTATTCTACTATTATGACACAACAACCTTACATTTGGGAGAAATTTAGCGAGAACATACACTACATACCTTTTTGTATTAATTGTGTACCAATACATACTGTTTCAAAAATGACAGGGTATCTATGCATTTATACAATTTTTTTTATTTTTTTATTTTATAGCAAAAGTGCAGATGTTAAGTTTGGGCTAACATGTTTCAAGGCAAGAAAAGCTAAGACTATTGCCATTTTTTTTAAATACTGGGAAATATGTTGTGTTTGATGTGGTTAAAGGGTAAGTGGTGCTTGTATAATAAATAAAGGTTTCCGAGTCAGTGATATAAGATTCTGTGTATGCATTTTTATTGTACTTACCCTGTAACTACATGGAACAAAAGGGTAACAAGCACCACTTTAATTTACAGCCCACAAATGTCACACTTACCCAGTAACTACATGGAACAAGGGGATAACAAGTACCTACATGAAATAAGAGTATCTTTCCCCAATATTTAAGCAAAAGTTGCAATAGTTTTCGTTTTCATAGCATTTTTGTTAAAAAGATTACATTATAAATGCATAGATATGTACCCTGTAATTTTAAAGGCTATTAAAAAGGCTACAGTAAGCTATGTACTGGTTCACTATTATTTAAAAAATGTATGCAGTGTATGTTCTTGCTAAATTGCTCCCAAATGTAAGATTGTTATAGTAGAATAAGTAGGCTACCCCTTAGTTCTATAATTCTTACAGTATAAATATTTTTTAATTCTCCTGGTTGTTACCCCTTATTCCCCAAACTTAAAATATTGTTCCCTTATACTTATATTGTAAGTACGTATAGGTAGCCTACACTATAATTACCGAAGCTTACACTGTAAAATCGCTTTAATTACGCAGTACTTTCCGGGCTGTAATCTAAAGCGTTACCAAAAGTTTTACCATTATTGACTACAGGGGGATTTTAAAAACAACGACTTACCATTAACAACAATAGAGTAGGATTCTCCACCACGTTTTTTTCTGCTGGAGATCCAAACATCATAAAGTCCTGAGTCTGTGTTTCTGGTGTTTGTGATGGTCAGAGATCCAGTCTGATGATCCAGCTTCAGTCTGTCTCTGAATCTCTCTTTACACTGATCATCTGTACATATCTTAGGCCTACTCTGATCTCCAGTAATTTCAGCGATGCTAATCCTATTAAAATATCATATAATTTCTTCTTCTTGTTTTTTTTCTGTAAGATATTTTAGAGTGACTGAATCTCCTTCCATCACAGACACTGACTCTCCATCTGCACCAACACCTAAAACACCTGAAGAAGAAATTAACAGTTATGAGCCAAACAACAACACAGAATCACGTTCACGTTAATTGTTATCGTTCACCAGAAAAGAGACTGAAACAAATAAATGTCTTAGAATGGTCAGGCAAAATACATCAGGCCTATTAAAATAATTTCCTTCGAACATGAACTAAACTGCTTCACGTTCGTTCATCGTTGTCATAAAGAGACAATACTGACAAGTAACCTACAAATGTCTTACCGCACAAAAGTAAATAAATGTACAATGAGCGCATATTTGAGACATTCTGCATTTTCCCAATGTTTGCCTAGAATAGCAGCAGATTTGGTGACGTAAAAGTGCTGTTTCACCAGTGAAACTGAAAGTAATCTGTGATGCGTTCAATGTTCTTTAAACTGTACAAAACAGCTTCTGTCAGCTTCTGTTTGTAGTGATGGGTGGTTATCGTTTGAGATGAGGAGAGGAGAGAAAGAGAGAGGAGTAAAAAGAGCAGCCAAGAGTCCAAGACGGGCATGCAGATCTCTCTCGTAGAAGTGGATTAGACAACATCAAAGGCAGATGTCGCGTGATTCACACTCATGCGCTGTGTTGCTGCTTTCTGGACATAACTGGATTTAGGTTCTGTTGTTTTTATGTGAAAATAAATATGATGAACAAGACATCCAAAGCATTTGCTATTTTATTCCATTCGAAATACGTTCCATTAATTTTACTTTAATACAGGCATGTTTTATTTAGCCTATTACATTATTATTTTTATTTTGAAATGTGACAAGTTATATGAAACAGACATAGCACTGTCAGAAAATGTGGAGATATTCACACATAATTTAGACGCATAAAAAAAATGATAGAGTTTTAAAATCAAACATTTTAAAAGAGATCAATACATCACAGTTGTTTAAACCACTGAGAATTAAGCTGTGTCGTCAGCGTTTCCCATCCTGCTTTTGATCAGTGCAGTCAGTGGATTGAAGGCAAGGTTGCCATGTTAGCATTATTTAATGCGGGCTTATTTAAGGAATCAACAGCCAATGGCTAATCTTCAACATGGAGACTCAGGCTCACAGGCTTCACACTTAAAAAAAAATGCTGTTTGTACGAGAAGTCACTGACAATTGCACGGCAGGTACAATTAAGTTTACAGCACTTCTCATTCATTTCTATGGGACGCAGGCCCTGCTCGCACTGACACACTAGACTAGACACTCCAACGCCTTGGGACAAACTTTGATGCTTCGGTGACGGCTATGATGGCTGCAGACTCTGGACTTGGGATCCCTGGACTCTGAAGCACTGGACTTCATCAGACTCGGGAGCTAGAAGCAATGTTTAGGGGAAGGTTCCTCCTCCTCCTCCTCCTCCTCCTCCTCCCCCCTCCCCTTCCCCTCCCCCTCCAGAAACTCACTCAGTGATCCTCGAGGACCATCACAGATAAGTGGAGATTGTAACGCGTTGTGTAATCCATGGCAAAAGAAGTCAACCAAAATCAAAGCCAGGGAGGTCAGTGATATTATCAATGTCCAGGAACTCTCTGATGTGGTCCTCGATATGCGAGTTTCTTGGCGAAGTCAGACGAAAAGTATGTACTTCATGACATACTTCTTCTGGCAAGATTCTGAAGAATGCATTTGATGGACACTTTAATAACCCATGAGGCCAGGAGGGGATTTATGAATGGCAGTGAAGCGACGTAACTGACGCTAAAAGATCAAATGATATTGAAAACATGGCGAATGTACGTTCAGATTACAGCCATACTACACACATTCATATAGAACACACTTTTTTTAGCAGTCGTTGAGAAATTCCTCATTTAAACTAAGTACCTACTCAAGAGAGCGATTTCGGATGCAGCTCACAAATATGGTGAGGGTCTGGACATTTCCCAAACACACTCGAAGCACTTGACCAATCACAACACACTGGTCCAGCCAACCAATCAGAGCACATTGTGCTTTTTCAGAAGGAGGGGCTTCATAGAGACAGGAACTAAACAGAGTATTATGACAGACTGTTGCGCTCTGTGTACTTCATTATTTTCCCCAGCTCACAGCTCTGGCTGCAACAATGACAAATATGGGGAAAGTAGGGTTTTTTGAATGTTCAAGCATGAAAATCTGTTATAGCCCAGAAACAACCAAGATTTGTAAAAGGGAATAGTGTGGCCTATTTAAATGTAATGATTTAAATCTACTGACTGAATTTGATGAGGAAATATTTGAAGCACAAATCCTGGCTGTGGATGAGAGGAGGAGCTGGTGATGTTGCCCTGCCTGAACTGATGCTTGATCATATTTAAATATGATCAGTGTGTTTCTTTTTTTGTTTTTATCCCTGTGTCAAACTATATGTGTTATCATGGTTTATTGTTTCCATAGATTAAAAAGACAAAAAGCTAGTAGCAGGTCAGGAAGAAACTCTTCACCCATAAACACACCTGATCTGAACGCTCACTCTCACCTACAAGATGTTTGTCCACCCAACAGATCATGTTTCTGTAAAACCGCAGGTTTCAGTTTGAGTCAGAAGATGAACATCACATGGCACATGGTTTTAACTGTGTGCTTTGGTGTTTCCATACACTAAAACTACACAAATATATACAACCATTTTAAAATCGAGTCAGGCTCCATTTTACCATGACATGTAGTTCAAACCTTCAAACTTAAAAAAGCAAAATAACAATCAATGTCAAAATATGATAAAAATGAAGAATGTTTTACACCTTCATGAATGGTTCACACCTTCATGAATGGTTCACACACACACACACACACACACACACACACACACACACACACACACACACACACACACACACACACACACACACACACACACACACACACACACACACACACACACACACACACACACACACACACACAACACACACACACACACACACAAACAAACGTTGTCAGAGGGAGGATTCACAAACCAGATGAACAGCTTGAGTGTTTTCATCAGATATGTTCTTTAGATCAGACTTTTCCGTGAACCGTTGAATAAAATGTTTCACATGTTTGTTTTGTTCTGTGTGAGCTGGTGGAGACTGATCGGTAAGTTATAAAAGCATTTTATAATATATTTACGGCTTTATTTCTTTCTGTATCAGGGTAATGAAGCTGCTAGAGGTCAATATCGCTTTCATCAGCGGAGGTCTCTGTTTTCTGCACTTTCTATTGTGATTGTACATTGTTCAGATATCCAAAACCATTGATCTGCTTGCAAATCACAGTCGTCTTTTGTTATTATATCTTAATATCAAGAATTAAAGTGCAAATTCTATCCAGCAATTTCTAAGAAATATATTTTTTAAATAATTCAGCATATACAACTACAGAGTGGAAGTTTGGATAAAAAAGTGTGGAAACCCTGAGTAAATAAAATGAATCAGATACAGTGAGCCGGTTTTGTCTAATGATATATCAGAATAAATTAAGATGTAATTATCAACATGTATTTATTCTTTAAAAACTTTACACTTTGATTTACTGCAGATAAGTTTAAAATACAATATTCAGTGAATAGGTAAAATAAAATCTGCAGCTGATTTCAGGATTTATAAACAAAAAGGAGATTGAATACGTCCATGTTCATTTTCTTTTAGGTGTGTCTGGTGCCAAAACAAGTGAAATGTCAGTGTCAGTGATGGAGGGAGATTCTGTAACTTTACAGTCTGATGTTAGAATATGCCTACATAAAGATCAAGACATATTGTGGAAATTTAGAAATGAAACATCTTTCATAGCTAAAATTAATAATAAGAAGCAAATCTTCTCCACATATTATGTTCCTGATGGGAGATTCAGAGACAGACTGAAGCTGGACGATCAAACTGGATCTCTGACCATCACAAACACCAGAACTGAACATACTGGAGTTTATCAACTACTGATAACTGGAGCGAAACTGACATCAAAAACATTCAGTGTTTCTGTCTATGGTGAGCAGAGATTGTTTCTCCAAACATTCACATGTTTGTTTTATAAATTTACTCTAAACATTCACTCGTAACATTAAAGTAAAAATAAGAATGCTGACTTCCGGTTTGGTAATGTGGTGTTGAGACGCACGGTGTCGAAGCTCCGCATTATTTCATGTAATCTCTTCAGAATACACCCTATTTTATCAGCACATCGTATTCATTTAATCCTTTTTATATGTTTGAAGCATTCCGCCTTCGGAATCTTTCACTTAAAATGAGCATGTCTACGAGGACAGGACTCAAGTTCAACATGCAGGCTCAAGGAAGCAGCAAAATGGCGGAAAAATAAGAATGCTGATTTGTTCATATTTCTGTTTATTCTTTTACGTTTTCCAGCTCATCTGCCTGTTCCTGTCATCATCAGTAACTCTTCACAATGTTATTCATCATCATCATCATCTTCATCTAATTGTTCACTGGTGTGTTCATCAGTGTTGAGTGTGTGTGATGCGACTCTCTCCTGGTACAGAGGAATGAGTGTATTGTCCAGCATCAGTGTGTGTGATCTCAGCATCAGTCTCTCTCTACCTCTGGAGGTGGAATATCAGGATAAAAACACCTACAGCTGTGTGCTGAACAATCCCATCAGCAACCAGACCACACATCTGGACATCAACACACTCTGTCACACATGCGCAGGTACCACAGCACTGATGATATATGAGTATTTACTGACCTGATCTCTGTCTCGTGACTCATTCTTTCTGTATCATTTCAGCACTGGACACACAGTCTTCTTCAGTCTCTCAGATAGGGTTGATCTCTGCCGCTGCTGGATCTCTGATGATTGTTGTTATAGTAGTAATCTGCAAGAAACACAGAAAAACTGACCAAGGCAAGTGTTTACCTACAGCTTTTAATAAAGTAATATAAAATAATACTCTAATGTTATAATTTTATTACAATTATTTTGATAATTTTCGTAGGGAATGTCATCTAGTTCCTTTTTATCAGAAGCAACCAAAATCATGTTTGCAGTTATTGGGTTTGGCACTTAAATTGAAAAATGTATTCATGTCATATCATGTTACTGGACCGCACTCTTTACTCATCTCACTCACACAAACTGCATTAAAACACACTTCAAATGCAAACACAGAAATACATTTCTACATTATTTTTCAAGAACAAAACAACTTTTTCCGATTTATGAACCATCTTGCATGTGTAAAGATGCAGTCTGTTCCTGGGGTTCAAATAAACATTGTTTTTTATTATTGTTCAGCTTTAATGAAAATTATATGAACATAATTTAATTATATATATTGCATACTCTGAAGACCTTTGTATGCCTGTTTAAAAAGTTTCAAATTGGAATTTTAAAAATTGCAGTGTTAAATATTTTTTTAATTAATAGTATTAATGCTTACATTTCTTGATAAGAGTCTTGTAATAATGCATATTTATGTTGTAAATAAACAGATCTAGAACAGATTGATTGTTTAATGCTGCATCTTTTGCATCTATTCTTGATTAAACAGTTCAGACTTGTGAAGAAGGGATAACTTACGCTGAGCCAAGGTTCTACAAAAGAAAAGAACAATTGGTAAGATCATTTAATCTCTGTATTTATGCTGCCTTCACATGCTATTGGTATTATCGTAAATAGTTTCCTAGTTAAAAATTGGACATGAATGCCCTTCAGGTCAAAATTTGAATGCGATGAGTTTGTAATCATGACTTCAGAAGTGGGAAGTAGAACATTTTTGATAGCACATGAAAGTATCATTAGTCTCAGGGCTGTAGCTATCGATTCTTTTTGTAATCGATTAATCTAGCACTTAATCGATCGATTAATCGAGTAATCAGATAATTTTTTGTGTGTGTTTATAAACAACCAAAACAAATAATGCATAACGAAAATGATGTGGCTGTAAAATGATCAAGCATTTGGCTTTTATTTCTCAAAAAAACAAACAAAAAAAAACCTGGTATTTATTCCAACTCCAACATTTGGCTCCAAAACTAAGCCTATTTATTGCAATGTTTACCCATTTAGTATAAGTGCCAACAATGTTCTATGCTCAATTACTTTGGTAGCCTATAATGTCTTCCCCAAAAGCTCGAGTGGATTTGGAGAAGCAGGCTCGGGAATTTCATTTTTTGTTGTTGTCTGTAACTATTTGGAAGACGTGACATACAAACAAGGTCTCGCAAAGACTGCAATACAATATTTGTTCCTCCATCACGTCCCGGTGTATACTTAAACTTTTATGTAGCCACGCAACAATAATTATTAAAGCATATGGGATGCATTTGCCGCAATTGATCTGACTGGCGCGTGAGAGAGACGAGGGTGCATGCGTGTGTGTGTGTGTGAGTGAAGGGGTTCACACACCGAACGCAAATTTAACTATTTACGCGAGTAGATTACATACAAAGTCAATGCAAAGACGCGAATAGACGCATCATTCGCGCCGGGCGTCGCGAATGACGCGAACGTCTTCCACGCACGTTGGAAAATTTTAACTCGAGCGAATGTTTAAGCGTCTAACTAGACGCGATAGACGCTCTATTCGCGTTCGGTGTGAACACAACACACCATTAGGTTACCTTGTTTCAGCGACGCTTGGTGAGCATGGAGTGGATGTTTTCGGTTCAGATTCTGAATCATTGAAGTCGTACTGTTGTGGTATGCCAGCTCTACTTTGCAGTAGACACATTGCAGCTTGTTCTCTTCCTTTTTAAAGGGTACCTATCATGGAATTTTGAAAATTACCTTTCATGTAGTGTGTAACATAGATCTAAGTGAACAAAAACATCCTGCAAAGTTTTAAATATGAAAGTTCACCGTATACAAAGTTATTGTCTCTCAAAAGTAAGAGTCGACTCTGAGTCGCTGATATGAATCGATAGACAAACGATGCATTCTCTCTAGCTTTCGTATGTCACTTGTACAAGTTATTTGAACTCGACACGCCCACTCAGTGCGCGCGCCGAGCAGACAGAGAAACCTGACACCATCATGTCGACGAGACTCTGTTCTGAAGTGCGAATCAAAAGCAAACTTTTTTTTTCACTGCCCAGGGACAAGCATGTGAAGACTCAGTGGCTAGAGTTTATATTTACAACTATACCACACAAGTATAGCCACCTTGAGCTGTGTTCGCGTTATTTTAATGACGATCGCTTCACAAACACAAATGCTTTCAAGTGGATTCGCGAGTCGGCTGATATAGGAAGGTTCAATACCAAGTTTATTTAGATCAGCTTCCTCCTCCGAATCACAACCTGTAAGTACTGTTAATAATTGTTGCTTTTATGTGCGTGTGTGTGTGCGTGCGTGCGTGTGTGTGAGAGTGAGTTACGCTCAGCAGCTTCTAGGTCTCCAATGTCATTTTTTTTGTTTTTTGAAATATGTGAAATTATGTGAAGCGTATTGTAGTACTGCAGTGCTTTATCAATATGTTTAAGCTTTGGGCTAACGCAAAATATAACTGACTGCGTCATCTGACCAATCACCGCCGATTAGCGTCACGCAAAGGAGGGGTTTGGAAAAATGAGTCGTCAAACGAATCATTAGGGAGTCGGTGAGCAAATCAGGTCAAAATAAATGCATATTATAAGACAACAAACGTGTTTTTTGTCATTGCATGCATGTAAAACTGTTGTTGGGGACTCCCAGAACATTATTAGGAACATTTTAAATGCCATAATAGGTACCCTTTAAGTATGTAATGATCCCAAACTTAGACATTCTCTGCCGTTTATGGACATCATTACTGTCCGCCATCGCGCCAAATAAATTCAAAATGTATCACGCGCTATAGATCCGCGTATAGTGCGCGTCATAGGAATTTAACGAGGCTTCGAGGCAGAGTTTTTGCCTCGAGGAATTTTTGTAATCGAGTAACTCGAGTAGCTCGAGGAATCGTTTCAGCCCTAGTCTCAGGTTAAATTCAGCAGTGAGTCACATTAAGATGTCTGAGCGCTTGAGTTTTTGTCTGTTTAATGACATATCATACATAACAACACCATATGATTTCCATTACACGAGAGTGGATGTTAAAACTTCATGCTGATTTGTACTCGGCTTTCGCCAAGATAAGCAACACTAAGACGTAGCGTTACAGTAAACTATGCTTCTCCATCCATTTACGCTTCTATCCATATGGTGGTGTGACTCCCCTTCTGTCCGGCGTTAACGGCTGCAGTGTCCTTGGCGCGTCAGCACACACGACGACTGCAACTACAGTGTGGTCTCCCTAGTGGACCAGTATGACAACCGTCTGGATTGAGCCGAGTAGGGGACATCTCTAGGGTCTTCAAGTAGGCACCTTCCGTCGACAGTGTTTCCCACGACACCTCAAGAGGGCTCGATAGTGACTTTGGCGTCCCAGAGTCACCCCCCTCCGTCCTGAACTCAACTCAGCCCAGCTTACTGACCTCTACATCCCTCCTGCTGCTGAGACCTAACCACAATCTCTCCGCAACCCAACCATACGCGCCAACCCGTTTGACTAAGGCTGTCGAGCCCCACTGGTGCGTTAAATGCTGTTTCAGTGGCAACGGTTCCGTATGGCATACCATCTAACGCAAAACACAATATCTGCCCAACCCAATATACACAGGAACTTAAAGGTATTGTAGGTAGGATTTTTATAAAAAACTTTTTTCCAAATTTGTTAAAACTTTCTGTATATATCAATGCATAATTAAAATGTAAGTACTCTGAAAAAGAAAGTATAAAAATCGAGTGTCTGTAGACCTCTCACGACTGTTTTAAAGACAGCTCATTATTTCCATTCACTCCACTCCCTCCCTTCTGAGCTCCTTCCAAAGCCACGCCCCCAAAACACATGAATGCGTGACTCCGACCGCTGAGCTGAAGATGCATTATTTACCTGAGACGAGCGGAGAGGAAGGAGCGCAGTGCATAGTGACATCATGTCAGAATCACATGTAATAAAAAAATGTAACTTTATCATTATGAAGATAAACAAATAAGATGTATTTTAGTACTCACTATCAAGCTGGAATATTGATATTGGTAAAGTTTAAAATACATATTTATTGACTAGATAACGAGCTAGTTATCTATAAGGCAAAGCTAAAAACAGGTTGCATGATACACGTTTTTCCATTGCCATCATTTACACTGTGATGAAGATGAATTTCATGTACATTGTTGACTCTGATGAGGACTACACATGAGGACTGTTCTCTGTGGCGTGTGCAGTCTTCCCTCGCGCTCCTCAATCTATCGCAGTTGTGGAGACTCTCTATTCATTCCGGTGAAATCACAAGATAAAATGCCCACACAAACGTGTTCCTGCTTGATATAGACTGTAACCAATGATGAACATATTCGGTTTTGATGAGAGACAAAAAAACTCTACCCGACGCGGATTCGAACCCGTAACCTCTGACACGCTTGGCAAAAGTTCTGCCACTAGACCACTGAAGAACTCAAACAAAATTTGCGGATCGATGGATTTATTTACGGGTTGAGCAGCAGAGAGGCTCAAAAGGCTTTTAAAGACAATGGTTTGTACCCAGCACTTTTGAAAATGCACTTCCGAATGCGTCTCTGTCCCCACCACATTTCAAACCAAACTGACGCCGCCCGTGCTCTTGAATTAGGCTACTCAAATCAAACGGGTACGTGCAAATGGGCAGGTCCTGTGTGGCAAAAGGGCGGTTGCCATGGTTGCGCGAGAGTGACAGTCGCCTAAGCCAATCCGTTGTTTCGTCCCGAATTGGAAATAATGAGCTGTGTTTAGTGCAGATTAAACGGTCTAGAGTCACTCGATTTTTATTCTCTTTTTATCAGAGTACTTACATTTTAATTATGCATTGATATATATATAGAAAGTTAAAACAAATTTGGAAAAAAGTTTTTTCTAAAAATCCTACCTACAATACCTTTAATGACTATAAATACTATACAACCTACACAAATAAACCAACAGACTCTTCAAGTTTTTCAAGAATTCTACGACACCGTAGCGTGGCGGCCTGTACACAGCCAGCTAGAATCTTTCCGTCTCAACCACAGCCAGTTGCTGCTCCTTTCTGCTGCTTCAGATAAGTTCTTTACTGTGCGACGCAACTCTTGTCCACTGAATCCGACGTCTCTGATGAACCGGGTTGTAGAGTGTGCCACAAAGCCTCGACAACCCACTTCCACTGGATAAACCTGGACTCTCCATCCTCGCTGTTCTGCTTCAGTGGCCAGATGAGCATACCGCAGTTTCTTCCTCTCATATGCCTCATCTACCGCATCCTCCCATGGCACTGTTAACTCTATCAGTTGAACTATGCGTGCTGATCCAGACCACAAAACAATATCTGGTCGTAGGTTAGTGGTGGCAATCTCAGGTGGAAAACTAAGCCGTTGATCAAGATCAGCCAGCATATTCCAGTCCCTAGCAGCTTCCAGTTGTCCTGGGCGAGAATTGGTGTTGACAACTTTTCTTGGTGGTTGCTCGTCTGGGCGGAGAAATATTGTCTTCTGCGTGTAATGTTTTGTTAGAACAGGCGGCAACTTATTGGTCATACTACACTTGCCTTCCAATGCTAAAGCCAAACATCGCAGTACTTGGTCATGGCGCCAAGTAAACCGACTCTGGCTAAGAGCCACCTTACATCCTGTCAAAATGTGCCTTAATGTGGCAGGTGATGAACACAAAGGACAAGAGGGATCCTCTCCTACCCAGAGGTTTAGGTTCTGCGGTGATGGGAGAACATCATATGTTGACCTAATAAGGAAACTGATCCTACTCTCTTCCATTGACCAAAGGTCTTTCCAGCCCATCTTGCGTTGTTCCACACTCTCCCATCTCATCCACTCTCCCTGCTTGGCCTGGGAAATGGCCTTTATACACCTCATCCTCTCCTCCTGCTTTCGCACCTCGTTGACTACCAGCGTCCTCCTTTGAGCTATGCCTGCCTTGTGCCATCTAGGCAGGGCTAAACTGAGCCCAAAACCCCCTCTTCCATGCTGTACCTGTCCCACGATATCCCCAATATGAAGGTCAGCCTTTGCTTCTACTACAGATTTCTTTGCTGACCATTTTCTACCAGTTTTTAACACAGGGGCTGCCTCCCTTACACATTTGTCACGTGACTCTACTAAGGTCATTTCCAGTCTGACCTTGGCACACTTAAACTCCTCGGTTAAAGCAGAGACTGGCAGCTGCATTCCTTTACTATAAAGTCCGACTCTGCTGAGGCAGCGTGGAACTCCCAACCATTTCCTGATGTATGAACTTATTAACGCTTCCAGCTTATCAACTGTTGTCAAAGAAACGTCGTACACAGTCAGTGGCCACAGCAACCTCGGCAGTAGACCAAACTGAAAGCACCGGAGTTTTAGTTTGCCAGGTAGAGCACAGCTGTTTATGCTCTTCAATCCTTCCACTGCTTGTCGCCTAACTTCTCCCACTCAAACTGTGTCCTTTAGATCCCCATCGTACCATCTCCCAAGACTCTTCACTGGCTTCTCAGAAACTGTTGGTATTGCCTCACCATTAATGAAGAATGTTTCATCTACTACCTTTCCTTTAACTATGGAGATGCTCCTTGATTTAGAGGGCTTAAATTGCATTCGTGCCCATTCAATATTATCTGTTAACTTCCCCAATAACCGATTAGTGCAGGCTACTGTTGTCGTCATGGTTGTCATGTCATCCATGTATGCTCTGATTGGTGGTAGTCGCATCCCAGAAGCCAAGCGCTCATCTCCTATTACCCATCTTGATGCCCTAATGATTACTTCCATTGCCATGGTAAAAGCCAGTGGAGAAATGGTGCATCCTGCCATTATTCCAACCTCTAAGCATTGCCATGCAGTGCTGAATTGTTGAGAAACTAAATTGCAAATCTCCAAAATAGGCTTTCACTAAATTTGTTATTGACATTATTATTATATTAGGTATAAATGCCAGAACACCAGCATTTAATATGAATAGCAATCAAAAAAACTGAAAGAGTTCAGGATCGCTTAGCCATCAACACTTTCAATTAACTGCAAAAACAAGATATACATAAAAAAATGATTTGGTGGGAAAAAAAATCTACACAAGGTTTAAAACAAGAACAAGTTTTTGTCAGCTATCTAAAGTTATTACCGTAAAACTTCAAATAATAGCCGAGTCCCGAATAGACGCCTGTCTCTTTTACACGCCGGGTGTGGCGATAGGTTTGGGTAAATAAAGGCCGGTCTCAAATAGAGGCCGGGTCTGTTTTTTAGTTTCGGGTTGTATTCTTCTAAATGCTCGTCGGATCGTCCGCTTTTTGGCGGCCGCCAACGCAAATGTGTGTCCCGCCAAAGCCTTTTTTGATCGGTGAGTGATGTAGGATAGAATGACTGCAGCGTTTGACAGGGCGCGCAAACGAACAGAGAGAGAGAGAGAGAGAGAGAGAGAGAGAGAGAGAGAGAGAGAGCGCCTCGGCCGCGCGCGCGCACTCTCACGTCTTCAAACAACACGAGCGCTGTCTTGCTCGCTCTCCCTCGCGCATATTAATCAAAAACAATGGACACGAAAGTAAAAGGTCAGAAGACCGCAGTTTCACATGGAGCATTTGGAGATTTTTTAGAGATTAGAGACTCTAGGAACAACATCTCAATGAACTCATCTTAACACTAAATTATTAAATGGTAACCAGTCTGTCCGTATACTGAAAAACACATAAAATAACACTTACATTTCAACACTTACTCTCTTATAGAAGTGCCATGAAAATAATGCTGGCAACTCCACATCCACTCGCTACAAAAATAATTCATGTAATACCAACACAAAAGGATTAAGCAATCCAGGCTCATGAAAATATGAGGTGACATATTCAAAAAATGATATTCTATTGCTTCTTGCATGTTTCGTGATACTTTCAAAGTTGAATGTCCAGTGAGTGGCACTAAACATCATGTTGAATTTTCTTCAAAACAGATAAACGTGACTTTCTCCGTGTTTATCTGACTATAAAAGTGTTACGAGTGTTAGGGCCTGATGTCGGACGCTCCACCACGTCTGACTGCCGAAGGTGGTGGTGGAGGAACTCAACAGGGTTCGCCAGCTTGGGAACTCAATTTAAATTATTGATCTCATTATTCTCATTAATTCTCATATTTTAAGAAAACACTCATTTTACCTGGTCAAAACCAGCTCTGTTTTCAGCACGCCGTTTAAGTGCATATGCCTTTAAATGATAATGAGCTTCGCTCACTCCACCCCTCTGTTCTGCGGGCGCTTTGACACAACGCACGTGGAGTGTTGCCTTGACAACAGTTGAGGCCGGGTATATTTTGGAGAAAGAATGGCAGAGGGATTCTCTCTGAGGACACATCTGTGCAACCGTATCAGTTTGAACCAGAGTCGGACCCGGAACAAGATGACGGCCGCAAAGAAGTTAGACAATTAAGGCTCGAACAGGACGTTTCTGAATGGTTGGTTAACGTAATGTCACTTTGATCTATTTTTGTATGTACCGGCAGGGTAACGTTAGAGTAACTTAGTGAGATGTACTCACTTCTTCTGGAGGCAGGGACATGAATAGTTGGTACCGATTCTTTTTTCAGGAGCAGCTTCTTAGCAAAACCAGCTAATGATCCTTGTTTATAAAGCAGTCTGGTGACAAATGATTCGCGCAAACATGAACGCATTGATGTTGATCGTGGGGAATATTCCCATCGAAAACGAAACTCAGCCACTGGGTCTTCAGCGGTTTGGATTTAGGAACATTAAAATGACTGCTGTGTTCCTTATTGCACCCAAGAACAGAACACCACAATCGCTTAGACGCCATTCTGCTCCAGCGTATCAACAATGATGGACTATGATGACAGCTCGCTCAGTGTTGAAACTGTGTTGAAACACTGCTGTCAATCGACAATCGTGGGAGGGGCGTCCGACCGTGTGACGTCACACGGTCGAACGGCTCGATTTGAGGCAGGGGAAAACATATAAGGAGATTAAAACAAACAACACTGGATAGATTTTTATTATTATATGATGGTTGTGTACAGGCACTGCCAACACACATTTCAGTACAATCAACTTGAAAAAGTGCATGTACCATTATGACCCCTTTAAAGAATTTGTTTATTTTTTAAGATTAACAATTTTGTAACTATTGCATCACCACTTGATGTCCAATGTAAAATGTAGGCCTTGAAGCAAAACCACTAATAATCCAATGTCAATATACCTTGTGCTATCATAGCAGTACGAGGAAGATATAGACCTTTTCAGGATGTCACAATCCTAATATAATAACTGTGCTATTATTGTATCTTGTGTGATGTGTTTTACAGAAAGCTGAAGAGGAGGATCACGTAGAGTATATGCCTGTTACCGTGAGAAGATCATCAAACTTCAGTCTTTAAGTACCAGATTCATACTGTACAGACATGTTTGATCTGTAGGGTGGATGATCAGCTTGTGCATGAGGACATGTCTCCTGCTAGACGTTTGTGTTTGATGTCAGTTTGTTAGTGTGTTTAAGGTGTCAGTAATGTGCCTGCATAAATAGCATGTGGTTGAAGGTGTTTTTTCCATTCCTGCTCATATGATGCTCAGTTTTACTTTTGCTCTACACAAAACAACTTTCGACAGATTAACTCAAACCAAACGTTATATACAGTATATAGTGTAATATCTTACTGTGTAAATGTGAAATATGAAATGTCATAAATTTTGTGTATCAGAAATATTAAGATATTTAAATCGATTTGCATCTCACTCTACAGTTCTGAAAGAATTAAGAGACTGCAAAATTGCTAAATTTCTTCTTGTGCAGTTTTTTTGTATTTATAACATGATACAGTTCAGTAATATCACATGAGTGCTGTTTTCCTGGATATCAGCATGATTTCAAATGTGATATCCACTTTATGCAACAGTTTAATAAACGAGAAGTAAGTATTGACAGTTGTTGCTTTAATTTGCCAACGAATGTTCCGGAGCAGAACAGTTGCATCTCTTGAAATATATTTTTTTTTTTTTTTTACATTTTGAGTGGGTGTTGATGATGATTTAACAACCTATTTATAAAGACAGTAACATGCTTCGTTCATGAACTCAGCCAGTGTTAATCAGCTGAATGAATGATTCTATGATTCACTTAAGACATTGTCTGACCCTACTGGCATTTATATAGACACACATATATATACATTATATATATATATAAACGTGAAAGCATTGTCGGCTAGCGTTTTAACTCTCAAGAGAAGGACAAAGTTGAACCCCAAAATGTCAGAGTTTTTCTTTTTTTATATGCGGTTACTAGGGTGATTATGGTGGTCAAAAAAGCCCACCTTAATTCTCTATGATCTTCGATGGTGCACTTCGCTTGTGATAGTCCCTAAGCACTTCCCAGGGAATCCAGATGCCATTCTGAAGTGTGCTCCACTTCCTCAAGTTAGCACGTTTATAGACAGACCCTCAACCCCTCGATTTTCAACTCATGTACACTTCAGGCAGCTCAATATATCACAATGCAACACGATTGTGACGTCAAAACAGATCATGCTTAAGCTACTCCCACCCCACACAACCCACATGTCTTCATCTAAAACCTCACATGTAATTGCAACACATTAAATGAAACAACCTGGCAGTGAAATAATCTAATCATCACTTTAAAAAAAGATGTTTTTTATTCACATGTTCAGGTAAGAAGACTAACTGTTACAATTTCTTTTTGATTCAGTTTTGAAAATTTCAACAATGGTTATTATTTAAAAAAATGCATGAAAAAAATGCATGAAGAAACAGCACTGTAACATTTCTATTGACAAACAAGCATTTCTCTTAACACTCCAGTTTGAGGCATGAAACATTAGTTCTCTCAAGAAAGAACTTTCAACAACTAAATCAATAAATATCCACGCTGAAAAAAAGCCATACACTTCATCCACATTAAGGTTCCAGTGTTTAACGGTAACAATACCGGCCAAAACGGTTCAAGGTCCAAATGAGTTTCAGTGCAGCTTCAAATGACTTTAAACCATACCAGACGATGAATAAGGGTCTTATCTAGCGAAAATAAATAAAACAGTTAAAGGGTCACAGCAGGAGCAACTTTGTGACTCTCTATGGGCTTCTCCCTTGACTTTATGACTCCACGTCCCCCCGATTGCGCGCGAGCTTCTACTTCTGTCTTTACGGTAAATGTCTCTTCAGCACGACAGAGAGTCGCGTGTTATGACGCAATCATTAGCCTATTTTTACAAAAACGGCTTCTACGGGGCCATAACGTAAGATACAAAGTAATGGAGCCTTTTATACATTGTCGTGTTTCTTTAGAAATAAATAATGGACAAATGGAGTCTTTGGACGCCTCAGATGTAAAGTTATTCGCTGTCAAAGTGACGCCAAAATGAATGGGAGTCAATGGGATGCTAACAGCAGGTGATAGCCAGCTACAATGGAGGCCTCCGGAGGCAGCTTCAACTTCCGGCTGATGGATTACCCCCTTGGTTGAATGAACAAAATGACTCGAAAAAAGACTCGTTCAAAATGAACAAATCTTTTTTCGAGTCATTTCGTTCGTTGAATGAATAAAATGACTCGAAAAAAGATTTGTTCATTTTGATGAACGAGTTTGAACAGGAGAATCACGAACGTGCATCTCAGGATAGAACAAGGCGAGCATTTGTGCTAATAATACTTTAACTGTTTTATTTATTTTCGAAATGGTGCATCGATTCGCTAGATAAGACCCTTATTCATCGTCTGGTATGGTTTAAAGCTCTTTGAAGCTGCACTGAAACTGTCATTTGGACCTTGAACCGTTTTGGCTACTATTGAAGTCCATTATATGGAGAAAAATCCTGGAATGTTTTCATCAAAATCATTAATTTCTTTTCGATTGAAGAAAGAAAGACATGGACATCTTGGATGACATGGGGGTGAGTAAATTATCAGCAAAAGTTTTTTAAAAAGTGAACTAATCCTTTAAGAGAGGTGCTGCAGCATGTGTCCAACTGGACAAGGTATTCATGTAAACAGTGAGTTCTGATCAGTCCATTAACTCGTCTTAGTCTAACAGTCTTTTTTTGAAAAACTTTGGTAGGCCAAGGGAGGGGTGCTAATTAAATTAGCTAAAAAAAACCCATAAACATTATTAACATAAATATACCAGAGTTTCACAGATATGGGTGAAAAACTATTTTCATGGCAAAACAACAAAATTACAGCAAAAACATATTTGTGCACATGCTCATTTCTGTGAAGAGCAGGTGTTGCAGCATGTGTCTTTCTTGGTAAGGTATTCATGTAAACAGTTATATCAGGGTAAATGAACAGCTTTTTAGACTTAAGTGACGACAACGGCAATATTGGGGGCCTGAAAAACAGGTTTCCAAGTGCAAGTTTAAAAAAAAAAACAATACCTTTATCATCTCAGTGTAAACTACAAAAAAGCGAATTAGTGAAAATGGTGATGTCATGCGCACAAATATTATATGTTTAGTATAGGTGCATAGTGTTTTTTTACAACATGGCATCACCAACAACTGGCCAGACAATACAAAGTTTTAGTCGTTTTCACAGATCCATGTGAATAGAGATCGATTTGACAACGTCATCATCTATACAAAGGAAAAAGCTTTCTGCTTTTAGTGCATCATTGTCTTGTAAACGTATCTTAGCCACCTTGTTTTAGGTGTATACACCTGGGAGTAAGAAGTTGAGTTTGTTTCCTCCAATATGCAAGAACAAACCTTGATAAACCATGATTCCTGTTTTTTTTCAGAAATCCAAGCACTTGAATGTGACAAGCTCGTAATCACTTCAGAGGGAAGTAGGAAATGTCCCATAGCACGTGAAGGCAGCATGAATAGTAAAGAGGGCCTTGAATAAAAATGTGACCGTGGCCATTTGGAATTTAAATGCGTAAACACACACTGGCTTGTAGCACAAATACTGTAGTTTTACCATTTACTTTACTCGCACATTCAAACGAAACTACTTCCACATTAAAAAAAATCAGGTTGATATGAGAATTTAAACAGACAGGAAAAAATTGTTGGTATGTCAAACAGATTAGTGCATTGATCACTTTAGTAGCTTTAAAAAACCTTGTGCTCTGTTCTACTGCTGGTAACAAGTTGCTTCGTATCTCTTTTTATTACTGGTATGCGGTTTCATATTTCTTTTACGCTTTTTTTTATTTAACTGAAAAAATAAGATATAAAACAAATGAATATTTATGTTTTAATTCCTTATTTAATTCCTTACCTGCTGTCGAGGTCAAATTTGACTGGCATTGGTACTAAATACTGAAATTATGGAATCGTGTCACTGTTCCTTTGTGAGCAATGAAAGTTTCTGCTGATCCTCCTCTCATGCTTCCTATCTTCTATTTAATGTCCCTTTCAATTAAGTCAAAATAATAAATGATGTTACAGTGGTGTCTCACTGGCAGCTTCAGTCTCATTCTCAATAGCAGAATCCATCGATGAAGAGTCTTTTGAACCTCCCTCCTGTAATAAAACACATTCACAGTAGGTAAATGATGATGGTGATGATGATTCAGGTACAAAAACACATTGGGTCTCATTCATGAAACATTCGTAAATATACGAGTAAATATGTGAGTGATTTGCGCGTAAAGAGACCTTCCCGAAAACTCTTCTCCTGATTCACAAATACTTCATTAAACGTCAGATGTGATAGTGAAATGTGTGTGTGTGTTAATGAATTCCAATCAGTCGTAAATGGGACGCGCGTGCAAGCTCATTCTCAATTACCATAAATCCTGCCCATTAAATCTGACTGACAACTATATATGGGCATCATATTATGACATGAATGCGAATGAAAAAGAAAAAATTCTCAGATGCAGAAATTGAAGTTTTATTATCAGAAATTCATTCAAAACGCCACATTTTATTTTCAAGCGTACATAGTGGTGTATCAGGTCCTAAAAAAAAGGAAGCTTGGCAGCATATTACAGATGCAGTTAATGGAGTTTCATCTGTTAATCAAACAGTCCCAGAAGTGAAAAGAAAATTTTGTTTTAATCATCAATTACATTTGGTTATAGTGCATGCAGTTTCATCCGAGAGCACTGTTGGAGATTTTTTTTGCAATTTGCAATGCACTTTACAAATTGCTGAGAAAGCCAACTGTAGCTGCACAGTATAAGGGAGAGAAGCTTAAAAGGCTGCTGGATCAACGATGGACTGGACACCTTGAGGCGGTGTCCGTGGTGCTGAAATAGCACAACACACTTGTGGATGTTCTGAATGAAATCGCAACCACAAGAAAAGGTGCTGATGTAAAAATTTAAGCTGTTGGACTTCACAGGGCCTGCGAGAGATAACTTCCGGTGCTTTCCGGAAAAGACCAAACCGCCCGCGCCCTCAGATCACTTGGACGTGGCTGTGTTTACAAGAGGTAAAAACGATATAAATACTGTTCGTTTTCTCACATAAACCGCTCGTTTTAGGCCATCAATGTGTACTTACATTTACGAGTCATTAAATCATGTTTAATTTGGACTTCTCTGTGTATGCTCTTTGAGGTGGACCCCATATACCTTATATGACTGACAGACAAGAACGGTTTGACCTAAAAATATCAAAATTGAAAATACTGTGGACACAAAGACACCTACATCTTGGATGCCCTTAAGGTAAGCTAAAACATATCAAAAATTAATTTCAAAGTGAACTATCCCTTTAAGACACTTCGTAGGTTTTTTAAATCAGTTACATAACGTAGATTAGCCTAATTTGATACCCGAAAACTAAAGGCCAATTTATACTTCTGCGTCGAGTGTACGGTGTAGTGTATGTCGTAGGCTACGCACGTAGACGACGTCGTCGTGAGCATTTTTACTTCTGCGTTATGTCTGTGTTGCTCTGCAGTTACACCTCCTAAATACTAGTTGGCGGGGGAGGGTTTTAATGTTTCACTGTGTTTAGACTCCTCGCGGCTGTTTTGAGTTTAGGCTACTACCAGCAATGGCGACTGAAAAAGAGAGGATCATGTTGGAGTTGGAGCTTATCGCTCGGTCTCTTGGTGCGTTTCCATGTTTCTTCACTGAATTTTCACTGAACTTCTGAATTTAAAAATGGCGGGCGGTGCAGAAGAACACGTCGGAAATGTACAATAGGGGAGAGCTGGGACAGTTGAAACACTTTTCAGTTAAACTTAGGTTTCTAAGATAAGGTTACAGATAGATTTTTTTTTTTTGTGATCAACAACGCACATGTGTGTTCTCTTATTATGTGTTATTCGGTAAAAATATAGAATGATTTAAGTAAAAAATGACTTTGAACGGTAGTTGTGCTTCATTTCAATCGTCCCGCCTGAGCGAGGTGATTGAAACACATGGGTGGGATGGATGAAACATAAGAGTTTAAATATTAACTATTAATCTAATGCTTGTTTTTATGAACAATACCGGACAAGTAACTTTTGTACAAAAATATTTTGTCATTTATTTTAATATAAAGGTTCATATTAACATTTTTGTTCTGTCGACCAATAAACAATTGGTGATGAGCCTATGCACATTTTGCGTATAATCTTTCTAATAGGCTACTTTGAAGAAGACAGACAAATCCATTTACAATTCATTTTCTTACATTTCTTCCTTGAGTCATATTGAGTGTGTGCCAGTTGAATAGCCAGTTATTATGAAGAAAATTAGGTCAACCGGAAGACGATAAATTAAATTTATTGAAGATTGAACACTTTTTCAACCGTCCCTGACAGCGCCTCCTGCCAGTTAAACCTGTTTTACACTTAAACTAAAAAACTCTGATATTATACACTTGTGGAAATTGCAGTAACTTGCAAGAGACAACTTCTCACTTTGAGCACACAAATACGTGTGTCGTTTATTTCGTATGAAAAAACTAACAGAACACCAATGGCGCTGACAAGCGTCCTACGTCATCACCCATTCAGAACATTTAAAGGGACCACGATCCCTGAACAGTTATGAGGAAAAACGCTAAGAATAAAGTACTGCATTTATCACCAACAATGTATAGAACTACATTTAACACAAAGGTGGATTATGTAAGTCACAATCACTACACAGTCCCCCCAGAATTCACCGTAACCAAAGAACCAAACTGTCAACGGGGAGGTGGGCGTATCAAACGACCACAGCGGCTGCGCTGCACTGGAGGTTGAGGAGACCTCACTGCAGCCGGTGTGCCATCAAGACCCGGGTGTGGGGCATGGAGTGTAGGAGGTTTATGAGCAAGGGGTGGAGGCAGAGCAGGAGGCCGTCCGCGGCGTGGGGGCTGGGCCAGGTCGATGGGCCTGGCCACGTCCAAATGAGCCGGTTTGAGGCGGTCGATAGAAAGTCGCTCCGGTTTGCCGCCTCTGTCCACCACAAAATGTTTGTCCCCCGTCTCCAGAACCCGAAATGGGCCCTCATAGGGCGGACGTAACGGTCCCCTGTGGGCATCGTGGCGAATGAAAACGTAGTCAGCCGTCTGAAGTCCAGCGGGGATGTGAGACTGAGGGAGGCCGTGACGTGAAGTAGGGACAGGTGCGAAAAGCCTTGCATTGTCCAGTAGAGTAGACCGCTGGAAAGTAGCAGACCAGGGAACCGTGGCACTAGGGACAAACTCCCCCGGTACCCGCAGTGGCTGTCCATAAACAAGCTCCGCGGATGAGGATTGAAGGTCCTCCTTTGGCGCAGTCCTGATGCCCAGCAACACCCATGGGAGCTTGTCGACCCAGTTGCTGTCTTTGAGGCTGGCACGCAGGGCAGCCTTCATTGACCTATGAAAACGTTCACAGAGTCCGTTAGCCTGCGGGTGATATGCGGTCGTGCGGTGGAGTTTCACTCCGAGGCTCTGTGCTACAGCATCCCACAGCTCAGACGTGAACTGCGCGCCTCGGTCAGAGGAAATGTCCGAAGGAGTGCCGAAACGGGCAACCCAGGTGCCAATAAATGCCCGTGTCATCTCGACAGACGCCATTGACGTCAAAGGAACAACTTCGGGCCAGCGGGTGGTCCTGTCAACCATGGTGAACAGATATGTGAAACCGTGAGAGGAGGGCAGAGGACCGACCAGGTCTACGTTTACATGGTCAAAGCGTCTCTCCGGAACCGGGAACAAACCTAACGGTGCTTTAGTGTGGCGGTGGACTTTGGCCCGTTGGCACTCAACACAGATGTTAGCCCAATCCCTAACGTCCTTCTTGAGGCCGTGCCAAACAAACTTAGCTGCAACCAGTCTCTGTGACGCTTTCGAACCTGGGTGGGAGAGACCATGGATGGCGTCAAAAACTTGTCGTCTCCATCCCGAGGGAACGACTGGCCGAGGACTACCTGTGGAGATGTCACACAGGAGTGTGGTGCCAGCATCGCCAAAAACTACATCCTCGATCTGCAGACCTGTAGTCGAGGTCCTCAGGAGTTGCACGTCCGGGTCTGTGGCCTGAGCGGCCGCCATGCTGTTGTAATCCAAGCCCAGGTGGACTGCCCCCACCACAGCCCGTGATAGGCAGTCAGCCACGTGGTTGGTCTTACCAGCAACGTGCTGCAAGTCCGTGGTGAACTCTGAAATGTAGGACAGATGACGTTGCTGCCGGGCGGACCATGGTTCAGCCACCTTGGCCATGGCAAAAGTCAACGGCTTGTGGTCAACAAACGCAGTGAAGTGTCGGCCTTCCAGCAGGGAACGAAAGTGCCGAATGGCGAGGTAGAGACCCAGCAGCTCACGGTCGAAAGTGCTGTACTTCCGCTCACATGGGCGCAGCTGACGGCTAAAGAAAGCCAGCGGCTGCCAGGCACCGCCTACCCACTGCTCGTAGACAGCACCGACAGCATAGTCTGAGGCATCCGAGGTGATGGCGATGGGGGCTGTTGGAGAAGGATGCGCCAACATGGCGGCGTTCGCTAGGGCTGCCTTAGTGGCGGCAAAAGCCCTGTCTCTACTCTCAGTCCAGTCCACAACGTGCTGTGGTTTACCTTTCAAGGCCTCGTGCAAAGGTCGCATGAGCAGAGCAGCTCGAGGGATGAAGCGGTGGTAAAAATTCACCATGCCGAGGAACTCCTGCAGGGATTTGACAGTGAGCAGGCGTGGGAACTGTGTCACTGCCTCCACCTTTGACGGGAGAGGGACCGCCCCGTCCTTAGTGACTCTGTGTCCAAGGAAGTCAATGGTGGAGAGGCCGAACTGGCACTTGGCGGGGTTGACAATCAATCCATGTTGGCTAAGCCGCTCAAAAAGGGTTTGGAGGTGCGCCAGATGCTGAGACTTGGACGTGCTCGCTACTAGAATGTCATCCAAGTACACAAAAAGAAAAGGCAGGTCCCGCAAAACAGAGTCCATGAGGCGTTGAAAAGTTTGGGCGGCGTTTTTAAGGCCGAACGGCATGCGCAGGAACTCAAACAGCCCAAACGGCGTGATCACTGCCGTTTTGGGGATGTCCAGTGGATGTACTGGCACCTGATGATATCCACGAACAAGGTCCACCTTGGAAAAAATCACCTTGCCAGACAGGTGTGCTGAAAAATCCTGTATGTTCGGGACTGGGTATCGGTCAGGCGCCGTTGCCTCATTAAGCCGCCGGTAGTCGCCACACGGGCGCCAGCCGCCACCAGGTTTGGGGACGATGTGGAGGGGCGATGCCCATGGGCTGTCGGATCGGCGAACTATTCCCAGGCGTTCCATGTTCGCAAACTCAGCCTTTGCAACGGCAAGCTTGGTTGGGTCGAGGCGCCGAGCGCGGGCGTAGACGGGTGGACCGGTGGTGGCGAGATGGTGCTCCACACCGTGCTTCACGGCAGATGCAGAGAAAGTGGGCTGAGTGAGGGCTGGGAAACTGGCAAGCAGACGCTGGAAATCATCAGAAGCCGAAACCATGCTAGACAGCCGTATGGAGTCGGTCCCGCTGAGCGTGCATGTATAAGAGCAAAACGTGACAGCGTCAATTAGACGGCGATTCTTTACATCCACCAACAGTCCATGTGCACACAAAAAATCAGCGCCGAGGAGGGGAACGGCAACCTTTGCGGTAACAAAGTTCCAGCCGAAGTGCTGTCCTCCTAAACACAATTCGATGTACCTCGTTCCATATGTGCGGATGGGGCTACCATTGGCAGCTTCCATAGGAGGGCCGTGGCTGTCGGTCACCATGTCCAAACGGGATGCAGGCAGAACGCTCCTCTGTGCTCCTGTGTCGCACAGAAAACGCCGTCCAGAGATGCTGTCGTGGATGAAAAGCAGCCTGCCTACGCGGCCGACGCTCATGGCCACTACTGAGCGCCGGCCCCTGCGTTTCCCGACCCACCGAAACTGCATGGAGAGCGACATTTGTTAGCTTTGTTTCCAAACTTAGCATGGTAGAAACATAAGCCTGGAAGTTGTTGGGGGCCAGAAGACAACTGCCGCCGAGAAGTGGTTGCCGCGACGACGGTGGAGTCGTCACGTGTCACTGAAGCGATGTGCGCGGGAAAAAGCGCGTCCGCACAATGTCCGTGACTCGCCAGGAAAAATTTATCAGCTTCCTCAGCCAGTCTCCGACAGTCAGTGATTGTGGTGTTGGCCAATGCAGCTCTCACTTGTGCAGGCAGCTGACGCAGGAAAAGCTGGATGAACAGAAAATCGGGTCTGTGCTCTCCCAAAAGATCCAGCATGCGGTCCATGAGCTCGGACGGTTTGCTGTCACCCAGTCCTTGAAGGGAGAAAAGCCTGCTGGCTCTCTCAGCGTCCGACAGTCCGAACGTTTTCAACAGGTGGGCTTTAAGTGCTGCATATTTCTCGGTTTCAGGAGGATTTGTTAGAAGGCTCACCACTCTGGATGCCGTTGAATTACCGAGAGCCGACACTACGTAGTAGTATTTTGTTGTATCCGCGGTGATCTCACGCAGCGCGAACTGCGCTTCAGTCTGTGCGAACCAGGCCGATGCGGACGATTCCCAGAATTCGGGGAGTTTGAGGGTGACAGCGTTCGCAGTCATGATCGTGTTGTGTCACTGAATACGTCCAGCAGACTAATGTCGGGGTCACCAGTGTGGAAATTGCAGTAACTTGCAAGAGACAACTTCTCACTTTGAGCACACAAATACGTGTGTCGTTTATTTCGTATGAAAAAACTAACAGAACACCAATGGCGCTGACAAGCGTCCTACGTCATCACCCATTCAGAACATTTAAAGGGACCACGATCCCTGAACAGTTATGAGGAAAAACGCTAAGAATAAAGTACTGCATTTATCACCAACAATGTATAGAACTACATTTAACACAAAGGTGGATTATGTAAGTCACAATCACTACACACTTAAGGGTGTGTTGTAGTACTAATACACCTTCCGTATTATCATTACAATGGCACATGAAAACATAAATACAACTCGTCAGTAAAAAAAAAAAGTACTGCACGAAAGAATTCACTAACTGCACTCAAAAACAGCTTTCCGGCTCTAACGACATGTCTTTAAAACAGCATGACGTAAAGAAGAAATATTTTCGCGGGTCTTGTAGGCATTGCGTGCTGTACATGCTGACGAAATTTGACGTACATGACGTGAGTGGTTTTCAAGGAAATCTCAATGTTTCATCCTTCCCGCGTTTCAATCATCCCTGCTCTTCCCTATTGTTTCAAAGCAGCTTTACAGAAAATGCATTGTCTATATAACAATTTAGAGTAATCTGT
This sequence comes from Chrosomus eos, assembly GCA_036326025.1. Lineage (NCBI taxonomy): Eukaryota > Metazoa > Chordata > Actinopteri > Cypriniformes > Leuciscidae > Chrosomus > Chrosomus eos. Next base: position 9,800,206 of record CM070838.1, read on the forward strand.
TAAAGCCAGGATTAGGCCTCATTTAAAACATTTAGTAGCTTGCCTTAGATAAAACTTTAACGTTGTGCATCTTGAGACAAAACAATGGCACTGGCATTAAAAGATTTGTCTGAAGCGTCATGTTTAAAATATCAACTACTCAGAAATAATTGTGATGGTTCAATAAAAATCACAAATGATGACACAAATAATGTGACTCATTGCGAGTCCTAATTTAAAAAACTTTTAAATTACAGTTGAATCTTGAACTTACCAACATTATTTGTTATTGGTGGTCTTACTTCCTGAAAAATTTTGTACTTTTTGTTTTTATACCATTTGGTTTCTTTCAGAGTTAATTTGAATTTTATTATGTCGGCACTGCATCTCCGATCTGCTTCAATACTGATAAAAAATAATGAAAGACAATAATTTACAGTTTACATTTGATACATAATAATCCTTAATTAGTGTCATTACGGTGTACTGTAAATATTATAATTCTATAATAATATAAAAGTTATTAATACCACTGTTCTTTATAATGAAGTAAAATGGTATGAGAGCAGCGCTGTCTGTTTCTATGCAATGATTTCTGAATCAAACCACATGAAACAAACAAACAAACAAACAAACATGCTGACAACTCACAGATCTGAATCTGTTTGTTGCAGGTAGAAGGATGTTCATAGTATCTCACCTGAACAGGATTGCGCTGCATCCTGATGCCTGTTTGATCAATAACAAACTCAATTAAACTCATTACTTTGGTTAATTAGAACAAAAAAAAAACACATTTTACATCTGTCAAAGATTCATTGCGGCTATTTAAATCTTGGTAAATCAGCTGTATGTAACACTCACCGTTCCTATTAGCTGGATGCTTGTGATAGTGAATCACACAAGCAGCAACAAGCAGCAGAACAACAACAACAACAGCAGCACTTATTCCTCCTACAGCAGCTGAAGACAGACCTGAATCTGGAATAATAAAGACAGTCATTTATAGAGATAATCATAATCAGTGTTACTAATATCATCAGTTTTACTGATTTATACCTTTTTACTGTGGTCATCAGTGTTATGATATTGATTTAACTTATAAATGGTTATTATAGTTCACTGAAACGGTTTTTTTTTTTTTTTTCAAAAACAAAACTAAAACAAATTTACACTGCTTCAAAACTAAAATGAAATAGACATATCATAAAATACTTTCAGTTTTTGTTTTTAATACTTGCACTTTGACATGACTTAGAAGACTATTTTTAATTTTAACAAAGAATATTGTGCATTGACAGACAAATCAAAATCTACAACTTAGTTGTATTATTAAATTTACCATTCAAGATAAATGTTTATTTAAATTGTATTATTACATTTACCTTTCAATATAAATATGATTCTTTTATATTTAAACAATAGTGTGTATGATTATTTAAACATTTGATAATCATTAAACATTAAACATGTGATTAAGGTGATTGAGATTATTTTAAGCATATTTTAACATGGAGTCAAAGCCCACTTTTGGCCACAATAAAAAACATTACTGGGTTGATTAAACATTGTGATACTAACCAGTGACAGTAACAATGAATTTTTTGACACTGGTGATGCTGAGGTGACGACGGATGCTGCTGTTGATCTGTAGTTTATAAACTCCAGAGTCTGTGTTTCTGGTGTTTGTGATGGTCAGAGATCCAGTCTGATGATCCAGCTTCAGTCTGTCTCTGAATCTCTCTGTGTCATTATTACACTGAACATCTGTACAGATATCACTGAGATCTCCAGGGATTTCAGCGAAGAGAATATCATTAAAATACCACGTCATCAGATCATCCAGTTTTCTTATTACACCAGGATCTAAAGTTACAGATTCTCCCTCCTTCACTGACAATGTCTTCACTCCATCAGCAACAGGAACATCTGAAACACAAAACAACAGCTGCTGGATGACCCTTATTTATTTTTATTTTTTTGGGGGGTGGACTACACAATGTGAAAGAACTTCCTAAAGTGGTAATAACTACCTAAAATAACAAACACTTTGTTATTATTATTATACACGTTTTATGCAAGCAAACATGCAGATCAGTCAAAGTGAGCCCCCTCGTGGCTGGCGATTATGGCTACAGGTCATAAGCCCCGCACCTTTCATAAAAGTGACACTACAAACTCAAAGTAGCCTACTCTTCAAATACAGTTTCTCCAAACGTATTTATTGGTAGTTATTATCACGATAATCCATGTCCAAGAGTCCATTTCCCCGGATGAGATGGTTTTTATTCGATATTTGACACACTGACCTCCTCAAGCTTTTATTTTGGCACTTCCTGTTACCGGCATTTTGAATTTGCATATTAGTTAAATATTTAGTTTCAACCGAAACATTTAGATTTAACATTTAGATTTAGATTCAACATTTAGATTTAATATTTAGATTTAAAGGGGGGGTGAAATACTCAGTTTCACTCAATCTCATGTTAATCTTGAGTACCTATAGAGTAGTATTGCATCCTTCATATCTCCAAAAAGTCTTTAGTTTTATTATATTTATAAAAGAAAGATAGGCTGTACCGAGTCTTTCCGGAAAAACCCGAGCGTGTGGAGGCGTGCCGTGTGGGCGGGAGCGCGCGAAGCTTTTGCGTGTGTTGTAAACAGACAGACTCGTGGTTTATGAGGACATGATTTAGTTTTACAATAAACAAACTGACACCTACAGTGGCCACCTAAACAATTGTATTTAAACATACACACACACACACACACACACACACACACACACCATACATCGCATGCTCCATCGATACATTAACTGTACCTGATCATGTTGTTTACTTGCTGTGCTTACACGCCGATAGTTAACAACACACAGACATTTGAAGCAGTTTTACTCACCGCCTGCGGTTCCGTGAACCTTTATCGTTGGGACTGCTCCATCTTTAAGTATTAGGCGATCTGCAAATCGTCGAACTGTGCCTTGTTTATAAAACTATTAGCAGCTACCGCCGAAATGAAGGGACAAGAACACTTGCGCAACTCCGTTGCTGCTCTGGAAAAACAAAATCCATCCACAGGTCCCTTAACGCTGGGTTCTTTGGACATTTGTGCAGTGTTGTCTTGCCCTGGCAACCAAAAACACACTTTTTGGTGCCATTGTTTTGATTGCAGCGCAGCAGAGCACAGCGGTCTGATGGACGCTCTCGTACGCTCTAGGCCAGTGGTTCCCAACCTTTTTCCTTGGGGCCCCCCCTATGTAGCATATTTAACAATCCGTGCCCCCCCCCCCAAATATAAATATATATATATATATATATATATATATATATATATATATATATATATATATATATATATATATATATATATATATATATATATATATATATATATATATAAATAAGTGCTGGGAAAAAAATTATCGCATCCAAAATAAAAGTTTGTGTTTGCATAATATCTATGTGTGTACTGTGTATAATTATTTTGTATATATAAATACACAGTTATGCATGTATATATTTAATATTTGTATTTATTTATATATAAATTATGTATAAATGTATAGTATATATATGCAAAAAATAGATTATAGATATTAATAGATGCATATGCGTGTATTTATATACAAAATAATTATACACAGTTCACATAACATATATTATGCAAACACAAACTTTTATTTTGGCTGCAATAATTTTTTTTCCCAGCACTAATATATATATATATATATATATATATATAGTGTCACGGTACGGTTCGGTACGTTTTTGATACAGCAAAAAGAAAGAAATGCCAGAGAAATTTCCTTGATTTCTTTTTTTATATATTAAAACTATCAGAATAAAGTGTGATATTTTTAACTTTGAGTAATTCTGGAGCTATAATTGATTCGTCTTATGAGCATATAAAACAAAACAGCTTCTTGGAAAAAATGAAATGTTAGTAGTTATAAACCAAGGTTTATTTTATTTCAGATTAACATTTTTTGAGGGCAGCAATTGTATTCATAAATGTCAAAATAAAACCGACGTAATGTTACTTGAAGGCATAGCCTACTATTCCTGCAAAACTTTCATGGTAGTGTTACTACAGTAAATCCATGGTGAATGTTGCTGATCTGTGGACACTGGATAGTTCATTCACGGCACAATGTTTCTTTCCACGCGCTGTTTGATCCGTTAATAACAGAGAAATGTGAATGTTTCTCTCTAGATCTCGCAGCGATGTTATTACTTCTGTGGCAGATTCAAATGCTTTCTTTACTGGATCTCTTATTAGCGCTGTGTAGTAACAGTGTCGCTTGATCACGATCGGCTCGCGCTGCACTGGTCCAAACTGATAATTACAGTTATACAGCGCGGGTACAGCGCGGACCCCAGGTTGGGAACCAATGCTCTAGGCCATTGGTTCCCAACCTGGGGTCCGCGCCCCCCTCAGGGGGGCGCCAGAGTTCACAGGGGGGGCGCGGGAGCGGATGCTTTGAGGTGAATAAAGATGCATAAAATGTTCTACTAATAATTTTATATAAAAATATTTTTTCAAAGTTTTTAAAAAATCATATCCTAACAATGCCGATTTCAATTACAATTTCGTTATTTCAAATGTAGGCGCGGTGCGCGTGGCAAGCGCGCTCATTAAGAGACGCCGGCACGACGCGACCACAACAGTGCCCAACATCAAATGGCAAACATAATGCAAGCGGAATGAAACTGCTCGTTATTGTGTGGTTGACGGGCCGTTTATCAGTTTGGACCAGTGCAGCGCGAGCCGATCGTGATCAAGCGACACTGTTACTACAAAGCGCTAATAAGAGATCCAGTAAAGAAAGCATTTGAATCTGCCACAGAAGTAATAACATCGCTGCGAGATCTAGAGAGAAACATTCACATTTCTCTGTTATTAACGGATCAAACAGCGCGTGGAAAGAAACATTGTGCCGTGAATGAACTATCCAGTGTCCACAGATCAGCAACATTCACCATGGATTTACTGTAGTAACACTACCATGAAAGTTTTGCAGGAATAGTAGGCTATGCCTTCAAGTAACATTACGTCGGTTTTATTTTGACATTTATGAATACAATTGCTGCCCTCAAAAAATGTTAATCTGAAATAAAATAAACCTTGGTTTATAACTACTAACATTTCATTTTTTCCAAGAAGCTGTTTTGTTTTATATGCTCATAAGACGAATCAATTATAGCTCCAGAATTACTCAAAGTTAAAAATATCACACTTTATTCTGATAGTTTTAATATATAAAAAAAGAAATCAAGGAAATTTCTCTGGCATTTCTTTCTTTTTGCTGTATCAAAAACGTACCGAACCGTACCGTGACACTATATATATATATATATATATATATTATATATATATATATATATATATATATATATATATATATATATATATATATATATATATATATATATATATATATATTAGTGCTGGGAAAAAAAATTATTGCAGCCAAAATAAAAGTTTGTGTTTGCATAATATATGTTATGTGAACTGTGTATAATTATTTTGTATATAAATACACGCATATGCATCTATTAATATTTTTTTTTGCATATATATACTATACATTTATACATAATTTATATATAAATAAATACAAATATTAAATATATACATGCATAACTGTGTATTTATATATACAAAATAATTATACACAGTACACACATAGATATTATGCAAACACAAACTTTTATTTTGGATGCGATAATTTTTTTCCCAGCACTTATTTATATATATATATTATATATATATATATATATATATATATATATATATATATATATATATATATATATATATATATATATATTTATATTTGGGGGGGGGGCACGGATTGTTAAATATGCTACATAGGGGGGGCCCCAAGGAAAAAGGTTGGGAACCACTGGCCTAGGCTACAGCTGCGCGCGCGCCCTTCAGGTAGAAGTGCCCTTAAGACCCGTAAGGAAATTCCTCCCATGCACTCTGACGTCACGTAGTTACGTATTCGAAAAAAACTTTCCGAAACTTGTGACAAACCAGAAGGAGTATTTTTGGAACAGAAATACTCCATCAAACTTACAACTTCATTTTTGAAACTTTGTCCATGTTTACCATGGTAATCCAACTCTTTAACAGTGTAAAAAACTCACTATGCATGAAACAGCATTTCACCCCCCCTTTAACATTTAGATTTAGCATTTAGATTTAACATTTAACATTTAGGTGTAACATTTAATATTTAGATTTAACTATTTAAAATATCTCTAAGTTGACAAATGTTGTTGTAAATGTGCTAAAAAGTGACCGTCAAAAATTCATACCAGTTTTTTAAACATTGTTTGAAGCTAAATGTGACAAAATGTTGCTGTTATTTTCAGCGTGAGCCGCTTTACAAACGGCACCCCATAGATGACTAGTCTATTCTTGAGGTCTGGTTAGATATTATATTTTCACTGACAGCCCAAATTCATCCTTATTTTAGTCTAGAGACCCATATTCACTGTCTATTAGACGTATATATGTGGTCGTTCAATAGCCGTCTAATTGATGACTAGCCTATTCTTGGGCTATAGTTAGTCGTCTTTTAGACATAAAATTGGTTGCTGGATATGAACGAGGCCTGAAACCGATCTCGAAATATCCGAATGCATGCGTTTTTTTTCCTGTTTACACGGTCGGATCGGATTCATGCCTCATTCACATGTGGAAATAAATCAGATGTGGACACACGTTGACACAACATATCAAAGGTTGGCTTGCTTATCCTAAAATTTCGGACCCACTACTCCTCATTAAAGCCCGCCACAATCTCATGAAAGTGCGTATCTATAGCACAAATTTTATTTATAGTGCCAAAATAGTTTCCGCAAGCATATGATAGGCCTATGGCGTGTAATACGCATGCACTACACTTGTAATCCTACCCAAGGGGTTTAAAGCTGTGTTGCATCAAATCCTCATTTAAACAGCTAAAAGGCGATCAGAGATGGTATCATCATGTTTCCATTAAGTTACTCACCAAGAACAGTAATGTTGAAGGTCTTTTCACTTATGGTGCTGTTGCTGATTATCTTTAGTTCATATTCTCCAGAGTGTGTGTTTGTGATGTTTGTGATGGTCAGAGATCCAGTCTGATGATCCAGCTTCAGTCTGTCTCTGAATCTCTCATTGCCTTCATTGCAGTGAACATCTGTACAGATCTTGCTGAGATCTCCACTGATTTGAGCTATACGAGTGTCATTAAAATACCATTTAATATCTTCTTGCTGGTTTGTTTTAACACCAGTGTGTAGAGTGACTGAATCTCCATCCATCACTGACACTTCATCTGTACTGAAAACACCTAGAGAAAAAAATGAAATGGATCATAAATTATGTAAAATTATACAACAGGAACTTGCTGAGATTCTTTTCCTTTTTCATATCATAAAGATTGTGCAGAGAAATATGTCTGAATATAAAATATGTCATTTATAATGTGTAGGCTATCACATGCAAACAAAAACAACAAGAACATAATTGATCAGGGGTTCTCTTGTTGTTAATGTTGTGGATCTCAGCAAAAGGTTTGCTTTGCTTCTTTTATTCAGTTAGTGTGAGGTTAAACTGTGGTTTAATTTAAATGTCCATGTTCTTTCGCCATCCATGCAATAAATACATGTAATTAAATGAGCGCACATTTTTACTTGAACCTCTCAAGTAATGTCTTTTGCGTCATTTCAAAGGCGGCAAAAAAATATATATATTTGAAAACAATGCAGACCGAATCCTCGCGTGCACGCTAGAACCACGTGCGTAATATGCACGTGGATTTCAGCAAAATTACTATCACAATAACAAAGGCGAGATTTCTTACCAGACACGAGAAAAACACTTAATGTGAAGACTTTCATTTTCAAAACTTTTTCCATTGAAAAAAAATACACAAGTTGTGTTCCTAAATCGATGCAAGTGAAAGAGAAAGCAAAAACAGGCTGCTCAAATTCAACCTCTTTTGTTTTGTTACGGTTGACTGCAGCCAAAAAACGGGGCTGGTTCAAGGCATGGGCAGGGGTGGGCTCAAATGTCTGCCTCTGATTGAGAATCTCGAGGAACACAAAGCGTCCCCGTTTTCTCCCGAACGCGAAAAGCCAGTCACGTTCACCCATTCTGATCATTTCTCTCACCTCTTCTCTCTCAAATGTCCTCTACAGCAGGTGACATGATTTATCCCTGCCTGAGGTCCATGCAATGAAAACGTGCTGCAGAAAGTTTCAGATATGCGGGATCAGCTAAACAAAAGAATGAACCCCCACCATTCATCACACTACTATTTTAGGCTTAGGCACGACCACACATAAAAAAAAAATGAATTAGTTGATTATCACAGCATGGAGCTCAGGTTCTGGTAGAGAAATTAATTATAAATTTCGCTAAATGATCTATGACATTTTGATTATTTTATATCACCGTAATATGAGAAAGGAAATAAAAATGATGCATGTTCATATATCAGTAACATGACAAGACACACTTAGGCTTCCATAGTTACAAGGTGTTATTGGTCTAGCAGTTGTTGTATGATAACAAAAATCTACTATTTTGTGTGTATGAATATTTCATTTTGATTCATTACATTACAAATAATAATATCAGACTTTTTGCTACATTTTATTTCAGAAAAACAATCTGTTCCTCGTTACTTTAAAGTGACGAAATCGAGAACTGTAACTGCCATGATTCGGAAAGAAAGTATTTTTCAGCAAACCGTACTTTTTCCTATATAATAATGTTATTTAAAAAAAAAAAAAATCAGCTGAAAAGACCTTCCAGGGCCTTTCTGAATTGAAATATTTAATTTAAAGGGATACTTCACCTCTGGGAAGATGGATGTGTATTTAATATTGGTCATTTATATAGTAGAAATGTGAAATTGCTTTGGAAATTGAAGCATTCTTGACTGGCAGAAAATGTATTTTTTTACTCATGTGGCTGAAAGACAACTCCCAGAATGCACTTGCTTTACAGCCGCCATCTTGTAGCAGAACTTCACTTGCGTTAGCATTCCCATTGACTCCCATTCATTTTGGCGTCACTTTGACAGCGAATAACTTTACATCTGAGGCGTTTAAAGACTCCATTTGTCCATTATTTATTTCTAAAGAAACACGACAATGTATAAAGAGCTCCATTACCATCTGTTACATTATGGCCCCGTAGAAACAGTTTTTGTAAAAATAGGCTAACGATTGCATCATAACCACTCGACTCTCTGTCGCGCTGTACAGAAATGACCGTACAGACAGGAGGAGAAGCTCGCAGGCAATCGGGGGCGACGTCCTGTCAAGGGAGAAGCCCATTGATAATGAGTCCAAAAGCAACGGGACAAAATATTTCAACAACGTTTTTGGGGAATTGGAAATAATTCGGTATGAGAACTCTTTGCTCAAGTTCCCCGTCTCTGCAAGATTAACGTTGGCAATTTTCACGGACACAGATACTAGAAGATTTACGTCTGTCAGACAAGTTGCTCACGTCATCAAGCTTAGTTTGAGTCGGTTTGAGTCTGCGCGTCAGGAACGGAAGTGCTCAAAAATCGCTAAAAATGGGCTTCAACTGTCTCAACTGTCCACTTCTTATATTGTCTATGGTTACAGGCGGCAGAAAAAATTCTATACAACTAGGCTTGCTTTGATACATCATGACTATAAATTGTGAGTTAGTTGATAAATGCAGTTTCATCAGCGGATTCAGCGATCTCGTCCAAAAGAAAATGGCATCGCTGAAATTTGCGACAAAAATAGGACTCTCTATCCGTTTCCATAGGCGCACAGCGAGAGCACTGACACCACCAGTCCGCCCTAGCTCGAGTCTGGCCGGGCTCTCTTTTCTGACCTGGGAGCACGGTAATTCGAAAATATAGCCGCGTTTCCACCGCAATTAGCAGGAACTATTTGTCCCAGGAACTTTTTTCATAGGAACTTTTTTTGCCCCAGAACGGTTGCTCACTGCGTTTACACCGTGGACTAAAGTACCGGGAAGATTAGTCTGGTGACGTTGAACTGTGTGCGACTGCTCCTCCCAGTCTGCGCGTACTTGTTTTGAGTTTTAAGTATTGAGGAGATTCAAGCTGTGCTGCTTTTGTGTGCGATCTATTGGTTTACTAACGAGGTAATTAACAAAACGGCAGAAAAGAGACGAACACTAATACCAAAGCGTATTCATTTCAGAAAGCTCGTAATACTAGATATAAAAGTAGACAACGTTTGTTATCAGCTATAGCGGACATGACCGTGAGATGGATGGGACGAACGCGCCACGAACGGCAGAGAGAACAAGGTAAAAGAACCAATCAGCATGTTCAGCGCACAAGTCCCACCCCGAAAGTTCCTGAACTCTGAAAAAGTACTACCTCGCCAGCAGGGACTTTCTGGGGGTGAAATTTTTACCCGGAACTTCCTTTAGACCCTGGTTCCTGCGGTGTAAACACACGGAGTACCACCCCAAAGTTCCTAGTTCCTGGGTAAAGTTCCTGCGGTGGAAACGCGACTTATTACTGGTTTTCTACTGATACAAAGCTTAATAATAAATGCTGAAGTATCCCTTTAAGTGATTAAGAAAACACTGATGGAACTTTACAGTAATCATCAGCATGTTTATGACCAAAGACAAATAAACTAGAAAAAAACTTCCCTAATACAGAAGGTGTTGGGACCTTTTAACAGCAGCTCTCTGATTTATGGACAATCAGAGAGGACAATCAGTTAACTACATTTTGTTTGTATGTATGTATGTATGTATGTATGTATGTATGTATGTATGTATGTATGTATGTATATGTACTTCAACAAAAACCTTTATTTTGTGGAAAACACAGCGATCAAAATTAGAGAACAATAACCCTTGCAGCACAAAAGCAAGCATTACAACAAACATTTGAGGATTCCAGCAGTCAAAATTTAGTAGGAAGTGTAGAGGCCCTTGCTTTGAATGACCTGAGCACATCTGCGGCCACTGGACATCACTAGATTCTCACACTGCTCTGGAGTGATCTTGATCCACTCTTCTTCCAGTCTCTTCCACAGTTCGGTAACTGTAGTGGGTTTCTTAGCCATAACTTTGTCGCCAAGAATTTTCCAATGATTTTCAATCAGGTTTAGATCAGGACTCTGGGCTGGCCATTTCATTATTTCAATTTTCTGAGCTTCAAGGAACTGCTTTACCCATTTTGCAGTTAAAATTTTGCTTCTTGCATTAAAATAGCGGGCTGATTGGCAGATGCTTGCAGGGAAGGAACCACATGTTGCAGAAGGAGGTTCTGATAAACATTTGCATTCACGGAGCATTACATTCGCATTCGAAGGACATCCTGGGATTTTTAATGTCAACAGAGTCAGGACCTCGGTTTAACGTCTACACTACACTAGGGGGGTTAGGACCCACACAGACCACAGGGTGAGCGCCCCCTGCTGGCCTCACTAACACCTCTTCCAGCAGCAACCTAGTTTTCCCAAGAGGTATCTCACCCAGGTACTGACCAGGCTCAACCCTGCTCAGCTTCAGTGGGCAACCAGTCTTGGGTTACAGGGTGATATGGCTGGAGTGAGGAGATCATCTGCCTGCTTATAGATAAAATTTACTTTCTTATGTTTGGTATCTTCAGTTTGAGAGTATCCTGGGATTGATCTGAATCAACCATTAACACCACCGATGGCAATGATGAATCAAATGCAATATAGGCTATATCTACCTGTACAGTAAAAGCCACTACAGATGCAGTTTCTGGAGAAAAAAAAAGTCATTAAAACATTTCAATTACAAAAATAATGTATTTTGTTTGGTCTACATCTTGCAACTAATGTCTTATTTGAGGGTATAGGGGGCAATTTCAGATTCAGCCTTGGATTTTCTAGTGATCCTATCAGCTTGATCAGGTGTGTTTGATCAGGGTTGGAGCTGAACTATGTAGGGCATTGGCCTCATGATTAGTGGGAACCCTGTACTAAACCCATTAGAAGATTGCTATAGTAAATCAAAGGGTTAAAAGTTAAAGCTGAAAGATTTTAGTTTTTTTTTTTTTGCACAGTGGGTGGAAACTTCACACAGTGCCCTACTTACAACAGATGAGAGTTATGGTTTCTCTCTGTAAGAAAAAAATTATGAGTATGTCGAAGATCTCAAAAATGAAGTTTATTACAGCATTTCAGTGGCAAGGTACACAAAGCACCTATACATCTAACGGAAGGTTAGATGTATATATTTTAACATGCAATTTATTTCTGTGTTGGTAAAGCTACATTTTCAGCATGATTACTCCAGTCTTCAGTGTCACATGATCCTCCAGAAATCATTCTAATATGATGATTTGATGCTCAAGAAACATTTATTTGGGTTCAAGCACTGAAAGCGCGTAGGCACCTATTGAAATCGTTGGCGCATATTCTTCTTCCGTTTCTTCCGCTCTGGAAGTCGAGAGTGCACTTGAGTGAACGTGTGCAAGAGTGCACGTGAGTTTACGTGTGCGAGAGTGCACGTGAGTGTACGTGTGCGAGAGTGCACGTGAGTGTACGTGTGTGAGAGTGTGAGTGTACGTGTGTGAGAGTGTGAGTGTACGTGTGTGAGAGTGTGAGTGTACGTGTGTGAGAGTGTGAGTGTACGTGTGTGAGAGTGTGAGTGTACGTCAGTGTACGTGAGTGTGAGTGTACGTCAGTGTACGTGAGTGTGAGTGTACGTCAGTGTACGTGAGTGTGAGTGTACATGAGTGTGTGTGAGTGTACGTCAGTGTACGTGAGTGTGAGTGTACGTCAGTGTACGTGAGTGTGAGTGTACATGAGTGTGTGTGAGTGTACGTGTGTACGTGAGTGTGAGTGTATGTGTGCGCACGTATATGTGTGTAGGTGATTATCTGTATGTGTGCATCTGTATCTCTTTACACAATTATTCTTGTTTTGAAATAAAAGTTATCACTGGTATGAGTTTGGTTTTTTGAGTTGGCATGCATAATATGGGATACAGAGATTGACAATGTACTGTATGTAGTTGGTTTAACTTCAAACTACTTTATTGGCATAAATGTTTTATAAAAACCTATATATTGCACAAAAATAAACAAGAACTATTACAGAGGAATGATTCAAATAAGAAATTTATAAGGTGCCATTAATGTTTACAGTAATTTTGTAATTTACACAGTAAAGTGCAACAGAATGTGAAAAAACTTAAAGGGGTGATGAACTGAGAAATCAAATTTTCCTTGAGCTTTTGACATCTGAGAGGTCATCATATTTTAAGAATATCCTGTAAGTTTCAGAACTGAAAACGTCCTTGTTAGTCCAATAAATGCTTTTATTGACACCAGCCTCAGCAAACGACTCGTTTTTCAAAGTGGGGAACTATGACGTCAAAGGGGATAAAACACCACCCCCGCAGAAGAAGATCAACGCCTACTTCAACACGGCAGGTTTAGCCCCGCCCACCGATTCGCGCATTACACACATAGCTAAATAACATAAGCATATCTCGTGATGACAAACCGGATCGATCTACCGAGCAATACAAAATATTGTGCAGTGCCTGGTTGTGGAAGAAGACAGTCGCTGCATAAGCTTCCTCTGGATTCCAATAGGAGTGCATGGATAAACTTTATTTTTAATGAAGTTCCACTCCAGCTGAGGAGGTAAAACATTGTCCGTCTGTTCGCTTTATTTCACTTAGGATTGCTTTGTAAACAAGACTGGATTTGCAGACCGATTAAGAGTAAAGAACGGTGCTGTGCCGTCTATATTGGATCTGACAGGAATGGTGCAACACACGGACTCTGGGTCGAACATGTATGGGCGAATCATTCTGGTTGCCATTTTACAACATTGGACGTTTTCAAAACAATTTCCCCCAAGTGCATCGACGGGTGAGTTGAAACTCATTATAATATGCAACACTGTTATCCACTCACAGCAGTGGGCGTTTACTTCCAAGTCTTCAGTGCGAGACGCCCATAAAAACCGAGCGTTTTTCAGCTAGGCTCAAAACTAGGGTACAAAATAGCCTATTACTTATTCATTTTGATGTTTTTGAATGCAAAAACCAAGCGAACGTCATACGTTTACCTCAGACAACAATATAATAAGATTTAAAAAGCCAGTTCATGACCCCTTTAAAATACTTTACTTACTTTCGCCTACTACCCCTCCTGGGGCATAGGCCGCCAACAAGGGATCTCCAGGCATCTCTGTCTTGGGCCATTCTTTCCAGCTGACTCCAGGTCTTTCCCATGCTCTTTGTGTCTGCCTCCAAGTCTCGGCGCCAGGTATTTCTCGGTCGACCTCTGTTTCGCTTTCCTTGCGGATTCCATTTTAGGGCTTGTCTGGTGGTGTTAGTCGCTGGCTTACGTAAGGTGTGTCCAATCCATCCCCAACGTCGCTTCTTGATTTCCTCTTCTGCGGGTAGCTGGTTTGTTTTCTGCCAGAGTTCGCTATTGCTGATGGTCTCTGGCCAGTGGATGCGGAGTATCTTTCGCAGGCAGCTATTGATGAACACCTGTACTTTCTTGGTGATGGTTACCGTGGTCCTCCATGTTTCTGCTCCATAGAGGAGAACTGCCTTGACATTTGAATTAAAAAAATTTATTTTGGTCTTGACGGACAGTTCCTTGGAGCTCCAGATGTTCCGGAGTTGTATGAATGCTGCGCGCGCCTTTCCGATACGAGCCTTAACATCCACGTCAGTGCCCCCCTGTTTGTTGATGACACTGCCTAGGTAGATAAAGGCCTCGACCTCTTCCAGGGCTTCTCCATCAAGTGTAACTGGGGTGTTGCTGTTCGCATTTATCTTGAGGATCTTGCTCTTTCCCTTGTGTATGCTGAGGCCTACTCTCACTGAGGCAGCTGCTACGTTGTTCGTCTTCTCCTGCATCTGCTGTTGGGTGTGTGACAATAGGGCCAAGTCGTCGGCAAAGTCCAGGTCATCCAGCTGATTCCAGAGCGTCCACTGGATCCCGTGCTTTCTGTGGGCTGTTGAGGTCTTCATGATCCAGTCGATCGCTAGAAGGAAGAGAAACGGTGACAGCAAAAAAGACCCCTTTAAAATACTACACAGATATTACACAATACTCTGTCTGATCTAAGGTAAACTTATAAGGAATTACATAGTTAAAACTATGGATATGCGCTCTACTCCTTTTGCTGCTTTCATTATTACTCTAGAGTTTTTTTAATACTTTAGCATTTTATTAAAGTATTATTTCAAATTTGCACATGCGTTTTGAAGACGCGTCAACGTCATTACTGTATCACTTAACGCAAATACAATGCATGCGCTTTCAGCGCAATATAGCTCATGAGCTTTAAAGACCGCATTGTTGTCAACCCCATTTCCTGATACCGTGGCGTCGACGTCATTGCTGTGCCACTAACCAATGAGAAGCGTTATGGGCGGGACTGCACATGCATATTCTTCTTCCGTTTCTTCCGCTCTGGAAGTCCATGGCAGCCCATAGAACTGCTAGTTATGAAATTTGGCACACTGATAGAGGACAGTCTGAACTGTCACCATAGCAAATTTGGAGTCTAACTCAATCCCTCTGGCGTCAACAACTATCTAAAGTTGTAATCATGTTTATGCTAATAACATTTGAGCTGTAAGGGCTAGAAACAAAACCCTGTGACGTCATTTTCCGTCATGACAATTTATCCGCCATTTTGAAATCTCAGAAAAACATACTTTTTCGATCTCCTAGGCTGTTGCTCAAATTTTCACGAAAATTTAACCAGATCATCTTCAGACCATGCCGGCAAAAATTTATTTGGAATTCAATTCGATTTGTCAAACCGTTCTCAAATACCGTGCTAACTAATTTTACACAGCGCTTGCGAAAACAGACGCAAGGCTGTAGGCGTTTCTCAATGTCAAGGAAGGATCCTCGGAAGCCGTTATTTCGAGGATGCTACGTCATCGACATCTGTCTAAGGACTGTTCCAATGTCGAGGATCCTCAGAATTTCAACCAAGGACTGAGTCCATTGTTCGGATAATATCCCATACACAGGAAAGGATGCATATGTGTAGCCTTCGCGCTCTCAAATCACCCACAATCCTATGCGCAGCTTTGCTATCTTGTTCAAAAAATAAAAAATGTCGGACGTTAGCGGAGTCGGAGTGATAACGGGGCAATATTCAAATGTAAGGTTTAAGTATAAATACAGTTTTTGCCATTTATTTAATGTTTGTTAAACTATTGAACATATCGGCTCAACTGATTTACAGAGGGGGGATTTAAAGCTGTTATCTTTTACTGGTGATTCACCTTTTAATTTTTACTTAATATAGTATTTTCTGTTGATCACATATTTTACCATTGCATGTGTTTTAACAGCTAGATGTTTAACAGCTATGGACGCAGTTCTGTTCACTCAAGCAATATAATCGTTTTTAAATTAATAAACACCTTTTTAAATCAATATTTTGTGTCAAATTGTTGATTTATTTGGTAGGTAGCGTTAGCCATGTTATAAGCGGGAAAATGTATAGCGAGACGGTTGTTACAGCGAACACAAACCCTTCAGGCTGATTCAAGACCCCTCCGCTTCGCGTTAGAGTTCGCAGGGTTGAATTCGCTATAACAACCGTCTCACAATTTATTTATTTATTTCAATGAGGGCTGACGAGACAAAATAAGGACTGTCAAGTGTGTTTAAACAGCGCTGAAAGCGGTCATTTTCACTGACGTAATGACGTGCACTTGCTAGCCTGTTCCATTTACGTGTTCTCCGAAATGCTAAAGAGGAGCCTCGCCTATAGCCTCTGAAGGAAATGACTTGGAAGGACCCGTCCTCCCAAGGAAGTATCCTTGACATTGAGAAACACCTTGTATCTCCGCAACGCTTTATCCTATTCAGACTAAACTTGGTACATGTCATCACAAGCATGACCTGAGGCTACATGCTGCGTTTCTTGCGCAGTGCCACCTACTGGTCCGGAGATACGAAAAATGGCAACTTTTGCTTATAACTTCTGAACAGTTTGTCCAAAATAAAAGTGGTAGTTAGATTCAGAGCATCGGCTCTGAATCATTTGAAAGTCACATGTCTAGTATCTGTAAAACCGCATTTTTCCATCTTAAAAATATAGGCCTATCTAAATTATGTCATATGCTCTCAATGACAAATGCAGAACAGTTAGTTCATGGGTTCATGACATCAAGGCTAGATTATTGTAATGATATTATGGGTGGTTGGTTGCCCTGCATGCTTCATAAACAAACTACAGCTAGTTCAAAACGCAGCCGCTAGAGTTCTTACCAGAACCAGGAAGTATGACCATATTAGCCCGGTTCTGTCAACACTGCATTGGCTGCCTATTAAACATCACATACATTTTTAAATATTGCTGATTACTTACAAAGCACTAAATGGTTTAGCTCCCCAGTACTTGAGCGAGCTTTTAACGCATTATAGTCCGTCACGTCTATTGCGATCTCAAAATTCCGGCCAGTTGATAATACCTAGAATATCAAAATTGACTGCTGGCAGTAGATCCTTTTCCTATTTAGCATCAAAACTTTGGAACAATCTTCCTAACATTGTCCGGGAAGCAGACACACTCTGTCAGTTCAAATCTAGACTAAAAACACATCCCTTTGACCTAGCATACACATAACACAATATAGAGATCTATAATTCAATGTTAGGCTGCATAAATTTGGTCAGCTGGAACCGGGAACACTCCCATAAATCCTGATGTACTCATTACATCATAAGAAGGATGCGTCTAAGCTAATATTAGTCTCTCTGTTTATCCGCAGTCCACCTTATCCAAATCTGATGAAGGACCTGCGCCTAGACACGACGACAACGCAGTCCTGAAGTGTCCACTACTCTCTCATCCTGACTATTTAGATTTGTCCAATAAACAGCCATTAACTGTTGCCTTCTGATTTTAAGCAGCATTTCATTTACCTCCACTTGCATTGCTGCTATAGGTGTTGTTGGATATGCTCCACAGCAAATTCTCAATGCCTGTGCTTGAATTCTGTCTAACTTCGCTAACTGTGATTTTGACGCCAACCCATATGCCATACTTCCATAATCTAGCACAGATCGTATCATTGCTACATATACTGTTTGAAGCGCCCCCTATCTGCTCCCCACTCTTGTCCTGCCATACATTTCATTACATTTATAACTCTTTTGCACTTATTCACCATCTTATCAATATGCTCTTTCCATGTAAGCCTAGTATCCAGCCATACTCCCAAGAATCTAACTGATGCCACTCGTGCCATTTCATTGTTGTATATCTTTAACTTACACTCATTATCTACTTTCTTGTTGGAAAATAAAATACTTTGCGACTTCTCCACAGATAACTTAAATCCCCACTTACCTGTATATGACCATTTTACCACCTCATCCACCGCCTTTTGCATTTTCCCCATAATAAACTTTTTATTTCTTCCTCTGAACCACAAAGCCCCATCATCGGCAAACAATGATCTACCAACACTCCTATCCACCTTACTAAATATATATTCTATCATTATTATAAAAAGGACTGGACTTATTACACTTCCCTGAGGAGTGCCATTTTCTATTATTCCTTGAGATGATATACACTCTTAAAAGAAATGGTTCTATTTAGAACCAGAAATGGTTCTATCACCCGCTTCATATATGGAACTCCAAAATGGTTCTATATAGAACCATTTTAATGGGTTCCATAAATAGAACCCCAAATGGTTCTTTGAATCCAAGTTAGATGGTTCTTTATAGAACCATTTAAGGGTTCTATATTTTTAAACCATAAAATGATATTTAATAAAATTATTATTAAATTATTATTATGAATACAAAAATATAACCAATCCAGAAAATTCCAAAAGTTTAAATTTATTCAATTGATTATACAAAAATATTAGTGTCACATTTAAAATTGCACATCTGTATACTCTGTATTTTACAGCAAAACATTTTTTACATTTAAGATGTAGTAACAACCATTTAGTTTGAATTTAATTTAAGCAATTTTCACTTTGCAATAAACATACATAAGCTTGTTTATGTACTGTATGTACATGTACAGTACTTAACTTTTACATGCATCTCTGAAATGAGGAAAAACAAATCTTTGATTTCATATTTTTGATATTCAACAATGCAGATAAAAAACAATACATGAACAATTAAAACATCTAAATAAACAGCACTACAACTTACACAAGTTGACAGTAAATTTTTTAGTACAGGTATTGGTGTTCTTGTGTCATGCTCTTGTTTAAGTTTATGCATATATTTTTGAATAAAAGTCATTGTGTGACTGCAAACAGGCATTCCACAGCCTTTGTCATGTCAATGTCTGCCTCCATGATAATGCTGACACTTTCAGTCTTGAGGGGATCAGGACAGCCGTTAAACACCATGGTTGATGTAGGACCTTTGGGTTCCTGTAAAACAAACATTTCACCTTTTGAGTGCCTTTCACCAATTAACAGAAGTCATCAAATAGACCTAAAATTAATGTTGGTAACCGAACAATGCTGCTACCCATTCACTTAAATTATATGGACACAAAACCAATGCAGCAAGTCAATGGGCACCGCCATTGTTCGGTTACCATCCTTCTTCAAAATATCTTTTGTGTTCTGAAGAAGAAAGTCAAAGATTTGAAATGACAAGAGGTGAATAAATTATGACAATTTTCATTTTTGGATAAACTATTCCTTTAATACTTTCATTATTGTAATACATGTTTTCACTCATACAATTTATAGAAGCTACAACCTTTACATTGACAATGCAACTTTACACTGGGCATGGAACAGATAGGTTGGATGGGGAAAAATATATGGTGTTACCTTCTGTGGTTTCCTCTTCCTTCCTTTTTTTTGCACTCCCTATGATGTTTTGGGCCATTTCATTAGATGTTTCCATGTTCTTCACCAAGTCTGTTCGAAACCTCATCGTCATTTCATGCAGCATCTTTAAAAAATACAAAACATTTGTTTACTTCAGGTGCTTATATCCAAATTACACACTTTCAGCCAAACAAGTTCCTTAAAGTTAGCATGAACTGGAGGTTGCAATTGACTACCATATAGTGATGTATTTCGAGAATGTTCAATAAGAAAAAAACTGGGCGTGGTAAAGTAATCAAAATTATTACATGCCTTGAGTCTCACTGCTGGCCAAGGTTTGGCAACAAATGAGCCCTCATTCTCACAGGGTTCTTGTCTGTTAACATGAATACAATGATGAAGTCTTTTTATACAGGATTTTCATTTTACTTGCCACAATAAACAGTCTGTTTAAACTTCAAAACAATGATACATACCGAGTACAAGATATTTGAGGCACTTCAGTTTCCAGGCTGTTTGAGGAAAAAGAAAAATATAAATTAAGATAAGGATTTTAAGCTTGCTTTAAGTCTGTTTAAACGTCAAAACAATGATACATACCGAGTACAAGATATTTGAGGCACTTCAGTTTCCAGGCTGTTTGAAGAAAAAGAAAAATATAAATTAAGATAAGGATTTTAAGCTTGCTTTAAGTCTGTTTAAACATCAAAACAATGATACATACCGAGTACAAGATATTTGAGGCACTTCAGTTTCCAGCCTGTTTGAAGAAAAAGAAAAATATAAATTAAGATAAGGATTTTAAGCTTGCTTTAAGTTTGTTTATTTAGCATCAAGTCCGTTTAAACGTCAAAACAATGATACATACTGAGTACAAGATATTTGAGGCACTTCAGTTTCCAGGCTGTTTGAGGAAAAAGAAAAATATAAATTAAGATAAGGATTTTAAGCTTGCTTTAAGTTTGTTTATTTAGCAACAATGTTTAATATTTAACAACACAGACTTACTTTTTTAACTTATTAAGCTCTTTTTGTCAACCGTCGTTACCTGGGGGGAAATAAAACAGAGCATAAATAACACTTCACAAACCAACTATGCAATGCAAACACACCTACACATTTAGCCATGTGCTATCATCACTTTAATCCAGCGCATGCATCAGTAAACCGCAGTAAACGATGTTACGAACGCTGCACTGACTGCAACCGTGCAGTTTTAATGGAGACCGGCCGGAAGTTCTCAACTGTAGCGGTGTCCACCTGCTGAGTTTAGCTCCCAGCCTGATAAAACACACATGAACAAGCTAACGTTAATCAAGATTTTCGGGATTACTGAAAAGTAACAGTCTGATCTGGGTTGGAGCTAAAAACTGCACGAAAGTGGACCTCGCGGGCCAAAGTTAACAGTTAAGAACTTCTACACCTGTTAATAGGCCTGGGGAAAATACTCAACGCAAACTGAGTTAACGTTATGTGTATGAAACTGCGACAAACATTCACATATCATACACCTCCGTCTTCCACCCGGTTCGCTTTTATTTCAATCGGCGCCTATCGTTAACTTAACGTGAAATTACCATTAAAGAAATACGAGCGTGCGCTTCATTGAGATTAAAATTCACGCTTCTGTCTCGAAGCTCGTCTCCTTATAACACAGCTGTCTTATTGTTATTGACCATTTCATTAACTATAACAAGGAAATAATGGGAGATTGTAACTTTATTACTTTAAAACCCGGAGCAAATTCAATTTAACAGGGCTTTCTGAACCTACGGCTGACGAAGCCCATCGGTGCTAAGTTGCACAGCAGTGTTTTTAACTGAGGTGAAAATATTCCATTTTGCTTCTAGTATCAGTAGCCTATTTAAGACAAGGACTATACTCTAACCAATAGAAATATTAACTGCAATACTAAATATTTCAGTAAAATGATTTCAAAAATGTAAAAACTTAACTTACCTGAGGGTATGAACGGGCAGAAATGGCGGACTCCTCAGTTTGAAAAATTAACTGTCACTTGTAGGTTCGTCTTCGCCAATCCACCAATAGGAATTCAAGGATGATGCAACGCATATACGCCACCAGAGGGCATTTTTACGATTATTATTTTTAATGTTCCCTTCAATAGATTAAAAGTTAACCATCACTATATGGTACACACAAAATAAAGAAAACACTTTGGTTGTTTATTATTAGGCCTATAATGTTTTATTACAAAATGATTGGTAAAAAAGGCAAACTTATAATGTATTAGGTAATATAAGTTGCATGCTAATGTACAAACGTGCATAAAGAAATCTCAAATCATACATTGACTAGATATGAAAATTTTGTTAACTCTGGTTTTTGACTACACCAGTCATTCTCATGCGTCTTGACTCAAACAGCTTTGTGAATGTGTTGTGTATAATTATTGTGTAACATGAATCTTTAGTTTACACTTCAGTAATAGAACATGAATTATAGAACCATTTTAATAAAAAAGGTTCTTTGCTCTCCAAGGGTTCTACATAGAACCATTTTGTCATTAAAGGGTTCTATTTGCCAAGTACGGAACCCCAGGGTTCTATATAGAACCTCGAGGAACCCTTTTTTTTAAGAGTGTAGCCCCTGTCCCAAATGGCACACTCCGGACTTGTGGACTTCCTCAGAGTCCACACTTCGGTGACGTCATGAGTGCAGACCTATAGGGCCCTTAGCGCGAGTCCGCGAGGGCGCATCGAGAGGTATTTTTGGGACAGACTCGATTGTCACGCCGGAAACAGGAAGACAGTCTGGTTGTTGTTATGGACAGGAGCTGCAGGTTCGGGGAAATATGCTGACTAGTGTTGTTGTGTTTACATATGACTCAGTAAATCCCTGACAATCTGTTCTATTTATTTAAAGGGCACCTATTATGCATTTAAAATGTTCCTAATATTGTTCTGGGAGTCCCCAACAACAGTTTTACATGCATGCAATGACAAAAAACACTTCTGTTGTCTTATAATATGCATTTATTTTTTACCTGATTTGCTCACCGACTCCCTAATGATTCGTTTGACGACTCATTTGTCCAAACCCCTCCTTTGCGTGACGCTAATCTGCGGTGATTGGTCAGAGGACGCAGTCAGTTATATTTCGCGTTAGCCCAAAGCTTAAACATATTGATAAAGCACTGCAGTACTACAATACGCTTCACATAATTTCACATATTTCAAAAAACAAACAAAAAATGACATTGGAGACCTAGAAGCTGCTGAGCGTAACTCTCTCACACACACACACACACACACACACACGCGCACACACACACACACACACACACACACACACACACACACACACACACACACACACACACACACACACACACACACACACACACACACACACACACACACACACACACACACACACACACACACACACACACACACACACACACACGTTGTGTTTTCATGTTTTATGGGGACTTTCCATAGGCGTAATGGTTTTTATACTGTCCAAACTATATATTCTGTCCCCTTACACTGCCCCTATCCCTAAACCTACCCATCACAGGAGACATGCTGCATTTTTACATTTTCAAAAAACATCACTTAGTGTGATTTATAAGCTGATTTCCTCATGGGGACCAAAAAATGTCCCCACACGAACAAGGATTTCGGATATTGCCATCCTTGTGGGGACATTTTGTCCCCATAACGTAGGGTTTACCAGGCCACACACACACACACACACACACACACACACACACACATAAAAGCAACAATTATTAATAGTACTTACAGGTTGTGATTCGGAGGAGGAAGCTGATCTAAATAAACTTGGTATTGAACCTTCCTATATCAGCCGACTCGCGAATCCATTGATTCATTGTCATTGACAAAATGAAAGCATTTGTGTTTGTGAAGCGATCGTCATTAAAATGACGCGAACACACACAAGGTTCGGGACGGGTACAGTTGTAAATATAAACTCTAGCCACTGAGTCTTCACATGCTTGTCCCTGGCCAGTGAAAAAAAAAATTTTGCTTTTGATTCGCACTTCAGAACAGCGTCTCGTCGGTCGACATGATCATGTTTTCACTGTTTTCTCTGTCTGTCTCCTCGGCGCGCGCAATGAGTGGGCGTGTCGAATTCAAATAACTTGTACAAGTGACGTACGAAAGCTAGAGAGAAAGCATCGTTTGTCTATCGATTCATATCAGCGACTCAGAGTCGACTCTTACTTTTGAGAGACAATAACTTTGTATACGGTGAACTTTCATATTTAAAACTTTGCAGGATGTTTTTGTTCACTTAGATCTATGTTACACACTACATGAAAGGTAATTTTCAAAATTCCATGATAGGTACCCTTTAATAAATTTACAATTAAAGGGGTGTTCCAAGCAAACAGCTATGTGCGTTTATATTAGGCAGGGTGTCCGCGGATCCTTAAAAAGTCTTAAATTAGATTTTAAGAATTTAAGGCCATAAAAAGTCTTATTTTTACTTATGAAAGGTCTTAAATTTTCGATGGCAATTTGACTTGGACACATCTGAATGTTTTCCAAATTAAAATGATCTAATTAGCGTACTTTTTTATTTATTATGCTTTCTTTGTGGATTTCCTCGTTCACGTGACATTTCACGTCACATTCGCGGCAGCATTGCGTCTGTCTCTGCGCGCAAAAAAGTAGGAGAGGAGGAGAAGCAAGTTGGTAAATCTCAGTTCAATTGTAAGTTCATTTTTTATGTGCGTAGTGGTGTGCGAGGTGTATTGTCTATTATGATATTGAAATCATTGTTTTACTTTTAACTATGTACGAGGGCGCGGCGCACTGCGAGCTGACATTGCATTTGTCTCTCATGCTTGCCTTCACTGCGTAATGTGTCAGTGCAGTTCTAGCCTTTGTCCTGTTATGTTTTTGTATATTATGTTATTATCACACAAATACAATATCACATCGGCAAGAGGGCTGTTTTCCCGTGCACAATAGCAAATATGATATTTATTTTATTTAGTTACATTTTATAAACAATATTGTCAATATTATTTGTTTTCCCTTTATTTCGCTGACGAGCATTTCAAAATGAAACCGCAGAGTCTCAATGCAACAGATGATTTTCAGCCGTCTGAACAAATCGGTTGATGAATGAAAAACAGTGAGTGACTTGCCACCAATACTGGCGGTTTTACTTTCACATTTAAAGTACTCTTTAATTAAAATGTTTTAATTAGAAATCAGTTCATATTTAAATATTGAATAAAAAAAAAACTCTCATAGCTTTATTTATTTTATGCAATTGTAAATGGAGTGTAAAATATTAATGCCAGTTCTGATGCTGCTTCTGTGTTTCCTTTGCAGTTGCAAAGATGGATTTTGATTTAATCATTTAATTTAACTGGTAACAGTGGTATTGTGTTATTATTCTAATAATAATTAGAATAATTATTAACAGAGGGGGGGGGGGGGGGGGGGGGGGGTCGCGATGCTGGCTTAACATCATGTCTGTTAGCCATCACGATGGACGATGATATCGTCTATCGGCACAACCCTAGTGTGTATATATGTGTATATGTGTGTGTGGAATGCTTTATATCAGGCTTGATGAAATTTAACTTGATTTGTGATTTAATAACTATTTCATTACATTGATTCGAGTACTAAAATTTTCTATGCATCTCTACTGCAAGCTAAACCACAACAGTGGCGTTTGTATTTATTTATTTTACATGTGTATTTTTTTGTTTTGATTGTAGCTGCTGTCATGAAATGGGACCCAGCTGCAACAGAGGCCCAAATAAAGTCTGCAGCCGATCATCTGAAACATACCCTCAGGAGAGTCCGGGCTTGCTGCTATAAATGAAGCTTGTGAAGCTTATAGCAGCCACATTTTGTTAATTGATATGTTATACTGTTTTAACAACATTTAATATATTATTTAAAGGGAAATTGTGTTAATTTACAATCATATAGACCTAGGACGGCTTGGGGGTGAGTAAAGTATGGGATAATATAAATTTTTGGGTGAACTAACCCTTTAATGAGATTAATACAGAAAAAAGAATAGTAAAAGTGTTGCATAAACAGAGGCAGACTGACAGTTAAAGGCCATGTTGCAGGTTAAACACCACTGTCGATTAATGGGTACATAAAGCAGTTAAAGCAGCACCGGGTAACTTTTCAACCTTCATAATATATTTCCATGTCTCTTGTGATGGTACATCGACTTACAATAGGTTGAATGACACGTCTGCCATAGCCTGACGGGGTCTGTAGCGTTTTTAATCGTACTTTTAAACTTCGGGTTTCGGGTAGTAACCGGTGAACAAAGAGAACTACAAAATTTGAATGCTTTACGGCATATACGTCACTTCCACCACCACCCCCACTTCCTTAACATCGGACGTGCGAGCCAAATGTTATAGTCATGGCCGAAGCAGCACAGAAAAACAAAGGTTTTATCGGAGCAAAGCAAAATAGAAAGTGATCGCGTTAAAGGCAGAACAAGGATCAAAATTGGGCCAGCGTTTTCTCGCTGGCTTGAGCTAAAGGAGGAGGAGGGGTGCCTGACCGATGCGGACTGTCATGCTTTTGTACTAGTAAGTAAGTATGCTTGCATACTAGCTAGGGTGACCTGACCAGACGTCCCGTTTTCCCCGGGACAGTCCCGCATTTCAACTCTAATTTTAGTATCCCGATCGACTTATTAAATTGAATACGCGCAGGACAGAGAGGGAGAGAGAGAGCGAGAGACCTTGCGTGTGTGTGCTAGAGTAGCCTACGCATTAATACGCACGCGCGCATTATTGATATAATAATATAGCTTGATATTATAATATTGACGATATATGGTTATTATCTACCACTCAAACATTGCATTGAAGTATAGATTCAGTAAAACGGTAACCAATACGCTAGACTAGGCTACTATAATGACGCTGGCTTGTAAACGTGAGCATCGCGATCATTTGTCGTTAGAAAAAAATAAATTAAACCCATGAAGTTATATTCATATGACATGCTGAAATATATGCCACTGTACCTGGGATGAAGACATTTCACACGCGACGCACCTGCATGTGACCTCCTCCTACAGTGTTCACGGCTATCATGGTTGTCAATAATGCATGTGCTACATTCATGACGGTTTACGACAGTAAGTAGAGGACAATACTGTTTCCCAACTGTAGGGGGGGACCCCGAGAGCAAAAGTTAAATTTTACCTGTTGTTACTTTAAGATATGTATATAAAGTTAGAAATGTCTCCAAAATGGTGTTAAAGTCCAGTTTTTGTAGTTTTTGGTTAGTGACGGTTATTTTTTACGCGACTCGGCGATGACGTCACATGAGGTAGACGCAGGCTGCAGGCAGAGGCAGGCGCGCTTCAGAATCGGTTCAGTTACAGTTCTCATGGTTCACAGCCGAGGAGATCGATGTTCTCGTCAGGGCTGTAACACTCGTGTTTAAATAGTTTTCCTTATAATAATGTATCGTTTGCAAAAAGTAAAATGCATCTGTGTAGATGAGAGAATCATTTACAGTGGATGCACGTTGTTCACTCTGTATTATGGCCAAGCATGCGCGCTTAAAATAGCATCTGAATGTACGCGCAACGCCCCAGACTTTAGACTATACAGACTGATCTCATGAAATGGCGTATGTATGACACGCCAATTCGTATTTCTATTTTTGGCGTACGTGCTATCAACAAGCATAATCGCTTTTCAGCGTGTTTATGAACGCCGTTGACTTAACGTTACATTACTGTATATATAAATATATGACCTACCCCAACCCCGTCCCTAAACCTACCCGTCACTGGTTAATACCATTTATGAGTATTCCCCTACCATCCTAGGAAAAAAAATATCGCTCGCCAGATGTAGATCTACATTTTGCTTCGTTTCGCTCGGACATGTAATGGCGTGCACATACACGCGGAATCACTCGGACATTTAACGGCGTAGACATACACGCGGGTAGCTCAAAATGCGTATAGATAACACGCCACTTGACTTGAAAGTGGCGTGTATGTTTACGCAAAAGTCATGATGTCATGTTGGACTATAGGTTAGGGTAACCAACAGTCCTGTTTTCCCAGGACATGTTCTGTTTTCACGTCCTGTTTTAGCTGTTGTTGTTTTTTTTTTTTATTATGAAAATGTCCTGGTTTTCAAAAAACTTCTGGGAAAGATCAGCTCTAAAACAAAACATAGATGGGCAAACAAGGAGGATGAGGATTGAGGAAGAAAAATATGATAAAGAGGAAGAAAAAAAATATACATTTTGTTAGTTCGTTTTTGTAAGTTTGTGAGAGCTATTTTTGTTAAATTTGGAGGTATTGCTTTTAGTTATTTCTTATTTATATATTTATTTTTCTAATACAGATGAGACATTATTTCATTCATTCAAACCTGTAATAATTATAGATTAATTTTTCTAATACAGAAGAGACATTATTTCATTCATTCAAACCTGTAATAAAACAGGCTTTGAGAAGCCTATCTGAATTTGTGTCTTGTAATAAAACCATTTTCTATCCATACAGAGGAGGCATAGGCTACTTTAAATATACTAAAATTAATAAGGCATCATTG
This sequence comes from Chrosomus eos, assembly GCA_036326025.1. Taxonomy (NCBI): domain Eukaryota; kingdom Metazoa; phylum Chordata; class Actinopteri; order Cypriniformes; family Leuciscidae; genus Chrosomus; species Chrosomus eos. The sequence continues at coordinate 9,828,587 of CM070838.1, forward strand.
AGTAAATTTCGAGTATAATTTGAGTATCTGTTTGCTCGGCCGAGTGTCCTGCTTTTACCTCTATCTCCGGTGAAAATGTTGTTTGCAAACGTAGCTGACGACGAGTAGGCTGGTCATGTCTTCAGTGTGATGAGTATGTTCATGGTTTATGTTTACTTTACCTTTTTATTTTTTACACGGAGTCCTTTGAACAACAGCTATAGGTGACAGGAGATGTGTTGCATACACAATAAACATGCATCAGATATGTTTCCAACATACTTGCAGAGTTTAAAACTTAAGAATCTTTCCTACTTATCCATGGCAATACCGGTACACTGCGTCCAGGCAGGCTATATGCTGGGCTTATGGAGTTTTAGGCAGGAGTATAAAGAAGCCTCTCGTGTGGTTTCAACCATCAGACAACAATTCCAAAGTTGTGACCAGACCTATCAGGGCTTTCAATTGCCTCGTTTGGATGAAAATGAATAAAAATAATAATTCCTTATTCTGTTGTGATCGCCCAATTGCCCTCAAAATGTTATAAAGTACACAGAACACATGGATTTTTATAAGAAAAAAACAGTTTATTGGCATTGCTTGTAATGGTTACTAAACATTTACTGAACAAGGACAAAGATTACTGAACAAAGACACAGGTTGCAAGTAAACAAATCTATATAAAAAAAAGCCCACTGATGAAGGGCTAGACCGGAAATGTTTGCACATTGTTTCTTTTGCCTGCAATAGTGTGGTCCAGAGCCATAGAGAGAGAGTTACGACACTCCCATAGACCGCCATAGGAACTCTGGAATGCGGAAGTAACGCGTGTCGTGGAGCAGCCAATAGTTCCAAACACTGATAGTTCCAGCATTGAACCCCATTCATTTTCAGTGCTTCCGAAGTACGCTCGCTGGTAAATTAATGAAATTACTGTATTTTTTTTTTTTACTTTTACACACATTAGCCGACCTCTCGTGAATCTAGTCAGTATATTTTATGTGGCCAGTTTTAGTTAAAGTAACACCAGGTAAAATTTAACTTTTGCTCTCGGGGTCCCCCCCTACAGTTGGGAAACAGTATTGTCCTCTACTTACTGTCGTAAACCGTCATGAATGTAGCACATGCATTTGTTGACATCCATGATAGCAGTGAACACTGTAGGAGGAGGTCACATGCAGGTGTTCCGCTAGCTTGCGTCGCGTGTGAAATGTCTTCATCCCAGGTACAGTGGCATATATTTCAGCATGTCATATGAATATAATTTCATGTTTTTTTTTTGTTTTTTTCTAACGACAAATGATCGCGATGCTCACGTTTACAAGCCAGCGTCATTATAGTAGGCTAGTCTAGCCTATTGGTTACCGTTTTACTGAATCTATACTTCAATGCAATGTTTGAGTGGTAGATAATAACCATATATCGTCAATATTATAATATCAAGCTATATTATTATATCAATAATGCGCGCGCGTGCGTATTAATGCGTAGGCTACTCTAGCACACACACGCAAGGTCTCTCGCGCTCTCTCTCCCTCTCTGTCCTGCGCGTATTCAATTTAATAAGTCGGGACACTAAAATTAGAGTTGAAATACGGGACTGTCCCGGGAAAAACGGGACGTCTGGTCAGGTCACCCTAGCTAGTATGCAAGCAATATACTTACTAGTAAGCATGACAGCCCGCATCGGTCGGGCACCCCTCCTCCTCCTTCAGCTCACGCCAGCGAGAAAACGCTGGCACAGTGTTGATCCTTGTTCTGCCTTTAACGCGATCACTTTCTCTTTTGCTTTGCTCCGATAAAACCTTCACTTTCTTGTTTTTCTGTGCTGCTTCGGCCATGACTATATAACATTTGGCTCGCACGTCCGATTTTAAGGAAGTGGGGGTGGTGGTGTAAGTGACGTATATGCCGTAAAGCATTCAAATTTTGTAGTTCTCTTTGTTCACCGGTTACTACCCGAAACCCGAAGTTTAAAAGTACGATTAAAAACGCTACAGACCCCGTCAGGCTATGGCAGACGTGTCATTGAACCTATTGTAAGTCGATGTACCATCACAAGAGACATGGAAATATTTATAAAGGTTGAAAAGTTACCCGGTGCTGCTTTAATGCTTATTGGAAGATAATGGGTTAATTGCAGCTAGCTATAGCTTACATGACCAACTCTTCATTTAAGTTAACTAACTTATGGTAACCTGAAGTATATACATACATAACCCTTACCCATTTAAATAAATGAATTTGTGAGTGTGTGTGTGTGAATATATTATGTGAATGGGTTAAGGTTATGTGTGATTCAAATATACATGTGTACTGTACATCGTATACATGTATTAGTGTGTGTTTTCTGATATGGTTTAGTCTATGATTAGTGTAGGACGAAGGGGTACATTAGCCATACTGAAATGAATCCCGTTAACAGTTATGGATCATGTTTAGGAACATAGTTAATTCACTCATTAACTATCTCTCCGGTTTCAAGTTTATATTTACCGAACATTACTGCAAATTTGTACATGCACACTTATATTTTATGTTGGTTGTAATTCTGAACGGACCGCCTCTCCAGACCTCTTTGCGTGATCACAAAGGTATAGGCTAATGGCTGAATCGGAATTTATAAGCAAGATCACGGGAATCAATAGCCTAAGAAAAAAAGTAATGATTTTGTGCAAAGTAAAACCAAAGCACCGAAACCACCACTAAATGAGATGACAGGTACAGAAGGAAAGAAGATAACTAACAACTAAAATAAATAGGGCTAGGTAGAGTCTGACGGCCTCCTCCTCAGGAACCTGTTTGAAGGATTTGGCGATGGGGGCGGCCGGGTGCATCAGGACAAACTGGCGCTAACCTCTTGAAGAGCTGCAGGTGAATTGGTGTAGCTTTCCCAAAGGGCCTTCATTAATGATGTTGCATAAGGCCTACCTATTGTCTCCATACATTCAGAAAATCATAAAAATAAAAGTCCTAATTTCCACAGACCAATGCCACCTCAGATGGAGAGGACGCCTTCTCAAGGTGTCCCCTGCAAAGTTTCAGGACATTCTGATGTTGTTTTACAAAATAAGAGCCCCCAAAACTCATATATCACCTGTTGTCTGCATACATTCAAAAAATCATAAAAATAAAAGTCCTAATTTCCACAGACCAATTCCACCTCAGATGGAGAGGACACCTTCTCAACGTGTCCCCTGCAAAGTTTCAGGACATTCTGATGTTGTTTTACAAAATAAGAGCCCCCAAAACTCATATATCACCTGTTGTCTGCATACATTCAAAAAATCATAAAAATAAAAGTCCTATTTTCCACAGACCAATTCCACCTCAGATGGAGAGGACACCTTCTCAATGTGTCCCCTGCAAAGTTTCAGGACATTCTGATGTTGTTTTACAAAATAAGAGCCCCCAAAACTCATATATTAGGCCTACCTGTTGTCTCCATACATTCAGAAAATCATAAAAATAAAAGTCCTAATTTCCACAGACCAATTCCACCTCAGATGGAGAGGACACCTTCTCAAGGTGTCCCCTGCAAAGTTTCAGGACATTCTGATGTTGTTTTACAAAATAAGAGCCCCCAAAACTCATATATCACCTGTTGTCTGCATACATTCAAAAAATCATAAAAATAAAAGTCCTAATTTCCACAGACCAATTCCACCTCAGATGGAGAGGACACCTTCTCAATGTGTCCCCTGCAAAGTTTCAGGACATTCTGATGTTGTTTTACAAAATAAGAGCCCCCAAAACTCATATATTAGGCCTACCTGTTGTCTCCATACATTCAGAAAATCATAAAAATAAAAGTCCTAATTTCCACAGACCAATTCCACCTCAGATGGAGAGGACACCTTCTCAAGGTGTCCCCTGCAAAGTTTCAGGACATTCTGATGTTGTTTTACAAAATAAGAGCCCCCAAAACTCATATATTAGGCCTACCTGTTGTCTCCATACATTCAGAAAATCATAAAAATAAAAGTCCTAATTTCCACAGACCAGAGCAGTAATACTGATGCCACAGGAGGGTGTTTATAGTTTGTTGGCAATGGCTTCTAATGCAGTACATGCAATCATAAACACACAGGGGATAAACTGAAATTACAAATAAAGATGACATTCGCAGAGCAGGCCAAAGGAAATGTGATCACGTGTAATACATGCCAGTAATTCAAGTTAACAAGCCTGGCAAATAAAAAAAAAGATTCCAGATAACTATGCTGTGGATTAAGGCATGGAAATATTGCAAGCAAGTAGACATAATGCAATAAATAAAAGGATACATACCGATAAACAGCAACACAATAGATATACTGTGACATATATAGGTTCACGAAAATGAAAGGGGTATAAATGTAATAATAATAGTAAAAATAATTTCTTGACACAAGTTACACACATTTGTATTTTCATTAATTTAAAACTTGGTTTAAACGCAACATTTAGTAATTACAGTACTTAAATATCTCGCTGGTTATATAAAAATATCTTGCTGGTTAAATATATAAATAAGTGCATTCTTCGATGTATGTAATGATGATGTAAGATGGTTCCTTTAAAATGGACATGTACATTAAACATTATATCTGTGTTACCCATTTATTTATTTATAATACTTTAGTGTTTGATGAGACCAATCACTGTTCCATGTGCGCACAGAAAGAAGTAATTGGAAGTAGGCAACGTGTGACAAAGTGGGTACGTTTTTTGGTTCATTTCTAAAAGGATAATTGGAAAGTAATAAGGAGCAGCAATTTAAAACATGCATATGTGTATGTAGGAGTTCAGTAATATTTCTAACTTATTTTAGATCCAGTGTGACCGCTGCAAGAGATGGTACCACGAAAAGTGCCTGGGAATGACTCAGAAGCAGCTGAAATGGGCCAGACGCAATAATTGGGACTGCATTTTGTGCTGTTAAATCTGTTAAAAAGTTAACAGAATTACTACATTTATGTTATTTATCTTTTTATTTACATTTTGCTACTGTCAATTTTTTTGATAAAATAATATTGCTAACTACATTGTTCATTTAAAAAAATTGTTCACATATTCACTAAAGAAAAGAGTTAAGAGTTTTAAATATTTTGTAAATAATTAAATAAAAATGTAAATGTGAAAATCAATAACAGAATATATTGTATTTTTGTTAGTCACACTGTGAGATTGTGTCCTCTCCATCTGAGGTGAAATGTGTCTGTTGACAAAACAGCATATATATGAGATTTGGGGGGCTCTTATTTTGTAAAACAACATCAGAATGTCCCGAAACTTTGCAGGGGACACGTTGAGAAGGTGTCCTCTCCATCTGAGGTGGAATTGGTCTGTGGAAATTAGGACTTTTATTTTTATGATTTTCTGAATGTATGCAGACAACAGGTGATATATGAGTTTTGGGGGCTCTTATTTTGTAAAACAACATCAGAATGTCCTGAAACTTTGCAGGGGACACCTTGAGAAGGTGTCCTCTCCATCTGAGGTGGAATTGGTCTGTGGAAATTAGGACTTTTATTTTTATGATTTTCTGAATGTATGGAGACAACAGGTAGGCCTAATATATGAGTTTTGGGGGCTCTTATTTTGTAAAACAACATCAGAATGTCCTGAAACTTTGCAGGGGGCACCTTGAGAAGGTGTCCTCTCCATCTGAGGTGGAATTGGTCTGTGGAAATTAGGACTTTTATTTTTATGATTTTCTGAATATATGGAGACAATAGGTAGGCCTAATATATGAGTTTTGGGGGCTCTTATTTTGTAAAACAACATCAGAATGTCCTGAAACTTTGAAGGGGGCACGTTGAGAAGGTGTCCTCTCCATCTGAGGTGGAATTGGTCTGTGGAAATTAGGACTTTTATTTTTATGATTTTCTGAATGTATGGAGACAATATGTAGGCCTAATATATGAGTTTTGGGGGCTCTTATTTTGTAAAACAACATCAGAATATCCTGAAACTTTGCAGGTGACACCTTGAGAATGTGTCCTCTCCATCTGAGGTGGAATTGGTCTGTGGAAATTAGGACTTTTATTTTTATGATTTTCTGAATGTATGGAGACAACAGGTAGGCCTAATATATGAGTTTTGGGGGCGCTTATTTTGTAAAACAACATCAGAATGTCCTGAAACTTTGCAGGGGACACCTTGAGAAGGTGTCCTCTCCATCTGAGGTGGAATTGGTCTGTGGAAATTAGGACTTTTATTTTTATGATTTTCTGAATGTATGGAGACAACAGGTAGGCCTAATATATGAGTTTTGGGGGCTCTTAGATAGATAGATAGATAGATAGATAGATAGATAGATAGATAGATAGATAGATAGATAGATAGATAGATAGATAGATAGATAGATAGATAGATAGATAGATAGATAGATAGATAGATAGATAGATAGATAGATAGATGGACGATAGATAGATAGATGGACGATAGATAGATAGATAGATAGACGGACGGACGGACGGACGGACGGACTGAAATAGCCTTCGCTGGAAGAATGGTTGACTGAATGGTTTCAGAATGGTTGACGGTCTTACCGTAATACCTAGTGTATAAGCGCATAGAGAAATATAGGGGCGGCTAGTTTGACCGCTCATTTCGAGGTGGAGGCTGGCTTGACTGCAGTTGTCTCTCGGCCTCGGGACAGGGCAAGCAGAGAGGTTTGCATTCACAGACGGCACGGCGGTAGGAAGTAACCCAGATAGCACAAGTTTCTTTGATGTCATATTTACATCTGGAAGACGTATTTTTAAGAGTGTTTGCTCATCTGCAATACGTCTATAGGACGTTTCTGTCAGATGTCAAATAGACATTTATAAGATGTCAGTTTAACGTGCATTCTAAATCATTACATCTTAAAGACATCTTCTAAACATCTATTTGACATCTGACAGAAACGTCCTATAGACGTATTGCAGATGAGCAAACACTCTTTAAAATACGTCTTCCAGATGTAAATATAACATCAAAGAGACTTGTGCTATCTGGGAACTTAGCCATCCTCTCACTCTTTAAACCAGTACTTCTCAAAGTCCGGACTCCGGTCCGGATCCGGACCCGGAGGGAATTCAATCCGGACCCGCCTCCATTTCGTATTTCAAGAGCACTAATTGTGTGTAAGGGATTAAAAGTGTGGATTTCCTACTTTGATAAACGCATGCATGTTAAAATCATTTGTTTATTTTTTGAGATGGTCCGAAATTAAAACGAAGGCGAGATATTTAAAGTTTTCCTCCGTGATTTAGTTGCCATGACATCCAGAAAGCGTATGACTTTTGACGTAATCAGGCGCAACCATAGACTGTAAAAAGGGGCGCAACGCGACACTTCACCTCAGTAAGCGTTTGAATGGGTGTGGAGGATGTCATTGTCCAGGAAAAGAAAAGTTGATGAAGAAAATAGAGTTTTCAAAGATGATTGAACAGAGAGGTATGCGTTCACAGATATCCCAAGTCTCCCGGAAGTTCCAGGAGTCTCCCGCAAAATGATAGCGGCTCCCTGATGCCCGCAAATTAGTTCAAATCTATCTCCCGCAATCTAGAGCTCGCGAGCTCCAAACCGGCAGAGAGGGAGAGAGCGACCTTACGTGTGTGCGCAAATCTGTGCTTGTGTGCCTCATGGGTTGCCAACCGTTCCGTATAATACGTATTTGTTTAAGTTAAAAATAAAACGTATTATGAACTAAACAAATACATGGTTCATTTTTGGCAAAATGATCATGATAGCCTTTATATATCTGAGTGGTTAAGTCTTGTATATAGATTAAGCCTACTTTGCTATACAAATTTTTGTGCAACTTATAAAAATATATAATGCAACTTTGCCTAATAAGTTGCATTTATAATATGCTATAAAATGTATGAATTTAAGGGGTTATTTTTCAATTTTTTTCAAAATAATCCTTATTTTCAATTCAGAAAGTTGGCAATCCTACTCATGCCCCATCCAATACACCCCCAGCCCCCAACCCGTCAACACCCCAAACCAAACCAAATCTATCTATCTATCTCGATATATTTACTTATATCTGACACTGTCACTCTTTCACTAGCTAACGTTAGCTACTACTCGCGGGCTTTCGTCTGTTGTCCAACAGCGTACCTCATGTGACGTCATCCAATGCATTGTGGGAGAAATTAGAATCCTCGCTAGCTGTTAGCCAAATGCTAACATATCACCTACTTTCCCGTATTATATTTCTTTTTTGTAATCCCCTACAACATCAAATACAATGGATAACTGTTTAAATGTTTATTACCAACTAGAAAACTGCCAGAAAAGAAAAAAAAAAAAAAACCTGCACCATGGCCTTTAACTTACAGGCTAACTGTTAGCATCATTGATTTAGTGCACATTTCAATAAACCCTAAAACAAATGGTAAAATAAAGCCCAATATCTGACGTAGATTTGGTAATCAAGTCAATATCACAGGGTAACACTTTTATCAGTTTGTGACTTACCTTGATAAATTGACGAAGAGAAAAGCTGAATGCAGGTGAAAGCTCCGTTCACTGATCTGGGCTGGCAGCAGGGTCACAGTAGGAGTGAAAATCGTCTTTCTGAATTTAATTGTCTTCTTACTCGTCCTTCTCACATAATACAATATTTTAGTAACGTAGTTAAACCTTTAATGTAATGTTAATCCTTTTTTACTGCACGCCTTTTGATGGAAATCAATGAGTCGTAATTTTCCTATCGAGTTGTGAGCGGTTGTAACTTGTGAGCGGGCTCAAGCACGTGACTAGACTAAAAAAATACTGTATTATCCCGTAAAACTGCACAGTAGCTTGCCGTTATTATTTTGCTTGTAAAATTCAGCGTAATTTACAGTATTCAACTGTATTTATGAATAACGGTAAATTACTGTTCAAAATTTCCCGTATTTTTACAGGATTTTTTTACAGTGTAACCACTATACGGAGTACTTTGGGTTCGGGCCAAACTCCGAGCTCGGAGGCCTCCCCCGGACAGCACGCCAAATACAGCAAAAATAAAAAGGAAAGTTGAAATGCAGTACATCTTGAATGAAGAACACATGGAGAAAACAGAATTTGCATAGGTCAGGGCAGAGATGCCAAACAGCTCGCAGGACAAAACTGAATATAATGCACATAGCATTAAATGCTATTTACACTATATGAAAATATAACATTGTCATTTCAAAATGGTTTACCGTATTATTTTATATTATATTATATTATATTAGCAAAAACAGACAACAATCACATCAAACAAACAAAAAACACTTGGAAGTGTTGAATCTGATCAGCAGCACACAAAATATCACAAATGTTTTGTTCACAATTTCATGTTTGAAGTGTTACAGTTTCACTGTGATTCATTTGCGCACATTTCAACAAAGATGTATATAAAACAACTGTACAAAGAATATAAAAAATGACTATAAAAGTGTCGATTCTGTCATGTATACACACATTTGTGTGAAAATTGGGTAACGCTTCCTTTTACAGTACAGTACTTACAGTGTACTTACCTAGAAAGTACTGGCTAATATAAGGTAAGTACATGGAACAGGGGTAGGTTCAGGGTTAGTACTAGTTATTACCCAGTAATTGTAGTAAGTAAAATAAGTACAGAGTATTTACATGGGTAACTGGACTGTAAAAGGAAGCATTACCGAAAATTGGGCTAACACTTTTCACATAAAATGTTCATCCAATCAATCAAATCAATCAATCAATCAATCAATCAATCAATCAATCAATCAATCAATCAATCAATCAATCAATCAATCAATCAATCAATCAATCAATCAATCAATCAATCAAATCATCCAATCAAAACATCTGCCTTGCCCACCCAATCAGAATTTAGACACAGATAGTGTTAAGATTGTTTTAATCAATGCCCAAATCATAAAAAACAGATTGAGGTTTGATAACTGATTTTAAGGTGTCAGTTGGCCACCACTAAAATGGGTCATACCATAAGAAGTGGAATAACGCCAGAAACCCCCGCTTATTTAAAAACTTGCATTTATTGCATGGACGGAGCAAGATAATTATGTTTATAACATGCATAGTTCAGTTGAAACCTTGCTGGCTTGCAGTTAAACTGAACGCACACAAAAACATGTAGCCTATAAGTGGAACTTACTTTAACTTGATCTCTACATTTTTAGTGCATTTACACTGCCAAAGTATGAAGGCGGGACTGTCGAACACGTCAGTCTAACACGTTTACATAGAAAAACTGAAAAAGTAGCAGTGAAATGGGAAAACATGTTCGTGAGGCCTAGTTTTCTCTTTTAAAATTGTCACTTCACAGTAGAAATGTGAAAATGGTAGCATAGTAAAAATAATATAAAAACTCATGTAAAGCAGTTATATAAAATGTTCGGTATAAAAAAAGTTCATATAGGTAGATATTCCATCTCCTCACATGTCATCAGTGCGTTACATGTAGAGTTAGACAGATGTCAGCACCACAAACGAAACAGCAGCTGCCTTTTACAGTACCTCCTGAACCAAAACAACCAGCTTATGCGTTTACACCATAAATGCTGTAGTTTGGAAGATACAGAAACCCGTGACGTAATAATCAGAGCGGTCCGTGTGTTTGGTAGGAGTGTTTGGTGAGATCTCGTGCTTTCAAAGCTTTTGAAAACCTTTACCTAAGCTTTTTAAAGGCTACAGTTTTCATACTTAGCAACATATTCGTTTTTTTCTATTAACAGCAATACCAGTAACACTTACAGTATCAGTAGTGCAGACTTGAGTAAAAGAAAACAAACAAAAAAAAACTCTCGTTCCCCATCTTCTCTTCACTTTCCTTTTTAGTTAAAGTATCAGAATAATTAAGGTGACATTGATGTATCACTGGCAGCTTCAGGCTTAATCTCATTGGTCATTGGTAGTGTTCACCACTATGGCGTCAGTCTAAGAGGACGTGTGACTGGCATCAGTAATCAGAATCCCAGTCTGATTCGGGGACAAATCGGTAACACCATTCGCCCTGTAAGAAAACAGATTCACAGAAGATGAAAGAAATGAACAGGATGAATAATTCAGTTACACATAAAAATATATATATATATATATATATATTAGAGACTGTGAACTGTAATTTCTTTTGATTTTTGCAGAATGTATGTTGGTTTTCTTTTCCTAAATATTAAACACATCGTCAAATGTAGGACGCTTCACTTAATGCATCTGATAAACTGCATTACACTGTCATCTTCTGTATTACAATAACATTCAGTCATGGTCAAAAATATTGGCACCCTTGCACTTTTTTCCAAGTCCAAATTACCCCAGTTGAAATTGAACAAAGTATTTGGTATCTATGACTCTTTCCAATAGTTTTGACCATGTCTGTAGAGTGTTTGCATTCTACGATGAAGCATTAAGATTTACAGATCACATTCAGAACGAATTTGGGTGTTTTTATAAAATGACACAAGTCACAAAATAATGTGATTTATTACTATATCTTTTCCAAACAGTCTGCACATCTAAATGTTTGAACTATTGGCAATTATTAATATGACTGATACTTTTACTTTCTACAAAAAGTTGCAGTTTTTATTTTTATATTATTTAGTTTATTTTAGAGATGCACCGATGTATTGGCCTCCGCTCACATGCTCTGGTGTGAGACAATAGCCCCTTTCACACAGGGATTCCAGAAAATACACGGATAAAGTGATCCGGGATTTGACCCGGGTTTGTTTTATTTTGCTTCATGCCGGAATCAGAGAGCGCATTCACACACAACCCGTGTATGTTCCGGAAAGACGCGTGACTTTGGATGTGACGTGTAAGGTACGTGTCGAAAAGCGGAAGTGTTTGCATTGCTTTGAATAACATGGCAGCTGATCAGGCATTAGATGTTGCTGTTCAAACTTTGTTGTTTATGAACAAAATGTTTCGTGGTCAAATCACAATTTTATTTTCGCAGCGCCTTAAAGGGTACCTATTATGGCATTTAAAATGCTCCTAATAATGTTCTGGGAGTCCCCAACAACAGTTTTACAAGCATGCAATGACAAAAAACACTTTGTTGTCTTATAATATGCATTTATTTTTACCTGATTTGCTTACCGACTCCCTAATGATTCGTTTAAAGACTCATTTGTCCAAACCCCTCCTTTGCGTGCAGCTAATCGGCGGTGATTGGTCAGATGACGCAGTCAGTTATATTTTGCGTTAGCCCAAAGCTTAAACATATTGATAAAGCACTGCAGTACTACAATACGCTTCACATAATTTCACATATTTCAAAAAACAAAAAAAATGACATTGAAGACCTAGAAGCTGCTGAGCGTAACTCTCACTCTCTCACACACACACACACGCACGCACACACACACACAAAAGCAACAATTATTAATAGTACTTACAGGTTGTGATTCGGGGGAGGAAGCTGATCTAAATAAAATTGGTATTGAAACTTCCTATATCAGCCGACTCGCAAATCCACACTTGAAAGCATTTGTGTTTGTGAAGCGATCGTCATTAAAATAACGCGAACACAGCTCAAGGTGGCTATACTTGTGTGGTATAGTTGTAAATATAAACTCTAGCCACTGAGTCTTCACATGCTTGTCCCTGGGCAGTGAAAAAAAAAGTTTGCTTTTGATTCGCACTTCAGAACAGAGTCTCGTCGACATGATGTTGTCAGGTTTCTCTGTCTGCTCGGCGGAGATATATCCAGCTGCAGACCCGCAGCACCACCAGTTTCAGAACCCCAGCGCCAGAACCCCAGCGCCAGAACCGGAAGTGAGGGAGGGGCGGAATTATTATTTTTGCATTATAGTTATTTTTGCAAGAATGTAAGGACAAAATGGGCCTGAGAGTGAGTTCCTCATTTGATACATTTTAAGTTAAATTTATACAGGATTGTTGTGATAAAATAGGGGTGAATTGGTCATTTGTTTTATACATATATTGTTTCTTTTAAAACAATGCCGAATTTTCTCTCTCTTTTTAAGATTTTTGACATTATTATTTTACATAAAGAAAAATGCATGCTGCACATGTTCTCGTGAAATAAAGTATATTTTATATAAAAAAAAATATTAAACAATCAATATCAGGCATTACAAATTCATATTAACAACACATAGCCTACCTTCAATATCAAAACAATTTAAGATTTTGTAAACACAATAAATAAATAAAACAAAATATCACAGAGGTCTAATTAGTTATCAAATTGTGTATGATTTTGAAAACCTCCAAGGCTTGTCTTGTTTTTATATCTTTAAAGCTTTCTTATAGAGTTAACTCCTTCATAAAAACCAAGAACAAAGGTCTTACCTTCACAAATCTATACTTATGTATAAACTGCTTAGCTAAAACAATTAAACTGTTATGCATTAAAATGCCCATAAGTTTCAAGCATTATTTTTCACCATTATGATCAGGAAGTAACTCTCATAATACAATGAAACGGATAACTACAATTATATTACACAAAATCAATGTTTTAAAATGCTTATTGCTGTACCTTAACATTATAACACATATAAAGTATGTTTCATGTGTAATAAAAGCATGCCGTTTTGTGTCTAAGCAAATTATGCTCCAAAACGTTAGGTGGCGTTACTCAGCGTTCTGGCGCTGGTGTTAGAACGTAAGCTCCGCCCCTTACTTCCGGTTCTGGCGCTGGTGTTAGAACGTAAGCTCCGCCCCTTACTTCCGGTTCTGGCGCTGGTGTTCTGAAACTGGTGGTGCTGCGGGTCTGCAGCTGGATACTATAGGCTCGGCGCGCGCACTGAGTGGGCGTGTCGAATTCAAATAACTTGTACAAGTGACGTACGAAAGCTAGAGAAAGCATCGTTTGTCTATCGATTCATATCAGCGACTCAAGAGTCGACTCTTACTTTTGAGAGACAATAACTTTGTATACGGTGAACTTTCATATTTAAAACTTTGCAGGATGTTTTTGTTCACTTAGATCTATGTTACACACTACATGAAAGGTAATTTTCAAAATTCCATGATAGGTACCCTTTAAGTTTACTTATGATCTGCGCTTTCGATCTCGAGAAACCACGCTCGATATTTTTTTTCGGATTCGGTCGTACACTAACGCATCACGTACCGTTCCACAAAGCTGGCAAACGATCTCAGCTTCGGCATGGATTGCAAGGAGCTCTCGGGTCTCTACTTCAGTCCAGTTTGCAGACATTTTTTCGTTCTTTCTTGTATCGATGACGAACACAAACTTTCTTCTAGAGTAACTGAGTCGCACGATAACTACGTCATTGCAAAGGCTCGTGCATCATCACTACGACACACCCCTTATACGGCATTGCTTCTGGCTTTTGTTCACACAGCGCACTTTCCGGGTCTGAACATGGCAATGTTACTAGGTCCCTAACCCGGTATCGATCCCGGCATCAATCCCGGGTCGTGTTTGCGTTCACACAGAAGGCACTCTGGCAATTTCCTGGCAATTTGCCGGGTTCAAAGCGCTGTGTGAAAGGGGCTAGAGTGTGTCGTCTTCTGTTGTCTGAGAGTTGATTGACCGCTTTTAGATGCATTGGGATTGCATCTAACGCGTCACTGCATCAGAACCGAAAACATGAGGATTTTTTTACAGACAATAATCGCACAACCTATTCGATATTCTTTAATAAAATCAACTAATCGAATATTCGAAAATCGTGACTCATCCCTAGCTCAGACGCACATACACGGCTGTGATATTTTCTCTGTCTCCTTCCCACAGACATTTACGCACGCTCGATTATCTCTAGGACCGAATTGAGAATGAGACACGCGTGCGTCCCATTTACGACTGTTTGGAATTCATTAACACACACACACACATTAACACACACACACACATACGTTTACGAACTATTTGTGAATCAGGAGAAGAGTTTTCGGAAAGGTCTCTTTACGCGCAAATTACTCACAGTTAGGGTGTATTCACACCAGGAAAGTTCGCTAGTTCACTTCCTTTGGTTCGTCATACATTTATTGGACAGAAATTCAAACCGTACCTCTTCAGCTGGGTCTCGGTACGATTGTTTGGTCCGCACAGAGTGGGATTTCTGTATTTACACATCCCCAAAAGATCCGCACCAAGGGGGAAAACGAACTTGAGTTCAATTCAATTGAACCTTACAAGACAGGTTTGAATACACCATTTTTTATTTGCAATTAGCATTAGCCAGCACTTAGTGTTCCCACTTTAGTTCCCAGCAAACATGTGACTATGGTGGCTGATGTCTATTTTCACGTTCCTTGTAATAAAATAACTAGGGCACATTCAACAGGGTTCTCAGTGGGTGTTTCACTGAGTGGGAAAAACCTGTTTGATGTTGTAATCAGAACGAAAGAGCGGTGTTTTGTCCCGTGACTACAGTGTCTCACGGTCACCCAAGTGCCCTGCTGCAGGGGCTCTGCAACCAGAACCCAACTATGTACAGAGCTTGCTAGGCTAGTCGCATCCAAGGCCTTTTCTAAAGCTTTTTGCATTCTTACTGTTTTACTAAAGTTTGGATGTGTCTCTTATTCTGAAATCTTCGCAGTCAGCCTAACTACTGTATTTCACTACATTTGTCACATGTAAAACCCTCACAACTGACAGGCTTCATTTAACATGTGGCAAACGGTGCAAGTGAGAATAACAAAAGATGATGCCATGACTCACCATGTTTAGTTGATTCTGACGTACCACAATTGTTTGATGTACAATGACAAGTGACAAGTTAACAGGGTAAAAAATGCTAGCGATATCAGATTTGTGATGTTAGATAATATCAGATATATGATAATATTTAAAGGTTGGGTAGGCAATTTCAGAACGGCTAGCAATAGCAAGCTAGCTTTGAAAGCATGAGATTCCACCCTCCCTTCAGAGCGTTTCCAAACCATGCCTCCTTCCAAACACATGAACACACAACAGATTCTGCAAAGGTTTACGAGAGACTGTGTTAAATTACCTCATGTCTTAAAGCACATAACACTACAATAATAATAATGAACATAAATATATTACAGAGCCAAGCTTTGCGGACATTGCTGTACATGCATTCATGTTTCGAAGGAGGCGTGGCTTTAGAGATGCTGTGAATTGCCAAAACGCAATATTTTATACATTTTAAAATATAATTTATTCCTGTGATGCAAAGCTAAATTTGAGCATATTTACTTCAGTCTTTAGTGTCACATGATCCTTCAGAAATTATTATAATGTGCTGATCTGATTTTTTATTATTATCAATGATGAAAGCAGTTGTGCAGATTAATATTTTTTATGGAAACTGTAATAACATTTTAAAAGACTCTTTTATAAATAGAAAGAAACCTTAATTTGCAGTATATAATATTTTTTTTTTTTACAAATGTGTCTACTGCCACTTTTAATCAACAATCAATGTCAATCTGTCCTTGATGAACAAAAGTATTAATTACAATTTTTTTAATCTTTCTAACCCCCAACTTTTTAATGGTACTGTATAACACCTGATGTTGCAGATTTCAAATCAATGTTGAAATTAAATGTTGTGCACACTTAAGTTGACCAGTGGACCAATAAGATCTGACTGTAGATGGGGCCACTATAAAAAAATAAAGTATGGACTAAATAAAGCCCATGTGGCTGAATATATGTCTCCTCATGCAGTGCTCTTGACAGTGGGTTTTTAGTCTAAGACAGTGTGCCTCTCTACTAACACAACATACACGATGGATGGTATGAACTTCATTGTATGAATTACATACAGATTCGTAATAAAGCCATGAAAGATATTCAGTCAAGAGCAATAAATGATTT
Source organism: Chrosomus eos (assembly GCA_036326025.1). Lineage (NCBI taxonomy): Eukaryota > Metazoa > Chordata > Actinopteri > Cypriniformes > Leuciscidae > Chrosomus > Chrosomus eos. The sequence goes on from CM070838.1 coordinate 9,845,322, forward strand.
AATGTTTCTAGTCCTGCGCTGCACGGATATATTTGCATAAAGAAAAATCACCATCGATTGACAAAGACAGAGCTGCAATAGCAAACCACTCACCGTCACCTAGAAGCAATTCATTCCTCAGGGGTCGAATCATCTACAGCGCATCATTGTCCTGTAATAAAATACAGATTCACACAAGGTAAAAGACATGAACAGGACTGATGTTTCAGTTACAAAAACAGTGCGTTTCATAATGATCTACATATCACAAACTATTCAGTAAAAATGTTTTTTTTTAAAAGAATTTTGTTTTATAAAATGGCGGACAAAAATAAGACTGCATCATCTGACTTTTTTTGTCTGTTATTTTAAACACTGAACGTTTAATTTTGCAGCTCCATTCCCGTCCAGTGTGAAATCTACAAAAAAATAATACGCACCATACAAAATGCTTTTCAAATCACACTGGCATGTTCTAATATGAATTAAAACACCTGCTCCCTAAATTAAAGCTTTATTATTTAGTTTATTTGGGAGTTAAAGGCATAGTTCACCCAAAAATGAAAATTGTCATCGTTTAACTCATCTTCAAGTTGTTCCAAACAAGTTGTTGAGTTTTTTGAAGAATGTCAGTAATCAAACAGTTGATGGCCCAAAACACAGAGTACCAACCCAAAATCCCTAGTTCCTGTGGAAAGTTCCTGAGTTGGAAACGTGACAACTGACTTCCATAGGGGTCCATTAACTTTGTATACTGGCATTCATCAACATATGTTCTTTTGTGTCCGACAGAAGAAAGAAACTCATAGAGGTTTGGAACAACATGAGGGTGAGTAAATGATGACATTTTATGCCTTTCATTTCTTTATTATTATCATTATTATTTTGGCACTGCCTTACCTGAAGATCTGATTTACAGTATACATTTGTTACAACCTGATTCTAGACCTGGGTCGTAAAACCGTATGTTAAATAAATAATTAGACAGTGCTAATATAAAAATGTATTAATACTACGGTAAATTTAAAGATTCATTTTGCACTATAAATCTCTAATATCTTGTTAAATCAGATGTAATACTTACATTAGGTGGTTCTGCTCCATGGCTCTTTCTGCGACGATAGTAAATCACAGCAGCAGTTACAACTGCAGAAACCAGCAGAACAACAACTATTCCTGCTACAGCTCCCGAAGACGGACCTGAATCTGAAATAAAGACAGACAGAAAATCATTATTATTAGATTTTATATATTGATCAAATATTGACCTGTATTGTAAAAGTCCAAAATTATACTCACCAGTTACAGTAACACTGAATCTCCTAATGCTGCTAATGCTGAGTTGGCGACGGGGAATGTTGCTGCTGTTGATCTGTAGTTTATATTCTCCAGAGTCTGTGTTTCTGGTGTTTGTGATGATCAGAGATCCAGTCTGATGATCCAGCTTCAGTCTGTCTCTGAATCTCTCTTTACACTGATCATCTGCACAGATCTTACTCTGATCTCCACTGATTTCAGCGATGACAATGTCATTAAAATACCACGTCATCAAATCATTTGGGTGTTTTATTACACCAGGATCAAAAGTAACAGATTCTCCTGCCTTCACTGACTTGGTCTTTGTCTCCACACCAGGAACATCTGAGAAACAGGGGGTGTGGGGGGGGGGGGGGGGGAGACACCATTTACAATATAATTTTGCATCAAATTCTCATTAAAACAAATACAAGAATGTGATAAGAGATGGTATGACGAGATCTCCACCAGAACGCAAAGCTTTTTATGAATCATTACTAACTGCTAACACTCAGTTTGCCAATGGAAATATTTACTTTTAAATCCAACTGAACTGTTTATGAACTGAGATAATTCTACAAATTCCCCGTTCAACGCAAATGTGAATAAAGAAGTGATCGATATATATGCAAAGAAATAATCGAACACATTAATGGTGTGGTTAAAACATAAAAAACCTGCTTTTAGTTTTAACTCACTCACCATAAACAGTAACATTGAAGATATTTTTTCTGATGTTGCTGCTGATGATCTGTAGATTATATTCTCCAGAGTCTTTGATTGTGATGTTTGTGATGGTCAGAGATCCAGTCTGATGATCCAGCTTCAGTCTGTCTCTGAATCTCTCAGTGCCTTCATTACACTGAACATCTGTACAGATCTTACCGAGATCTCCAATGATTTCAGCAATGAGAATGTTATTAAAATACCATCTAGTATCATCTTGTTGGTTTTATTCAACACCAGTGTGTAGAGTGACTGAATCTCCCTCCGTCACTAAAACTGACACTCCATCAGCACCAGACACACCTGAAGAAGAAGTGAACAGTTAATTACAAGCCAAATAAAATTATACAACAGTGAAATGCTGTGAAAATGAGAGAGAGCGTTTTGGCAGCGTTTGCTATGATAGGAAATATCCGCGAAAGTACTAGCATCTCATTTCACACATATTTTGTTTCTGTGTTGATTCTATATTAAAATGTCGATACAATGTAACATATTTTCTCTGGCTGTTGTTTTAAATTATTTTGTTCTGTTATTATGCATGTCATCTGTTGAGGTTGTACAAGCAGAATGTGGCGGTTGGTCGGTGTGATATTTGTCCCGCCCCTCCTCCATTGTGATTGAACGGATGGGCAAAAAGTGACAGTGATTAGCGCTGCGTTTTACCCTTAGACTGTAAAAAAAAATGGTTTTACCCAAAGTTGAACATTCTTCAACTCTTGGCGACCAGTAAAAAACGCCGGTCACTGACAGCGCTTCAGCGTGAAAAAAACGCTCAGAGCCGCGTTACACTCATGGCGTTTAAAAAACACGAATCTGAAGGACTCGGCAGAAATGACGTTGATGTCTGTGCTTATCTATTAAAGTTTTATTAAAGGGGTGGTTAAAGTTTTTCAACTTTAGTTGTGAGTAATGTTGCTGTTTGAGCATAAACAACATCTGCAAAGTTACAATGCTCAAAGTTCAAAGAAAAGGGAGATATTTTCTTTAACATAAATCACTTTTTAAAGACTACAACAAATGATTCTTCACAAGTTAGTGGCATCAATAACCCTAAAATGCACATAAACCCCGATTTATAGATTATCATGACAAAATATGCTAATCAATGGCTAGAAGATTTCACATCAGTTACATAAATTCTTCTTGAGACTACATCTTGTCCGACTCAGTTTGAACATAAAAGATTTTGAACTTTTCATTGTGTGTCTGAGGTAATTGGAGCTGCTAACATAGGAGCTCTTGAAGCTCCGCCCTCTGTGCCAGGAGCAGAAGCTCATTTGCATTAAAGGGACTCACAAAAAATTTTTTGCTTACCCTCAAAAACTTACAATTTTAACATGCTATAAAAATATCTCTGGGGTATTTTGAGCAAAAACTTCACATACATACTCCAGGGACATCAGAGACTTATTTTACATCTTGTGAAAAGGGCATTAGGATCCCTTTAACATTATGGTGGTGTCAGGGCAGGGGTGAACTGGCCATCTAGCAGACCAGGCACTTTCCCAGTGGGCCGACATGCTTTTTGGGCCGATACATCTCATATTTTTTTTTTTTTTTTTTACATTCAAATTTAATTTAATTTTTTGTCATCCCATAAAACTCGTACATTGGCGGCTCATTCGGTTTGTTCTGCTTAATTGGCTGCGCTGGGGCTTTGTACTGGTGTAATGCATTGGTCAAAAATAGTCTATGTAGTTTTTTTTCCCCTCACAGATCGGCCCATGAAACATGTAAATAAGTGACCCATTGGTTCTTTTCTTGATTGACACTGGGCTGGCCCAATCACATCTTTAAATACCTCGCCCCTTTGGGCTCTAAGCGAGCAGGCAGTGTCAGTGTCAAAACAGTGTGTGTCTGTCAAAATAGTCAGAGAGATAGAGAAGAAACACAAGGAATGTGCAGACAAATTGAGTGAAAAACAAAACAAAACAAAAAAAAACAGGCCCTTCAAACAGACGCTGTAAAATGTGTCAAATTAACAGATAGGTCTATGTTTTCTGCAGCAGCAGGACCTTCAACAGCTCCAGTGGCCGATGATGATAGTGAGGAGGATAAGGAGATAAATTAGTTAGTTAAAACTAGGCTACTTTCAAAACACTTGGCTATGTCAGTGTAGGAACCCATTACCAAGTAAGGAACCCATTATGATTGTAAACTATGTTTCCCACAAAAATAAAAGCTTGATGCAGTTTCCGTCAAAAAATCTCTTTGTTTATCTCTTTCAAGTATAGAAATTAGTACAAAACTAATCATTACTGTCATGGGATTAATATTATTAGTATTATTATTATGTGGTGTAATGTTGACTTAGACACTAGCCTAAACACAAATAAAAGAAGTTTGAGTTTTTCTTTGTTTAATTTGAACACTGAATATGGGTTGGAGCTCTTAATTTGGAACTCTCAAAGTGCACCAGATTGATGAATTTAACATTAAAATGCACAAAATTGTCTTCTTGGGCAGATGCCCCCGGACAGCTTGTTGCTTGATTGTTTTAAGATTGATTACTCCATCCTAAAACAAGCAATTCATCAATCTGGTGCACTTTGAGAGTTCCAAATTAAGAGCTCCAACCCCAATTCAGTGTGCAAATTAAACAAAGAAAAACTCAAACTTCTTTTTTTTTTTTTTTTTTTTTTTATCATCATAGATTCGAGTGTGTTGAAATATATGTATAACGTTCGCTAGCTGGCTGGTATGAGAGAATTGTTGCACTTTGCAGTAATCTATATAGAAATTTGAATATAATATTAATAAAACACGATCACTTGTGTTGCTTAATGACATGCAATAAATGTAAAAATCTGATTATGCTATAGCCACTTGACAATAGTGTTCCCTCTGAGGTAAAAACGTAACTTACTCGTGGTAGACTAAATCAAGAAAACAAGGGATTCAAACAATAAGACCTAAACAGTTGCACTATTTAGCAATGATTATTTTTCTGTTGATAAATGTATCTTAATATGTGCTCAACACCGGTCTCACAAAACATGGTCTTACGGAAGTAAAACTGAAACTTGAATATGACCTCCCTGACAGCAACATAACGTCCATATATAGCTGATTTCTCCGGATTGAAACATCGTTGGAAACGTGTGGAATAATGCAAGTTCACAAATCAACAAAATATATAATATGTTCTAGTTGTTTTTGGATATTTTCATCTACAAATCGTATAGTGTGCATTTAAGAACATCATACAACGCACATACGGATTTATTTTTCACTCCCTTTCCCTATTAGTTACATGTGCGCATTCATACATCAAAGGTTTATAGACATAATGAATATTTCCCAGTATGGATATTATGAGTGTAGCCTAATATTATCCATAAAAATACTTCATAAAACTTTTTTCACCACATTAAAACTCAAATAACGTAACTTACCCATAATGTTTTTCTACAAATTATTGTGTTTCTGTTTATCCCTGCTGCTGGAATCCCACACAATAAATCAATTTTCTTGTGTATTTCATGTAAATATCGTTGACAAATAGAGAGATATAACATAAAAGTGTCTTACCATTCGCATGTAAACACGAAAACAACAAGATAAAAATTAAGAGACGCTTCATTCTCATAACTTTTTTACAGTCACACACAGCAGCATTGTTGGATTTGAAAATCGCGCTTTCTTCTTCTTCTTCTTATTATTCAAATTCGCGCTTTTTCTTCTTCTTCTTCTGTTATGGCGGATTGGCAGGCCAACGTAAAATGTGCATTTCCGCCACCTACTGATCTGGAGTGTGGAGTGCACAATTTTGGAAGAATACTCAATGAATCAATGAGGGTAAACAGCAAATAAAATAGTAATAATAATAATATATATATAAAAACTTATCCTCTAGATTAAAAAAGTTGGTTACAACGTGACCAATAAATCCTTATTTTTAAGGAATTGGTTTAACAGGGATATTAATCATATTATGAATATGTTTGATAATTATGGAAATATTTTAACACACGAACAATGTATGTGAATCCATAGTTTTCCTGTGCATTTTAAAGGGTTTAATTCTGTCATTAAAGCTATTTCCCCTACTCTGATTCATCTTATCAAAAGTAATATTCAATTTAACTCCACATAAATTATAAATACAAAATTAATTTTAAATGGCATTGAATTGACTGATAAAAAAATGCAATAATAAACATATTTGTACAATATTTCAAATACAAAATAAAATAGCACCTAGAGGAATTTTTTTTTGGAACTCTATTATTGATAATATTAATTGGAAGACTGCTTGGTTAATCCCCTTTAAATATTGCATTAATATAAAACCAAAGAAATGCATTTTAAAATTTTGCATACCATCAGGGGCAGATAATGTTTAACGCAGGTGCTGAGGAGGTGCTAGATCATTGAGAGAGGGAGCTGCGCAATTAGCCTATATTGTATATAAATACTATTATTAAATGAGCAAAACTTCAATAGTTAATATTCAATAATTTTAATTATCACAACTAAAGTTTTAATTTTACAAAATTGAATAAGCTCAACATTCAGCATTCAATATATTTAATATATAATATATATTTAATATATTTATATATTTAAAGATTTATTATTTATAATGTTATTTCAACATAGGCCTACATAATATCTCATTATTTAGACATAAAAAATGTGCCTGTGCAACATAATCAGAGAGTATTTCTTTTTGTTTGGAATAGTTTCGTTTAAAGATTTAGTTGCAAGCTTTCTATATTTCTCATGTCTGAGGCATATTTCGGTTAATTTATGATGAGATGCGCTCAAGTTCACGTACACTGCAAGTGACCGCACCGTATTATATTATCTGCTATATTTGCTTCTTATTTATAAAATCCAGGCAATTGTTTGATTATTATTATTATTTTTAATTAAGATACAATTTATACAAAACGAAATTCACTTTAAAGAAAGGCTTTCTACAAAACACAACGTATGCTAATGAGTTAAAATCATGCATGACCCACTTCATGTCTCCCGATATATCTTACTCATGCTGTTCACTTTTCATAATCAACATGGGGGAAAAACCATTATAATATTTAAACAAATATGAAACTAAATGTGCTTATTTAATGGCTACAACACGTACAGTAGTAGGCCTACAGACTCTCTATTGTATTGCTGCACATTCATTTAATTCTGAATTTTGCACGTTGAAAGGAATTTGTTTGTGCATTGTAAAACATATCTGCAACATTTATCAAGTTCACGGATAATTGTGCATGCATTTATTAATCATTATGATACCAAAATCATAATAAAGTAGGTTATACTACAAAAAATCAGATGAGCCCAATATAAACGCAACATGTTTAATTAGCTTACACATTAAGCATTTTCCTCCCATAGAAAACCATTATAGGAACACTTGGCTGAATGCAGATTAGAATGTCCCAGCATATGTTGAAATAACGAGATATGAATTGATCATTAATGTGGCGTTAAATTGAATATGACTTTTGATAAGATGAATCAGAGTAGGGGAAATAGCTTTCATGACATAATTAAATTCTTTAAAATGCACAGGAAAACTGGATTTGCATAAATTGTTTGTATGTTAAAATATTTCCATAATTATCAAACATATTCATAAGATGATTAATATCCCTGTTAGACCAATTCCTTAAAAATAAGGATTTATTGGTCGCATTGTAACCAACTTTTTTAATCTAGAGGATAAGTTTAAACTTTGACATCCATGCTCTTGTTTTCCTCATAGTAATGACAGTGACGCAAAAGTGACGCAAAAGCAAACCGGAAATTGTAATGCGTGCGAGAAACTATTGCGTGCGCACGAGAAACGTATCGCGTGCGCACGACAAACTATCGTGTGCGCACGAGATACTATCGCGTGCGCACGCGATCCATTTCGCGTGCACACGCGATAGTATTTTTTTTTTTTTTTTTTGCCAAGGTCCCTTTAGGGGCTCCGTATAAATAATAATAAGTAGTTTTTGTTATTTAAATGTAATGTATTGGTTACTTTAAGGAAAATGGTTCAGTAGCTGTGATGCAAACTGCTGTAATCGGTCTCACAATCGACAGGGCAAACACCTCATAAATCATGTTAGTTTTCTGCGTCTTGTTTTGGTGAACGGTGGGTTGTGTCTGAAGTGAATGTTAGTGCATTAGTGAGCAATCTTGTAAATCCATAATTCCAGAAGTGACATAAAAGTGATTTAAGTGTTTGATCTAAGTGTGCATGTGAGCGGGTGTGAGTGTGGGTATGTGTATGTGTGTGTGTGCGTGAACAAAGTAACCATTTATTATTTATTACCATTGTCATTACCATCACCACCCCACTCCCCACTACCACCATATTGCCAATATTGTGTTGGTCGATTTTTATTTCCATCCTTCCTCCTATGTAACAATTGCCATTGTCAATCCTGTATAAAATAAAAGATGCTATAATAAGATGATAATTGTGATAAATTGTGCTTTCTTTTTGAGGTCTCTGTAAAAGTGTTAAAGCAGTTTTAGTGCCGCTTTCAGGGAACTGTCACGTTCGTAACATTGTTTTTTCCTCATAAATGCGCACACATAAAATGAATATTTTATGTTCTGTGGAGAGCCAACACTTCTTCGTCCAGTGGGTATTACTTTAGATTTGTAAAGTAATCTTCTAGTAGCTGTGTGCGAAAATTGCCAACGTTAATCTTGCAGAGACGGGGAACTTGAGCAAAGAGTTCTTTGGCGTGAGAGAGCAGGAGTATTTTGTCCCGTTGCTTTTATGGACTCATTGGGCTTCTCCCTTGACGGGACGTCCCCCCGATTGCCTGCGAGCTTCTCCACCTGTCTTTACGGTCATTCCTGTACTGCACAACAGAGAGTCGAGTGGTTATGACGCAGTCGTTAGCCTATTTTTACAAAAACTGTTTCTACGGGGCCATAATGTAACATAGAAGGTACTGGAGCCCTTTATACATTGTCGTGTTTCTTTAGAAATAAATAATAGACAAATGGAGTGTTTAAACGCCTCAGATGTAAAGTTATTCGCCGTCAAAGTGACGCCAAAATGAATGTAAGTCAATGGAAATGCTAACGCAAGTGAAGTTCTGCTACAAGATGGCGGCTCCCGGCCGACTTCAACTTCCGGTCGATGGATTACCCCCTTGCTATTAACTTACTCCAAACCGGCCTTTGCAATACTGCTAAAATGGCCGCCGTTACCCACAATGCACCGTTCCATAACGTCTACGCCCGAGCTCTATGGAGCTAGACGGCTAAATGTGTCTCTTTCACCCGATTGCCGTTGAGAAATCTCAGGTTTCTTTTTATTGTAGGTTTTGCAAGTTCAACATGGGTTATAGGTCGAAAGTTGAATGAATGAGTACTTATGTCCTTTCGATTTCTTACAGGTTGAGTTGTTGTTGCCCATAACACGCTAGCATTCTGCTAATAATACGATGTGTATGATGTCATTGACATTTTAAAAGACTTTTTAAAGCAAGTAAGTGACTCTAAAAAATCTAACACCCAGCAGTGTCTAATTTCTTTGCATCTACATTCGAATACAATATTCAAATTACTAGACAAAAAATGATATCCCGAGAAAAGTGGATTTCTGGGGGTGAAACCCCATAGACTCCCATTCATTCTGCACTCGTCCTGCGAGTGCCCCCGCATGGACAGAGACGTGTTACTGCAGCCAGTCCAGAAACCGGAAGTAACCAGACAGTGCCAGTTCTTCCCTTATTAGACATTCTCTGGTTTAATGACGTAGGGCTAGCTCATTGGTCGTACGTCAGAGGCGCCCGCGCCGCGCCATTGGATGTGCAGTTATCGCAGCACAGCCTATGAGCGAGCCAGATGCTGAATGTGCTAGCTGTGCAGCTGCAAATGCGTTTTACATATAAGCTTCAGTAAATCGAGGAAAAGGAGTTTCCCTGCACATTCACTATATAAAATTCAGTGGAGGAAAAGTAAGCGTGGCCGTCGTCAGATTTGGAAGTCGCTCAAAAGGCTCTTTCGCGGTTGTGGCTTCAGTCGACTTCAGTGAGGCGCGGTGGTTTATGGGGTGAGTAGTTCCTTCGCTCGGAAATGAAAATATGTACACAGTCTTGTACCTTTGACATTTTTTGGATTTTCTCTTTGTTTTTTCACTCGAAATGATATGTTGTATGCTTATGAGTTCAGCCGTAGCTGGTTATCCTCAGACATGCTGTAAAACTCTTTAGATACGGATTTTCCAAAACGTCAATGGGAGAAATGAATGGGAAATTTACTTCCGGCACCAAAGCTCTCTCGGGCTGTGGGCGGGACTGTGATGCTCTATAGCGTGCGTGGGAAAGTGTCGGTGACGCGTTTGTCAACACACTGCCACTGGCGCGCTCCGTGTTGATAGGAAGCTGCTGTGTGTGCACATCTTTTCGATAAGGGATTTTAGCCCAGGAAATGGCTATCTTTATAGATAAACAACATATCTGAGTTTTAAACAACTACATTATCGACTGGAAAACTCCTAAAACGTGACACATTAGTATTTTTAAATTTCGCAGCCTTTCTCCTCTGCTATTGACGCAACCTACTATACTTGATGGCATCAAAATGCTTTTAGATATTTATTTTTAGAAAAGTAGTTTTTGAGATTTCAGCATTTTCCCATTCAAGCAGATAGGACTTGGTTAACTCATTATCTTTCATGATGTTTCATGTTTATTGCTTTTTCAAAATAAAGGCCTAAACATGCCTAATGAATATATTCTTGTTGCAAATTGATAAATGTCTGCTCCTCTGTAGTTTATTTTAGAATTAGAGATTTTACGCTTTCAAATGATATAAAGTTTATCAATATTTCTTTAGGTTTTCACTAAGATATTATTGTTTTAAAAATGGAATTGGGTACGGTGACGTTGTAATGGATGAATTTGTCTTCTTCACTGTAACTATGTCCTGAAGTAACAAAATAAAATACAAATTAAGAACCAAACTGAAGTGTATGTTTCTTGCCTTCTTTTTTTCAGGACATTTGCGAAAGCCCATTCTCACCCCAAGGCGTCATCTAACTGACGCCTTGGGAATCAGTTTGACCATGCTTCAATATTCGACGTTAAAGGTACCCTTTAGCGTCAGTTAGTTGACGCGATCCCAGGGCGTCATCTAACTGACGCGTTACCCTTAGCGTCAGTTAGATGACGCCCTTCTACCCAGACCTAAACCTACCCGCGTCATCTAACTGACACGTTACCCTTAGCGTCAGTTAGATGACGCCCTGGGATCGCGTCAACTAACTGACGCTAAAGGGTACCTTTAGCGTCGAATATTGAAGCATGGTCAAAATTGTCAGTTAGATGACGCCTTGGGGTGAGAATGCGTTGTATCTGGACTGGATCGAGGCGTTTTAGGTCTGGATCAGTGTTCACTGTTAGATAGAATAAATCCCTTTGTGGTAGACTATGAACTGTACGTTTGCAGATCTTACATGCACACAAAGATACATTACACACTACTAAAGGAAAACATTAAAAAGCATCATATGACCACCTACTGTGTAGTTACAGCATTTTGCCTTTGGACGACAGCACTGTTGTTATTCTGAAGAAATAGTTGGTGAGCATTATTGTTAATTACTCCCCAAAACTGATGAAAACTAAAGAAATGGTGCATGAAACCATAAATAATAAAACAGTAAACCATACAATGCATTTATTCTTAAATTGAATAACAAACACTGACAGACAAAAACAGGATATATTTATAAAAAAGGGTGAGTTCAAGAATAACTTCTAACTATGATAAGAAATAACTACTGAAACATATATACAGTGAGATGCAAGTCTATTGAACATCAATCTTCATATTCAAAAGATATGATATTTCACTGTTTGATTTGAGAGAATATTTTATCTGTCAGACATCATTGGATTCAGTAGCCTACTTTATTTCACAGTAAAGCTGCTTTAGTGTAGCGCAGAGGTTAAACTGTCAGTTTATATGAGCAGAAATGGAAAAAAGCCCATCAACCACATGCTATTCATAAACGCTCTACTGACACCGCAGACATGCGTACACAAACAGACATGAAGCACACACATACACATACACAATACACACATGCGTACACAACCATACACAGACACAAGCTCATGCAGAAGCTGTTGTCCAGCCAACAGATCAAACCACATCTCTGTACAGATAAATGAATGAAAAAATAAATGAGACCATAGCAGGGTTCACTTTGACTCCTTTTCATGAGTACTTTGCATCTATGTTTTGCACTTGGAGATTTAAACAGTCTCAACTTTTTAAGGTTCACCCTAAAATGAAAATGAAGTCATCATTTACTCACACTGGTGTTGTTCTAATGCCGTATGCCCTTCTTTCTTTATGGACAACAAAAGGGGATTAAAAAAAAAAAATGTCCTGCTCGCATTCATACATATAATGGCAGTGAATAGCGACCAGCATCAAGCTTAAAAAAAGACACAAAAGAATTACAGAAAGATCAAGTGTTCTTAGGGTATCCGAAAACCAATAGACAAGGTTAAGAATTGTGTTAAATAATACATTCAATTTTGGTTTGTTTTTCACCAAACCCAAACATCAAACATATACCCCCAGAACACTTTGGAATAAATGACATGTGACACACAAGATCATTCTCTGATACTTTTGTGTCTTTTTTTAAAAGCTTGATGCTGGTCACTATTTACTGCCATTATATGGACAAGTCTGAGTGGGACATTTTTAAATTCTCCTTTTGTTGTCTACAAAAGAAAGAAGGGCAAATGCCATTAAAACAACACCAGGGTGAGTAAATGAGGACTTAATTTTCAATTTAAGGTGAACTGTCCCTTTAACAGTCAAACATGAAAATGCTCCAATGGGCCAATATACAATATTTAGATATTTGTTAAAGTCCTTGTATAAAAATAATAATTCTTTATTTCATTAGTCCATCAATAAATATCACTTTTCAAACCCCTCAGAATGATCCAGCTAGGTCAGCTGGGATTTCTTCATCATACCCGGGCTTAAACTAGAGCAAAACTGAAAAATATTTGAAAATAGCTGAAACAAAAAACGTTTTTTTACTCTTTTTTTCTGGACAGAATTTGTGCTACATTCAATGGAAAATTAGCAGTTATTCTCACCAATCCCAGAATTCAACCATAGACTCAGACTCTGAGGTTCCTAGTGAAATGATCATACTCTTCTACTTAGAGAAAGACTGAAGTTTGATCATCTCATTGAGATAGGTGCATATTCGACATGATCCTCCTCTTTGACTTTCTGTAAACATGTATCACAAGATAAAATAATAAAATATTCAAAACAAGGCAAATTCATTTTAGAAGACTGATTGAGGTTCAATGTGAAAAATTTATTTTTTTTATTTATTTATTTTTGGTCTAATAACATTGTTTGTTGGTCTTTGAACATGAAACAGCTCTACTCCATTAAACATCTATCATTAATGTATATCAGTAGTTCTGCTTCAGGGCTTACATGTTACATTGCACAACATAGTAGCAAATTTGTTAATCTTCCAAAAACTAATTTCTTTAAAATAAAATATTGAAATGTAGTAATAATAACAGACATGTGAGGCCGTGACCCATTTTTTTGTTGTGGGTTTTGCAAAAGATCTTGCTACTTTGTGCAAGTTTCGTGGTCAACATTACGTGCAATGTCTTGACATCTTGTAGCTCCAGAATGACTTCATTTATATAAGTAAATATATATTTTATTAAGATACAATTCTGAAAGAATTAAATATTTTTTATACTTAATTTATATTTAATACCATATGCTGAAAAATGGAAACTAAAACTCTGATCTGATATGCATTTTTGTTGTAACAAGTTCCGATCTGCCAGATGTCTGTACATGCAGCCTTTGTTAGCAGGTTTGACTACTGGATTGCAGTTCCCAGCATTTTTGTGGTTATCACTATCATTCTTACTTGCTTGTAATGAAATAAATGATATACAGTATGCTAACATGTGCTATTGCTACAGTATATATAGTAGTTAGCTGAAACATGAATTTGGACTGTGTGGAAAAGTTTTCCACATTTTGATTAAGTTCATTGTACAAATCAAATTTTGAGAGTTTATCAAGCTTGCTGGGTTTTTACTCTTATTTGTAAGTGATCTCGTGTTAATATACAGTCACCGGGCACTTTATTTGGTACATTTACATTTAGTCATTTAGGCTAAATGATTTAGCAGACGCCTTTATCCAAAGCGACTTAAAACTGAGGACTAAAGACAAGTCAAGTCATTGTGAAGAGGCAAAAACAACGCAAGAAGTGCTCAAAATACAATGTTCAGGCATTGCTCAGAGTAGCATAAGCCAGACAAGGGAAGATTTAAAGGAAAAGGAAATTATTTTATTTATTTTTTATGTTAAGTGCTCACGGAGGAGATGAGTTTTCAGTTGTCTTTTGAATGCTGCAGGGATTCTGCATTACGGACGAGGGTGGGGAGATCATTCCACCAGCCAGGAACCGTGAATGAGAATGTTCTGGAGAGAGATCTGGAGAGAAATCTGCCTCGCTGTGATGGTACCACGAGCCGTCGCTCATTGACCGATCGTAGGCTTCTGGTAGTGGTGTAGACTCGTAGGAGCGAGTGAAAGTAGGTAGGACAGAGCTGAGTCTGTGGTCGATCTGTAAGCAAGCATCAAAGCCTTGAATTTGATTCGAGCAGCGAGTGGTAGCCAGTGCAGGGAGATGAACAGAGGAGTGACGTGGGCCCTTTTGGGCTCATTGAAGACAAGGCGGGCTGCAGGATACTGGATCATTTGTAAGGGTTTAGTTGCACATGATGGAAGTCCAGCCAGAAGAGCATTGCAGTAATCAAGCCTAGCAACATGACATCATGACTTTTGCGTAAACATACACGCCACTTTCAAGTCAAGTGGCGTGTTATGCATTTTGAGCTATCCGCGTGTATGCGTGTATGTCTACGCCGTTATGTCCGAGTGATTCCGCATGTATGTCTACGCCGTTAAATATCCGAGCGAAACAAAGCCAAATTTTGATCTACATCTGGGGAGCGATATTTTTCTTCCTAGGATGGTAGGGAAAGACTCATAAATGCTATTAACCCCAGTGACGGGTAGGTTTAGGGACGGGGTTGGGATAGGTCATATATTTATATATACAGTAATGTAACGTTAAGTCAACAGCGTTCATAAACACGCTGAAAAGCGATTATGCGTGTTGATATCATGCCAAAAATGGAAATACAAATTGGCGTTATACATACGCCATTTCATGAGATCAGTCTGAGCCTAGAAATAACCAGGGCCTGGACGAGAAGTTGTGTTGCATGCTCAGGCCTGATCTTCCTGATGTTATGCATTGCAAACCTGCATGATCGAGCTGTCTTTGTAATGTGGTCTGTGGAGGACAGCGGGTCATCAAATATTACTCCAAGATTTCTGACTGACCTTGATGGGGTGATTGAGGAAGAGTCTAGCTGGATAGTGAAGTCGTGCTGTAGAGACGGATTGGCAGGGAGGATGAGAAGCTCAGTCTTTGTCAGGTTGAGCTGCAGGTGATGTTCCTTCATCCATGCCGAGATGTCCACCAGACAGCTTGAGATCCGTGCCGTTACTGTGGGATTGAAATGAGAAGTAGAGCTGGGGTGTCATCAGCATAGCAATGGTAAGAGAAACCATGTGCCAGTATGATGGGTCCCAGTGATGTGGTGTAAATGGAGAAAAGGAGCGGTCCAAAAACTGAACCCTGAGGAACCCCTGTTGATGTGCTTTGGATACCTCGCCCTCTCCATGCGACCCTGAAGGACCGACCTTTGAGATAGGACTCAAACCAGTGGAGGGAGGTTCCAGTGATGCCCAGTGATGAGAGAGTGGACAGAAGGATCTGATGATTCACAGTGTCGAAAGCAGCAGAAAGATCAAGGAGAATGAGAACTGATGATTTGGAAGCAGCTTTTGCGATCCGCAGGGCTTCTGTGACCGGGAGTAGTGCAGTCTTGGTTGAATGCCCTTTCTTGAAGCCAGATTGGTTTACATCCAGCTGGCTGTTCAGAGACCGGAAAGATGACACTTGGTTGAAAGCAACTCGTTCAAATGTTTTCGCAATGAATGGTAGGAGAGAGACAGGTCTGTAATTTTCTAAAAGTGAATAGCAGAAGTAAAACTGCTAACATCATATGAGCAGAAATGGAAAAACGCCTTCAGCCACGTGCTATTCACACAGACACAAAACTGACACCTTTAAAGTAAACACAAACTCACAAACATTCAGCACACACACATTCTCATGCAGAGTCTAGGTCAAACCACATTTCACAGACTGAAGCATGGTTCACTTTGACTTGTTCTGATGAATATTTTACATTTGTGGTGCAGATATACATGGTCTCTAGTTTTTAAGAGACACAACCACTTTTATATATGACCGACATATTTTATTTTACCTTTATGCAAATACAAACATTGATCAATGCACATAAATTGGTAAACAGAAGCTAAGCTCAAAAAAACAATGCATAGGGAAATTCATTTTTTTTTTTAGGTTTTTAGGAGATTAATCAAACTCAAAATAAAAGTCTAAGGTTTTTTTTATAGCACATTCATATAATTTATTTATTATTATTTTATTTCTTTGTTAGAATTGTTGCTACATGTGGTAAATCCTAGCAAGATTTCAACCCTAGACTTTGAATCTGAGGTTGTTTCGAGAGTGTTTAAATGAAGGGATCAAACAGCTGGATTTGGGACTTAGAAAAGGACTGATGTTTGATCATCTCACGGCAACAGGAGCATAAACCACAGGACCCTCCTCTTCAACTTTCTGTAAAAAATATCACACAAGCTATAATATTTTACATGTTAACAATGTGGCATCCTGAAGATTGATTGATTGATTGGTGACATAAAGTAGTAAGATTATTTAAAACAAATTGAGTAATATTACACTGTTAGGGAATTATAACTTTGTAAAATGTGCCCTTAAAGTATGTGTGATGTTATGGCACTGCTATGAACCCTTTAGAAGTAAATAAGGTACATATTCCTTTAAGGGCACTGTCCCAGTGACAAGATGTTGTACCCCGAAAGGGTCATTTTGTTGCATATTTGTTTTCTGAGAGTGTACCATGAACTGCATAGCCCTGACACTATGCATAATAGTAATATAATGTAAGCTGAAAAAATTGGAAATTTTGTTAATGCATTAATAACAACAGCAGCTGTGTGATCCTCTGACTACTAAATATGGAATAGCTTATATTAAAGTAATCCTATATTGGACACAACAAATATGATCTGATACATGAATGTTTTCTGAAACAACATTTAATCTGTGTCAGAAAAAAAGATGGACAGTGTAAATGCTGCAAAGCAGGTATGATGGTCATTGAATGATGTAAAAAGCACATTTTCTCACGGACAGAAATATGCGCATCATTGTGACTTTAATTTCCTGAAGGCATTAGTTTCCTGTTAGATGATTTAATTTAGTGAGTTTCTGCTAAAATAAACACTGTTCGCTGCTATGTTCACATAATACACTTAGATAGTCAACTGAAGGTAACAGTAATTTTGTGTCAGTACTACTTAAATCATCACAGATTTTTCACTCCGCGCAGCACTTTTCTAGTAACCTTGCTTTATATCTTACCGGTTTGTGTCGATTTCCTTTGTAGAACGTTGTCTCTGCATACGTTATTTCTTCATCACGAGTCTGAACTGTTTAAATAATAATAAAACAACAAAACTCAATCTCAAACCGTTCTGTTTTTCCCAGCATATTCTATTAATAAGGCTCAAATGTAAGCATTTTGCAATGCAATTATTAAATTGCATGCAAATAATTAAAATTAATGAATGCCATACTTGATAAGTTTTTACATTTCCTGCAGATCCAGAAGATCCCAACAACTATAGCAACAATCATCAGAGATCCAGCAGAGATCAACACTATTAGAGGCGAGTCTTGTTGTGAAGGACAGTGTGTGTCTGGTGCTGTAATGATAAAGAAAGAAGAGAAAGCATCAGTCTGATCTATAACAGAAGACAGAGATCAGGTCAGTAAACACACACATATATCCTCAGTGCTGTGGTACCTGCACATGTGTGACAGAGTGTGTTGATGTCCAGATGTGTGGTCTGGTTGCTGATGGGATTGTTCAGCACACAGCTGTAGGTGTTTTTATCCTGATATTCCACCTCCAGAGGTAGAGAGAGACTGATGCTGAGATCACACACACTGATGCTGGACAATACACTCATTCCTGCGTACCAGGAGAGAGTCGCATCACACACACTCAACACTGATGAACACACCAATGAACATGATGATGAAGATGATGAAAGATTTTGTGAAAAATCTCTGGTAATGTAAGGAGTCGGCAAACGAGCTATAAATTACAGAGAGAGTAAACAAAAATATAGATACACATCAGAAATCTAATTTTTGTGTTGACAGTCAATGAGTGTTTATGTCATCTTAAACTATAAAATGATTATAAAGAAATATTCTGGGTTCAATACAGCATTCATTTGTGGGATACTGAAAGATCCCTTAATAAAACAAGAATTTGTGAAGGACAGGATAAATGATCTCTACTCACCATAGACTGAAACATTGAATGATTTTGATGATGTTTTCGCTCCAGTTATCTCTGGTTGATAAACTCCAGTATGTTCAGTTCTGGTGTTTGTGATGATCAGAGATCCAGTTTGATCGTCCAGCTTCAGTCTGTCTCTGAATCTCCCATCAGGAACATTAGATGTGGGGAAGATTTGGTTCTGTCTTTTGATTCTAGCTATAATAGACATTTCAGCTCCAAATGTCCACAGTATATCTTTGTATTTATGTATTTCAGTAATATCAGTGTTTAGAGTGACAGAATCTCCCTCCATCACTGACACTGAATCACCAAACACACCTGAGAACATCAGATTAAGAATCAGATTAAGACTCTCGTTGGTTTACAAAGCCTGAAATCAGTTTTAGTTTGTATAAACGTGAACTGAAGACTATATATATATATATATATATATATATATATATATATATATATATATATATATATATATATATATATATATATATATATATATATATATATATATATATATATATATATATGTATTGCTATTGAGGATTTGAAAGCTGCCCTTTCCTTCTCAAGCTGCCAGAGATATTTATATTCACTGTATACATTTCAGTTATTTTCTATAACTTTTTACATTATCATAACTATACTGAATCCAAAGTTAGTAGATCTCACAATATGTATTCATGTTTATAAAAGCAGATAACATAATTCAGTAGCAGCAGCTTTAATACCCTGAAAGGTTTATAACTTACCAATCATGTTCCACCAACTCCAATTGAACAAAACAAGTGTGTGAAACATTTTCTTTAATAGCTTAGTGAAAAGTCTGATTTACTTTTTGCTGAAACATGTTCATCTAGTACGTGAATCCTCCTCCCCTAACAGAATCTGACGACCCCCCCCCCCCACACACACACACACACACACACGTGCGCGTGCATCATGTACAGTTATATAGATGCTCTTCTGGCACTTATTTAGGCTTTGACTCTTCTTTAACTATTAAACATTCTTCATTTTTATCATTTAAAATTGTATAGTTTTTGAAAGGTCGTTGTCTGACTGTTAAATATGTAAAAGTAGAAAAATACTGTGTGAATGTTGGATAAACTATTTCATGGTAAAGTAGAGCCTAACACTATAGAGACTTTAAAATTGTAGTATATATTTATTCAGTTCTTAGTTTTTGTGTATGGAAAAACTAAAGTTAAAAGTTAAAAGCATCTCACAGTACCATTTCACTGAACTTCATCTTCTGAGTCAAACTGAAACCGGCTGTGGTCGGTTTTCTTCAGAAATATGGTTTGGTCTGTTGGACAAACAGCTTATAGGTGAAGGTGGGCATTCAGAGTGTGTTAAGTTTGTAGGTGAAGAGTTTGCAGGTGAAGAGTTTGCTTTATGAACAGCTTTTTGTGACTCTTTAATCTAAGGAAATGTTCAACCAAAACGAGAAACTGTGTTTGACACAAAGGGAGAAAAACAAAAACATTATGATCATATTAAACCACTCGAAAATGTTTATTTAGTAAAAGTCATCTCTTTTTAAGAAATTTATACTTTATGTCCAGCTAGTAAAATAAAACGTTCTAAAGGTTGTATTTGGATCTGTGATCACTGGAGTGCCAGCCGAGTGCTATTTTGAATATAATTGTGCAGATTGCATGAATATGTAACCCAGTGACAATAAAGGGTTAAAAGAACTTCATGTATTAAAATAACGTAATACACCTTTTAGGTAAATTAGCCAATCAGGAGCGATAGTTCCTCCCCCAGCGGAACATGATTGACAGGTCACGACGCAACTGCGTGACCCGGGGAGAAAACCTGCGTGTGTATATGTGAGAAAGGAAGAGACGATGAACAAACTTGATGGCGACGGGAGAAAAGAGGAAATTAATAGATTTAAGGCCTGTTCGCACCGGGACGAATTTCGCGTGCGATATTCGCCAACGTTTAACGCGACTAAACAATGGGCGCCAATGTGAATGTGCACACCGACGCGTAATGCTACGTTCACACCGGACGCGAATAGCGCGTCAAATTCGCGCCTATCGCGTCTAGTTATACGCTTGACCACTTTGAATCCATTCGCGCGTCAAGAGCGAAATTGACGCGCGTAAAAAAACAAAAGTTAAAGCGAAATTTACGCGCGTCACGCGCGTCAGATTCGAAACCCTTTGGCGGCCATGTTGATCGAGCATTCATCGAGAGTCACCGCTCTGTATTTGCTCTAAATACAGCATATATTCTGAATACGAGAGCAGAACGGCGGTGTAGGGGTAATCGTCGCCGTATTTGTGTCCACCAGACCCTTCAAAGGCGAACCCAGTGTGGCGAGTTTCACCATTTGCTCGCTCCAGGAGCTGCGCCTGGATGACGGCCGCTGTCAGCGGTACTTCCGCCTGTCCCGCGCCCAGCTTGATGACCTGTTGTCCCGCATCGGAGCGAGGATCACCCTCGCCCTCATCCACCTAATCTGTCATTTATATTTGTTTTGATGATAAATGGAGCCAGCATGCAAAAGTGATTAATCTGTCCTGTGATTTTTTTCTCTCTCTCTCACACATCACTGTCCAGACCCTATGGTCCAGACACGAACTTATATGTTGGTTGTCTTTACATTATAATAATGTTTCATATAATCTAGATATGGAATAAATAGCATTCAATATAAAATGAATATATCTAATAGGCCTATATTGAAATCAAGTTTTATGTGATAAAATTTGCTTTGTTGTGCATTAGAACTAGCCTCGTGAGACCATCCTGATCTCGCGAGCTTTCAAGGTTTCACTCGCAGATCAGTCTGGATACTTTCCGTTAAAGAAAATTTGGGAGCAGTTCACCAAACGAACGTCCAATCAGCGTTGGCTTTGAGGCGGGTTGAGGTGTGACGCAACGAGAAGCGCGACAGTTCAGTCTAAAGAACATGGCGGCTTCAGCGGATGAAACTAGCATCAGTGTGGCTATCGAGCAAGTTTTATTGGAATTACAGAGTTATTACGGAATTACAGAGCTAACGAGCCTTTACCTGCAGCAGCAAGAGTAGCCTGGCTTGTGGTTGTGTTTTCGTCGTCGCTCTCATATGCTTCGTTGATCTGATTGGTTGATTTGGCCCGTCTATCACCAACATAGGCCAATCAGCTAACCAGTATTTTCGCCCCTTACCAAAACTACTTCGACGGAAGGTTTCCAGATGGATATGCGGAGCAAATCCATCTGGCGGAGTCAGGTTACATTAGAACTACATTAGAACCACTGTCATATTACAAAATAATTTATTGAAGCATCCAGATACTTAACCACGTGACAGCAGCAAGCAGCTAGGCTCCTGATTGGTTAACGCGGCGCGAATTGACGCAGAAGTTCAAATTTTTCAACTCGGGCGGCAGAATGCACGCGTCACGCGCGTAACGTGCCAGACGCTCAATTCGCGCCATTCGCGCGAACTTGACGCGCGAATGAGGCGTATTCGCGTCTACCGCGCCGCGCTCTACGCCTCATTCGCGCCGCAGGAATTTTTTACGCGCGTAACGCGTCTTTGCATTGACTTAACATTGAAATCACTCGCGCCTGACGCGCTATTCGCGTCCGGTGTGAACGTAGCATAAAACGCCACGCGTAAAAGTGTCATTTTTTTTAAAACGCCTCGGGTTCGTTTTTTTTGTTTGACGCGCCGCGTCAAAAACTATCCGACCAATGAGATTGGCGCTTTTGCTCACGTGTCTGGAGCTTCTGAAGTTACAGTAAAACACAACTTGGGGGCGCTTAAACACAAAACGGTCTTGCCGAGCACACATACGTAACGGTGAAAAAGATATACAGCGTCTACACTCTGGCGGGAAGAAACAAGACAAGGAAGATGCAAGGCAAGATGAATGTAGAGCTGCTGGTCTTGTTGGTGTCTATATAAAGAGACACCAACGAGAATAAAGAACTATATGACAAACGCGACAAACTTGCTCTCTTCTTCTGAGTGACAAGCGAGTGTCAGAAGCACTTTGTGGACCGGGGTATTTAGCGCCATCTAATGTCAGGGAATGAATTCGCATGTTCACTCGGCTCATCGTCAGCGAAAATCGCTTGGGTGTGAACACAAAAAATGCGCTGAAAAACACTGACGAATAACACGAGCCGATATTCGTCCCGGTGTGTACGAGGCTTTAAAGTTAACAGAGTGATAAAAGTGAGTGTATTAGCAAGCTAAAGAAGAAACATAGAAGACAGGATAAGTAGGAGCAATAGGGAGTTTGGAAAAAATCCCGGTTTTGTCTCGCTAGTGAACTATATGACGCTAATATGGCTAACTGTGTGTGCAGTGCTATATTTTCCTATAATTGTACAAGAGTTAGAGTAGTTCACTTTTAAAAAAACTTTTGCTCATAATTTACTCACCCCCATGTAACACACCAAGATGTCCACGTCTTTCTTTCTTCAGTCGAAAAGAAATTAAGGTTTTTGATCAAAACATTCCAGGATTTTCTCCATATAATGGACTTCATTGGGAGCCAAACGGTTCAAGGTCCAAATGAGAGTTTCAGTGCAGCTTCAAAGGGCTTTAAACGACACCAGACGATGAATAAGGGTCTTATCTAGCGAAATGATCGGTCATTTAAAAAATAAATAACAAAGTTTAAGTTTTATAAGCACAAATGCTCGCCTTGCTCTGTTCTGTGATGAGCGTTCGTGACTCTCCTGTTCGAACTCGTTCATCAAAATTAACAAATCTTTTTTCGAGTCATGACTCGAAGGGTCCTAGATAAGACCCTTATTCATCGTCTGGTATCGTTTAAAGCCCTTTGAAGCTGCACTGAAACTGTCATTTGGACCTTGAACCGTTTGGCTCCCAATGAAATCCATTATATGGAGAAAATCCTGGAATGTTTAATCAAAAACCTTTATTTCTTTTCGACTGAAGAAAGAAAGACATGGACATCTTGGATAACATGGAGGTGAGTAAATTATCAGCAAAAGTTTTTTAAAAAGTGAACTACTCCTTTAAGGGGGTGTTTATGGCCTGGCGCCGTAGAGATTGATTTCTGACAGTGATATAAAGTTTTAATTTTAATTAGCAACTGAAAAAGTAAGGGGATATTTAAGTTACTTAATTAAGCACAGCTGCATTTATGTTCATTTGCTCTGTTTTAAGGAGAAGCTAAGTGAATTGCACAGCATTGCTATTGAAGGGAAGGTTATGGAAAAAATACTATGGTTTTCTATGATCATTTTATCATAGTGTGTGTGTGAAAATGTTAAACATTAATGTTTAAACTCTGTTGTGATAAAACATGTTTTCTGATAAGGGTACTCAAATGAGAGTATTGGCATTGCAACTACAGCTATGTGTTGCAACTTAACTTATGTAGGCCCTGTACTGCCTACAGTTTTCCTAATAATGAGAGTATTTTGATGTAATTTCTGTTGATTTATCATCAACTGTTATTGAACAAGGTTTGGCATGTTATATGCTGGTTACTGTAGATATATCTAGATATTGAGATGAGATGTGAAATTTGAACTGAAGTGTAATAAATAGGCCTGAACATGTGATCAATGAGCATTATACAGCATGTGATGCTTAAATGTTACATGGTTGTTATGCTTTAGTATGATTGTTGTACAACATATAGATATATAAAACATAATTTTAAAAACCTGTTTGCAAAAAATAGGTCAGGTCTTATGGACAGAGAGAGAACTACTTGGAAGATCCCTTTGAATTGATGGCGAGCCTCCCAGTGTGATCTTGAAGAGACGCAGACCAACTCATCGAACACTTCCCTTGGTGGTAGGAACGTATCAGTCGCCTGAGCTGGTACGCACACTTCATCCAAAAGTGCCAAACTTCTTCCTAAATAAGGAAACTGTCACATAACTGGTGACACACACTTTAACAGAGAACTGACAGTGGATTGACTAATATAGAAAGTGATCACGAACAGACAGACTTTACCGACAACAAAAAGAAAAGACCAAAGACTCATTTATTTTCAAAGGGCCCATTTTTTATTTTTCATGTATGCTATGTAATTGTGTTTCAATTGTTACTTGCAACGTAATGTGAGTAAAAGTTACTGGTTACAACTTATCTGGTCTGATACTTCCTTTTATGGGTACAGTTTATATCACGAACCTAGCCCAGTGTTAGCTCATATTTAGAGGGTAGCACGGTTACAAATAGTTTATTATTTATTGTATGGTGATAATGTATGAAGATGTAGAATACCAACATCAAGTGTTCAACCGGTTAATGTTTTGAAGGATAATGGAGAGCCATTGTTTGTTTGTTTGTTTTGTTGTAGATCTTATCTTGTGTTTTGGAGGCCGGCTTCCGGCTCTGGTATAGCCAGAACGTGCCATTATTCAAGTTGTAGAGAGACATGAGTGCTATGATGTGTTGAATGTTTGTTTTGGTGGTTGTAAGTGTCTGTTTGTATTATGAAAATTGCATGTCAGAAAGGAGGGTTTGAAAGCTACTCATATTATTTATGTATCAATGTTCTGCTGTTGAACGCAGTGATGAGTGTGTAGTGACTTGTGTATTTAAACCATTGTCTCTGAGCATGTTTGAGGAGAGGTTGCATCATGTATACGGTGCAAGCGTCTGAATACGTCTGAGGTGAGAAATGCAGATATTTTTGTGACTGTGCCACTGGGCATTTAGTGCCAGGTTTGCTGCTTACAGCTTTTTGTGTGTGTGTTTTTAGCACCAGTGTATGTTGTATAAAGTTTGTATTTTTTGTTGTTTTGTTTTATTTTTCTGTGATTTATGTGGAGTGCACCTTGTGAAATGCAGTGTGTCAAATAAATTAAAACCGGCATAAGGAAAACTAACGTTACTCCTTTGTACTGAGCCTTCCTAAACTTCTCACAGGCCTCTCGACAACACACTCCATGACCCCAGTGGGATGCACGATTTTAGGTGAAAATTAGTCAACAGCTCAGATTATATGAACATAAATATGAACATCACACCAGTCCTCAGTTCTTTACACTGACTTCCAGTTACATTTAGGATTGATTTTAAAGTATTACTGGTATATAAATCACTCAATGGCCTCAGACCGCAATTCATTGCAGATATGCTCACTGAATATAAACCTACAACAGATCACTCAGATCATCAGCTGGAAATACCGAGGGTTAACTCAAAGCAAGAAGAGTCTGCTTTTAGCTATTGTGCTGGCCGTAATTCGAACTAGCTAGAAGAGATCAGATGTGCTCCTACAGTATCAGTGTCTTACAGCTGTTGTTGTAAGAACAGCATCTTACATACTGTAGTTTGAACTTATGATTTGCCCAGTATTTCATGTAAACATTGAGTATACTAAAAGTAGTATGTACTACTAGAGCGCCATCTAGTGTACTACTAACCAGGAATGTTTTAGAATAGCCTTTACTTTCATCCAATTATGACTACATGAAAAGAAAAAGCTTATAAAATGTATTAGATATTAATGACTGAGTTGAACAGCCAGTTAGCTTGAGAAAAGGTCAAAGGTTGAATCCCAAAGTTCAAGAGACACATATGATCATTCTACACATGATTTAGTGTTAGTTATTTCTGATGAACAAACTCTAAAATCATGACAAACAAATGAACAGATTGCAGCCCTTATGAGTTCATCATTTTAATGGCATCTATCACATGAACATACAATCTTTCAACTTTTATTTCAAACAAATGAATAAAGACAAAGAAACAGTCTGTTCCACTCTGAACACAAGGCACTGTTTATTTTCTTATAGGCAATCAGCACCATGATGACATTTATAAAAACCTGTTTTTTGAAACC